>VFFE01006916.1:718579-751545 GCA_008921705.1 Burhinus oedicnemus
GCAGCACTAGTTGCATGTTTCACAGAAAGAAATAATGACCTTGATACCCACGGTACCCCAAATGTTTCCCAAACTGATGCATGTAACATCTTGCAGAGGCACCTGGAGACCTTGAACGTCATGCCCTCCACTGTCAGATCATATATGTCCATACGCATCCAGAAAGCTGATACATCCTGTCATATGATATCCTAATAAGGTACCTGCAGTTCAGTTACATATGGGTAGACATCTGTTGATGTGATAGGGCTTTTATCTGGTCCATGACCCCTATGTGAGCATCCTCTCTCACATGGTGACAACCTGTTGTTACAAAATATGACTTTGAAGCAATTAGCCTGTCTCCCAATACATAAAATTACTCCTATCACTTGATAGCACATTTGATTGCACTTATGTGACAGGGGACATTGGACCTGAGGTTGGCTGATGCTTTAGCTCCCAGTCATGTAGTCTGCATGGCTCTTGGGAATGACAACATCAGGGATTGTGTTGCTAGGAGAATTTGTATGGTCTGTGGCTCACTCCAAGGACACAGACCACTGAAAAATGTGATGGTCAGGTGGTCTGTCTTGATCTGTTTCACAGGACACCCCTGCACTATATAATTCCTTAGCTTTTCTCTCATTCTTTACAGCAAGTCTTTCCTTCTTTGATCTGAAACACCGTTAGTCTCACTTTTATCATGTTAACCAGAGTTCTGTTTTCATAAGACTTTGTGCAGAATTCAGTCCTGCTTAATGACTGGCTGCATGGTTTGGACTGAGTTACCTAGAGGGCTAATTGATGTACATTATGATTCCAGCTTTATAGAGCAAATTTCTGCATGACTGCAAGAGAACATGTCTCCTTGAGAGCCTGATTTGGTAACTGAAACCAACTGAAACAAGACAGGGATTTCTTTCAACAAATCAGTCAATAAAGAGAGCGAGCTGTAAGAGTTGCTTACCCAAGTCAGAGGGCAGAGAGAGAGACTTGTGCTCCTGTTGGCTTCAGGTAGCATCATATGCCTTGGAGAATTGCCTCTTTGCCCTCCACCATGGGTTGCAGTGCTACAGCTGCTAGGTATGTGGCCTGTCTACAAAGACCAGGCTATTTGCCTCTGTAGCTCTCCTTTATGCCTAGCCAACCTCCCTTAAATAGAGTAGGAGAAAAGAAGATGGCAAACAACAAAAACAGGCTTTTGTAACTAGGAAAAAAACCTGTGAATCCATTGGGCTGAGAGATGTCTCCCTGTGCTTTTTACAGTCTGGTCACGTTCTCTAATTGCTCTGGTGATTTGTACTTAATCATGGCCATTCTTCTGTGCTGCCCATTCCCCTCCCCTGTCTGGCCCTAGGATGAAGTCACAGGCTAAATTTGTGATGATGACAGTCAATGACATAGTTATAAGCAGTGTTTTGGTCTGCCTATAACTATGGCAGATCTGTGTTTTTACTGCAGGGTCAATCAGGAGAAACTGAGCAGGGTAGGGGAGGGAAAATCTTTATTATTTTTAAGGCAACTAGCTCCTTTCCATCATGGGGAACATTAGGGAGAGAGTAATTTCTGAGTATAGGGTGTAATGTACTTTAGGGATTTATAGGAACCCATTGTCCATTCCCCCACTCCTGGCAGTCTCAATCTAATTAAGCATAAAGAAAATTACATACAACTTCAGGATGATGTAATGCATCTTCGTAATTGAGCAGTGCATTGTCAAAGAGCATTCAGTATAATGTTATGTATATTTGATGGAACAATTTCCACTATTAATATTCACTGAGGATTCCTAAAATTAACTGTAATTACTGAGGGAACAGGCCTAGATATGACTGAGCACAGCTCAAAGAAAACATCTGTTCAGTGCTTGGTGCTGGGCGAAACCACAAGGATGATGTTAGGCTGCATTAGGAAAGGTCAAGGTAAAAAAATATGAAAGAAGCCAATTGAAAAAGAGAGATGAAATAATGAATGGCTTCAAATTAAAACCCAGTTATAAATTCTACTGCTGACCTCGAGAAATGGGAAAGCTGCAGGGTATTCACCCACAGCTACCTGCCTCTCTAAGTATGAGACCAGAGAAATAGTAAAGCAAGACAAATCTTTATTTTTAACCCAGAAAAGTTCCCAGAAAAGTATGACTTAGGATAATAAGTAGGAAACATATCTTATGAACAAAGTGATATGTCACCATATAACTGTACAGCAAATCAGAGCCTAAAAACAAACACCCCACACAAAGGAGGACTGTGAGGGACTGCAGTAAGGTCCTTCATTTATTACAAGGAGCCACAGAGCAACACTTTTTGATTCATTAACAGACCAGGTCACAATGTGGCACAGAAAAGCTTGTTGTTTGTCTCTTGCAAGCTTGTAAAGTTCTTGCTGATTTTCCCTAATGTTTCAAAATTTGACAGCTCTAATTAATTCTTCAAGTGAATGGATGCTAAAAAGGCTCCAAAAAGCAGGTATTTGACTAAGTCATATTTTCTGTTATTGTTGCTGTTATCTTTCTAGCATTAGGTTGTTGTCCCATCTCAATAATAAAAACTTGGTGTAGGAATGCTGAGCCGCTCTCCATCATCTTCAAAAGGTCCTGGAGAACAGGAGAGGTGCCTGAGGACTGGAGCAAAGCCGGTGTCACTCCAATCTTCAAACAGGGCAAGAAGGAAGACCCAGGAAACTACAGACCAGTCACGCTCACCTCCATCCCTGGACAGATGATGGAACAGCTCGTTCTGGGCATCATCTCAAAGCACCTGGAGGAAAAGAAGGTTATCAGAAGTAGCCAACATGGATTCACCAAGGGGAAGTCATGTCTGACTAATCTGATAGCCTTCTACAATGGTGTGACTGGACAAATAGATGAGGGGAGGGCGGTGCATATTGTCTACCTTGACTTCAGCAAGGCTTTCAACACTGTGTCCCACCGTGTCTCATAGACAAGCTTAGGAAGTGTGGGTTGGATGAATGGACAGTGGAGTGGATTGAAAACTGGCTGGCAGATAGAGCTCAGAGGGTTGTGATTAGTGGCACAGAGTCTAGTTGGAGGTCTGTGACAAGCGGTATTCCCCAGGGGTCAGTACTGGGTCCAGTCCTGTTCAACATAGTCATCAATGACCTGGATGAAGCAACAGAGTATACCATCAGCAAGTTTGCTGATGACACAAAACTGGGAAGGGTGGCTGACACACCGGAAGGCTGTGCTGCCATTCAGTGTGACCTGGACAGGCTGGAGAGTTGGGCAGAGAGAAACTTCATGAAGTTCAACAAGGGCAAGTGTAGGGTACTGCACTTGGGAAGGAATAACCCCATGCACCAGTCCAGGTTAGGGGCTGACCTGCTGGAAAGCAGCTCTGTGGAAAGGGACCTGGGAGTCCTGGTGGACAACAGGATGACCATGAGGCAGCAATGTGCCCTTGTGGCCAAGAAGGCCAATGGCATCCTGGGTTGCATCAAGAGGTGTGTGGCAAGCAGGTCGCGGGAGGTTATCCTCCCCGTCTACTCTGCCCTGGTGAGACCGCACCTGGAGTCCTGTGTCCAGTTCTGGGCTCCCCAGTTCAAGAAGGACAGGGAACTGCTGGAGAGGGTACAGCAGAGGGCTACCAAGATGATTAGGGGACTAGAACATCTTTCTTATGAGGAGAGGCTGAGGGACTTGGGTCTTTTTAGTCTGGAGAAGAGAAGGCTGAGGGGGCATCTCATCAATGCCTATAAATACTTAAAGGGAGGGTGCCGGGAGGATGGCACCAGTCTTTCTGCAGTGGTGCCCAGTGACAGGACAAGAGGTAATGGACACAAACTTGAATGTAGGAAGTCCCATCTAAACATGAGGAGGAACTTCTTTCCTTTGAGGGTGACAGAGCACTGGCAGAGGCTGCCCAGAGAGGTGGTGGAGTCTCCGACTCTGGAGACATTCCAAACCTGCCTGGATGCTGTCCTGTGCAACCTGCTGTAGGTGACCCTGCTGTGGCAGGGGGGTTGGACTAGATGATCTCCAGAGGTCCCTTCCAACCCCTGTGATTCTGTGATTCTGTGAATTGGTTTTTATATTATGATTGTGCTATACCCATGTCAGTGGAGCATTGATGTTGTCATCAATACAAAGAAATACTTGGAAGGAGGCTGGTGAACTGGCCACCATCTAGTCAGCTATTTATTCTCTGCCCTGCATGAAGTATATCTTCTTTTCTGGGCTGGGATGCAGGTCTGGTGAGTCTGGCTGAATAACTACATCTTTTCAGGATTTCTGGAGGTATGAATGTACAACAGGTCTAATGGGCTTGGGAGGTCTCAGCTACACAGCCTGTGACACCTGCCAATATCCATAGCATTCTGGAGTGGCATGGATTAGCTATGTCTTCCTGTTTCTAACCTGCGTACGAAACAACTTCCCGGCAAAGTTTTGGGATATACATGTTGCATTTTGCTAAGGAGCAGGACTCATCATCATCTGTGATCAGTCAGCAGCCAGGAAGAGCATAGTTTGCCCATTCAGGTGTCTTATTATGAACTAATAATAGATGGCCTGCCTTAAACTTCTGCCTTCTCAAACCTCAGTGTAGTCTTGGCATGTTTCGGTGTTTTGGAGCTGATAGATCGGATTCACATGTACAGATGGTGCCTACACACCCTTTTGTTGAGAACTGAATTCTAGCACATGTACTTCGCAGCTGATCTCATTCACTCTAGAGGTCTAGTCATGGAGTAAAACACAACTCATAATGAATAAATTTATCAGACCATAAATTTTCAAAGCTATATGAAATCCTTTTGGCTGAGCAACGTCACATAAGGCTACAGTAAGCCGTTACCATAACTACTAGCACCCAACGAACTGCACTGGTTGAACTTTGTTCTCTCGGACCTCAGGGAGGTGCAGTGTTTTGTCAAGATGTAAAAGTAGCCTTTGAAGCTTTGCATGAAACTTGAAGTCAAACACACACGCAACATTTTTTATCCTGTAGTAGCAAAACATCTGCCTTAACCTTGAATAGTACTAGGATTTTTCAATTTGACAGGTTATGGGATGAAAAGACCAGTGTGCAGTGAGGCAAATTACAGGAATATGAAACATCTGAGGGAAATCGATCCCTTGGGTCATTACATCCCTGCTATCATGCGACATTGCTTAATCCTGTGCAAAAGCACGTCAGATTCCATCTCCATTGCTGTGTTTGCCTCTCCTCTGGTGTTTCTAATGGGAGAGTGTCACAGAATCTCACTCCTCAACTCGTCATAACCCTTCTTGTTTTCATCCTAAAATATTCATGAGCAATATATTCACATTTGGTTCTGCCAACACTGTCCTGTCTGCTTAATAATTGTTTTTGCCTCCCCAGTGATCACACACTGATGTACTGACAGACAGCATACATTTTTGCAGCCCCCACTTTGCTGAAGTTAAACAAGCTGACTCAGTTTGTCTCTCCTCATAAGAAAATAATCTCTCTGTTTGCTTCATTATCCTGTGGCCCACCTCTGCAACTGACCTAGTTTGAAATTCTCTGCTCTGAATATGGATGGCCAGAATTGTGTACAGATATGGGCTGTAGCTTTCTCAGTCCCTGGCCTTCCAGAAGTTTTTGAATGGAGTTGGAGATCCTTTCCAAGTGGCTGAAGGCCTCTGGAAAACAAAGCTGATTTTCTGATCTGCCTTTTGTTCAGTCCCTACAAGTAGTCCATGGACTTCAAATAAAAAAACACAGACTTGCAGTATTTTAGATCACAGTATCTTAGCAATAGCTAGCTTCAATATTTCCCCCTCTCAAGTGGCGAAAACTTCTGATGCATCCTACAACTGCATTTGCCCTTTCACAGTCACATTACGTTTTCTGTTTACCTCTTTCTTTTAAAAGAAAAGAACTCTTACAGCCCTGTATGCTGCTGAGGCCAGACTGCCAGCTGGTATCTGCACAGATCACCTTCTCAGCATCTGACTACAGGTAACATGCTGACTGTTCCTCGTGCATGTGCCATCACTCACTTTGATAGATTTACTCAAAACACTCACATGACAATCAATATGCCAGTTTTTCAGGATTCTGGGACAAACAGCGTGATGTTCTCCCACTGTGAAAGCCTTATTTTCTTTGAGATTTGTTTCCATACTGGATGTGATAACTGCCTTTATAATATATTTACTACATATTTTTTGGCTTGTACTTAAATGAACTTTACTCTTGGCCTCACTTCCCCTGTATTTCTGTTCTTATTCTCTTTATATTAATACTGCTAGAAAACCTTCTGTCCTTGCTTTCAATTTCTTTCACAAGGTTTAAAAGAGTTGGCTTTGCAATTAGCATATTATGTCCTCACTTCCTGTAAAGACACTGCTTTTCTTCCTCAATTCCTTTTTCCCCATTACTCTTAATGTGTATTTTTAACATGGAGAGTTTAAATAGCTTTGAATTTTTTCTCTTTTTTTTGAGTTTTTTTATTTTCTTGCGGTTCAAATTATTGATAGCCAATTATACCCTTGGCAAAATAAATGTGAAGTTTATACCACATTCAGTTCACTGAGATCTCTAGTCCCAGTGGCTTCAGTAGTTAGACCTCCTCTTTTCTCAAGAAAAATCTGTAGGGACAGATATATTTTCATTTACTCTAAATTTAATCATTGCAAGTCACTTGATTTGACAGTATTTAAAAAAAACCCAAAAAAAACAACACCAAACTACACACACACAAAAAAACCCCAACAACCAAAACCAAAACCCCCTAGCCTTCACTAGTGACCCCACTGTTTACATAATAAAATCTAAAGTGTCATTACCTTCTGCTGGTTCAGTGGTGATTTAGTGAAGAAAAATATCAGCTACACATGCAGGACTAGCCTGAACTGGTGGTTTGTAACTGCAGCTTTTCTCCAAACTGTACTGAAATATTAAAATCTTCTTTACTGATTGTCCTTAGGAGTTTTCACCACTTTAGTAACTTCACAGAGCTCTGTGTATATAATTAATATGGACCTACCCAAGGTGCCCCAGCACCACCAGTGTGGAGTCTTGTGTACAGTTATCCCCAGAGTGATGTTAGACAAAGGCAATTTGAACAATTATTTCTTTGTGTTCAAAGCACTGAGAGGTACAAAGAGAAGCGTAGGGAACAGAATAGCTCAGGCGAGTCATTCTGTTGAACAGACATACAGCTGCATGAGTTGGGGGATTACATTGAGGGTTATATACTAGAAGTGGACATGTAGCCAATGGCTTTCATCAAGGAACAGAGATGCAAAATATTAAACAGAAGCATAATTCCTTGGTTTCATGACTTATTACTATATAGAAATACTCACTACCTTTATTTTTACACCTGTCTTCCTCGAACATGTGGTTGACTTCAGTGCCTGTATGTCAATCATTACAACAACTCCACTACATTTTTATTTCTATAATTGTTGACTTGCTGTTCCACATCAGCAGCTCTGGTGCATTCCTTCTACTGCCTAATTTGATGAACAAACATCTCAGTAATTTTTCACTCTTTCTGGATCAACCTGTCAATAATACCATTTTGCCTAAAACGTTACGACCAATCTGAGATGCCCATTTGCTTTCACATAAATACCTGTGTTAGTAGGATTAGCTTTGTCCTCTGTGCTTCAGCCTCTGTTGTGTTTCGCTTCATGAGTAACCAATTGATAAGCTACACCACTGATTTCTTTGCCCAAGTAAGAGTACTGTTTTGTTTGCCACAATCCATAATCTGACACGTTTCAAAACTTTCTGACCTCATATTTCAAATGCCATTCTGCCTCAGGTCTCCTTATTTTGATTTTTATTTTTTTTCTTTCTTCATATCTATGTTCTTAGAGCCTTGATCATCTTTAGTGAGCTTCAGTATGGACTGGAAGATTTGCCCTACTGGGCAAATTCTGTTTGCTTTTTCAAGGATTGACTTTGATTTGCCGACTTTACAGACCAGATCCCTCTATCAGTCCAATCTGGACTCTGAAGGGATTAGCCTCCCTCACCACTGTTTTCCCACTGTGCTAACTTGGGTCTTCAGGCTTAGAGAAACTATACACCTCTGCAAGTTCACCTTCTGGTATGATCTGTTTAGAACATACTTGCTCACGTTTCATTTCTACTGAGAGTGCAGGTTTCTGTAACACCATTTCACTTCCTGCCTATTCCACCACTGGAAACTACTTAAAAGTATTTAGAGTTTTAAAACTATATTTGATTCCTGTTTTCGATTTCCTATGTCTTTCAGAAGTTGCTGTTTAAAAACTTTCCCTCTGTTAATTTGTATTCCATGGAGTTTCAATGTGTTTTTTTCAAATGTTCCACCCTTTCTTTCGTAGTGTTCTCTTATTTCGTTACACTTCAGGTACCACTTCATGTTCAGGATTCATTCAGACCCAACAGGTTTGCAGAGCTCTGAGTTATTCGATGGTTACTTTTTAAAGGACCTGATGGATTTGACTTAACTCTTCCAGATCCAAATGTGAACTCTAGCCAAGCGCTTCTAAGTGAAAAGAGCTGTGTTCACGGGAAACCTCCTGTGTTACGGAAAAAGCAGGGCTGATTTTACAGAAGAGCCTCTCCCCAGCCCAAGGTTCATAGCTGAGTTGCAAATGAAGACAGTATCTCTAGTCCACTGCTAAACAGTCAGCTCCAAGAGCAAGTCAGAATTTAGCCTTTACTCATCTTCTCTTTACCTTTTCTTGACTAATTCACATGTTCATCTACTTGCAGTGACAGACCTTACCCTTGGGTACCTGACTCTCTTCACATATCATATAGTGGTCACAGGGCCTCACCCAAGCTGGGAATTCATCTGGTCCAGTGGGTGTTCAAGAGCATATTTTAAGGTTATGCTACATTTCTGGGTTGGTCTCTCTGAGTTTGGCGCAAAGGGATATCTGCAGAGAAAAGGGACTAGAACTTGAGCGTCCCAGCCAATGATAATATTTGGAAATAGAATTTTCATGTAGCACCTCAAAGCTGGTAGGTTATTTTAAGACTTGTTAGGAAGCTTAATTGTCATTTTGTCTCTGTTCCAAATTGGAACAGATCATCAGTAACAATCCACTGATGAGGAGAGCCACAGGACTGTGGCCTTTAGAGTGCATTAGAAATTATTTTTAATTTAAATTTTCCTCAGGGACAGTTCTGATTCCCTTGGATTTAATATGGGGTTGAGTCAGGACTTGTGGCCTCTGTTCCAGTCTGACAGTGAATCAAGCGTTCTTCTCTGAAAACTTACCTAGGACAAATTATCAATTTAGAAGCAAAATAAATTATCTAAAGTTTTCAGATTATTAACTGCTTTATACTTCTTTTATACTGAGAGTACTATGCTGGATTTTCCCTTCCAGAATTTTGTAAAAAATAAAATCTGATTTCTTTTTAAAAAAGATGCTCTGAACAAACAAAATTCACAGAGTTCTTTCATGGATACAGGATGACATTGTGAGCCTCCTTGTCATTATAAGAGTGATTATACTAGTTGGTCAGAAAGATCCTTTCTTGACTTAAAAATTAGGAATTCAATATGAGAATGTATGAGTTTCTGTTTGAAGGGTAAACAACAAATGGAATATACTACTCCATTTTGGCATATTCAGTAGGATACTGTGAAACCTCCTTAATAGTGTCCAAAAAGAGCAAAATATGCTAAATCTGAGAGCTGATTTTTACACAGCTTCCCTAGTACATAAAGGATATCAGCTCTGTTCTAGTTTAAGAACGAAATGGCTCTCTGTTTAACGAATGTGCTTTATACTTGAGGACATTTCTTTGAAATGCAATGTGCAAACCTTCCACAGGCAGAAGCATTGCATCAGGAGGTTCTCCCATTTTCACATCACGATCTTCTTCCCACCTCTTTCCTTAACGGCAACAGACTTCTGTGCAGATCTGAGGATGAAACCACACCTCTGAACCTGCCCACAGTATTCTCGATCACAGCAGTTTATTCAGTTGATGACATCAACTTCCCTTTTGGGAAGAAAAGCCAAACGGCGTTAGATTGCTCAGGATAACTGGAATGTCTTTTCTACTGTGGGTCATTTTGACAGAAACAGGATAGGAAGCGCTCATACCGCATCTTTTCTAGCAGACCTGAGAGGGTGGTAATTTCTAGGTCGAGGTGGGAGGTGAGAATTCAGTTGAGGTGGGTGAAAAGGCAGTAACCTGTTTCTCTGATATATGTCCTTACAAGGCATGCTGTGTATAATTTGAGAAGCCAAAAATTTTCTCCCTTACTATTTTTCAGGTGAGCTGCATGGCCTACCTGAATACATAGCAATCTGGAAAAGTGATATCAAAGAAATGTCCTGCTAGCTCAGATGAGTGGTCCATACAGGTGTTCTGTTTCCAGAAACAGCAGTAGGATATACTATGTAGGAGCAATACTAAGAGTGTAACACATTTTCCAGTCTACTCTCTGCACTTCTCCAACATACACAACTGTTGTATTAGCAATGGTGGATCTCTCCATTCTGATAGTATCCATCTAAAATCCTACCCTAATAAGGAGTCCTTTCAAAAAGCTTATATTGCTAGCTCAGTCAAGGATGATTTTAATAGACTCACAGAATCATAGAATGGTTTAGGTTGGAAAGGACCTTGAAGATCATCTAGGTCCAACCCCCCTGCCATGGGCAGGGACACCTTCCACTGGACCAGGTTGCTCAAAGCCTCCTCCAACCTGGCCTTGAACACTTCCAGGGATGGGCCCTCCACAACTTCTCTGGGCAACCTGTGCCAGTGCCTCATCACCCTCAGAGTGAAAAATTTCTTCCTGAGATCTAATCTAAATCTCCCCTCTTCCAGTTTGAAGGCATTACCCCTTGTTCTATCACTACTTGCCCTTGTAAAAAGTCCCTCTCCAGCTTTCTTGTAGGCCCCCTTTAAGTACTGGAAGGGTGCTATAGGGTCTCCCTGGAGCCTTCTTTTCTGCAGGCTGAACAACCCCAACTCTCTCAGCCTGTCCTCATAGCAGAGGTTCTCTAATCCTCTGATCATCTTCGTGGCCCTCCTTATATTTTATTATATATAAGTAAAATGCGATCTGAGAATGAAAACTGGAACGGTGATCAAACTGAGATTGGGAAGAAAAAAGTGGCACAAATGTTTGTTGAGAAGAGAGAAAGGTCAATAGATAGTAGGAAGGATGTCATAATGTCAAGGGAGACAGAAGGTGACCTATAGTAGAGACTCATGTTTTGGGCCATGGTCCTGATGAAGTCTGAAGAAGAAACAAGGACTTGAGATCCCAGCTGCTACAGACCCAGCAGGGCTGAAGTGTCTGGACTGCATACACTATAGCACAGTGATGGCATGGCAGACAATGTATTTTTGTGGCCTCCAAGTTTCTCCTGAAATAGGAAGAGGATGCAAACAGGGTATGGTCGTGGAGGTGGCTCTCTACTTTGGCTCTGGAGACAGGCGAAGCTTTGCACATGTTTCAAGTCAGTCTAAATGTCATCAGATAAAGCTGTCAAGCTTTTGGGGGTTGGTAGCCAAGGTTTGGGAGATTGTCTGTGTTATTGTACACAAGCTAAGTTAGTAAAGTAGAACAGTTGCATAACGTTCATGTCTGATCACAGCACACCTCTCCAGTGTCATGATAGCACTACAACAGAAGAGCTGGCAGTGAGGAGGCACCCACGGAAGTCACTCAGCACTATTTACCTGGTCACAGTAGTAACCCAGCTGTAATGAAAGTTGCAAGTATGAAAATGTTCACTCTTTCTTTGAAATAATAATCCCAAACACAATAAAAGCATCAGGGCAGGGTTAATTCTGAGACTAAACACAGGTGTCTACACCTATGTGCTCAATCCACAGGTAGGTTAGGTGTCTACATTTCCCATTATCATTAGTAAAGATCTAGGGCTTGGTTTATTTGCACAGACATGGTTATCATTTGAGCTGCCATGAAGGATTTTCTCTGTGATCTACTTACGGACCCCTGCTGATACTTTGGGGCATCTTAAATGTCATTAGATGTCTATATGTAGACAACAAACTGAGTCCAATATGATAACTTTCTTTTCCTCCTCCTTCCCCGCAAAATGAAAACAAAACAAAACAAAACAAAACAGAACAAACCCTTGACCAATATATTCTCCCATTCATAGGGTGGAAACTACATGTTGACATCTTTCACCCATTTTTAATATCACATTCAGGCAAACTCAATCTCCTGAAAGCTGGGAAAATTTAAGTTTAGTAGTTGCTCACACAACCTTAGCTGAGTGATGCCTTGATGGTATAGATGCTCTCATTCTGCCTAAGGTCTGCATGAGCAGGAGCTGTAATCATACGTGTGTGTGTTTGTGCATGTCTATGTGTTGTTACCGAAGTTCTGGAGTTGAAATTCCTCTATTCATACTTTCTCATCTGGTGTTTGACCTCTAATTTCTGTTTGTAAAGGATGTTCCAGACTCTAGTTTCTTTTCAAGAAAGCTTAAAAATATCTTCTACCCAGAAGTGCCAGTCTTCTTTCTGTAAACAATAATTTAATTACATTATTTCTTGAGCTTGTCATAGCATGCCATTCCGCAAACCCCCTCATGTTATTGTCCTGATATAAATACATCCTCAGCTCATTTGCTCAAATCTGACTGTTGGCAATCACAGCAGGAGCTGGAAAATAATGGATTTGATCACACAGTAAGGTAAAGAGGCTAGCCTAGCTTACAGAGAGACTTTCTAAGTACAATGCTTCAATTAACCTCCTAATGACATCCTCAAATGACTGTTTTTAAGCCAAAGCATAAATATAACAGCAGCACGCCCGCGCTTGCTGGAAATAGGATATGTTCACAATATTCAGTTAACTTCCCCTGTGACACAAGTTAGGGAGCTGTTTTCTGCCCGTGGGCTCCCAAGACCTGCAAACAGAAGAGTTAACACTCAGATAGGGCTCATCAGAGTCAGCGCCTAATTCGGTAGAAAGTCTAAGCTAGTTAGCTGAGCTCGGCGTTGGAAAGAAACAGGTGCCTCCACAGGAAGAGTCAGCGGATCTTAGATATTCCTCACAGGGTGAAATGAATTGCTGTATTGCAGCAATTTTAATTTGGAAGTCTCAAATTAATTCAAACTCACAACAGCCCCCTGGTGTGCAGCCGAGAAGTGGTTTCTTTGAAAATAGAAACAGAGGAAAAAGAAAGTTAAGCTGCTTGTCTTGGGCATCTAGTGAATCATCAGCAGCTGGCAACTGATTTGACAAGTCTTGGCTCCACACTGCAGTGATATGAGCTCTCTTTGGATCCTAAATCCCTAAATCCCACAGAGTCCCTGGCAGGCAATTAAATCCATGTCTGCAGATTCACAAGGCTCCCCATTTTGGCAGTAGGGACCCACTGGGCCCTCTCTTAGTGGTCACTGGGGATCTGCATGGGGAGGGTGGGAAAAGTCTTTGGCTGTGCAGCTGGAAACAGTGCTGGAAGTGCATGAAAGGAGGCTGATTCTCCATTACATGAAGGGCTTTTCAGCTGCTCTGGCAGAACAAAAGATCGTTAACACAGAATGGAAATGGTCCTGTGTAATGTTGCCTGGCGTGGGCCACCGCAGTGTCAGAGGTGTGGCTACAATACACCCCTCTGCAATGGCTCCCCAATTCCAAATTTAGGCTCTGCCTAACACGGATATTGAGGGTATAGAAAACAGCCAAAGGTGTTGATCGCTCTGTACACCTACTGAGAACCTGCTCCAGAAAACACAAGGCTTACTTTATTGCTCACATTTCAATTGCTGCAGGAAATCGAGCACACACAGCCCCCGGGAGGTGTGAGCCCCCGTTCATGGGTGGGGGGAATCCCTGTAAAGAAATGAACGGATTGCTGGGCAGAGCTGAGCTCTTGCTGCACGGCGGGGCAAGGGCAAAGGGCAGAAAATCCTGCTTTGAAGGTGTCCCAAAATAATAATCCTGCAAGTATTCTTTTGGATGCTCAGTCTAGGGAGGATTTATTTTGGATAATCTAAGATGAACCTCCATGTAGATCTCAGTTTCTCAGAGAAACAAGTCTTCTGACAAATTGCAACAATATAACATAATATTCAGCATCTTTTCTTAAGCCCCAGCTCCTTGAGTTATATGATCACACAAGAATCTCTGGTTTTGGCAAAACAAAGGAAAAAGAAAATCTGTTGATGTGACAGCTATACAAAAAAGCCTGCAAGTATCAGACATGAAAGATCCAACTTCAGAAAGCTGGCAATTTTGTTTTTAAATTTTAGAATTTTTAATTTTTTATTTTAGGGACCATACTCATCACCTCATTAACACCACTGGGGTAGTGCACAAATAATGGCAGGACTCTAAGCAGATGATAGTTGGTCACACTGCAGCATCCATGAAAAAATGTATCCTGTTGTAGATCAATATTGTTCAGGAGAAACACTAAATAACAAGAATAAAGCAGATCTCCATGCTGTATCCTGGAAACTGAAGACCAGTTTCTGGGCCATAAAATATGCTCGCCTAAACAAAAGAACAAATCCAAGGCATCTTTACCTCTGTGAAAGAGAACACTGAGGCATGTCTGCAAGCCTGGAGCAGCTCCATGCTTAGCATTTAGCTCATGAGAATGATGCACTCCAAAAGCCATGGTTTGTGTCATGGCTTAGTAACTCACAACCACTGCACAAGGTATTAAATTTGCCCTGGGAGCACTGAGGACCCTAACAGGCTGCACATTGGGAAGAAATTGGAATAGCTCTCCACCATACATGAGTGAATGGAGGAATACAATTGTACTTGTTGTCTCTACAATCACCATTCCCACATGCTCCCAACACCTCCTGCCTTACAGAGCAGCCGACTCCCGTGGCTCCTGAGAACCAGTAAAGCACTGCTCAGCTCCTTCTCATCTTCCTACCACTCCTTCCCAGTACTTAACTCCATTAAACAAGAGCAAGTGTAGGGTCCTGCACCTGGGGAGGAAGAATGCTAGGCACCAATATAGGTTAGGGGTGGACCTGCTGGAAAGCAGTGCTGAGAAGGATCTGGAGGTCCTGGTAGATAGTAAATTATCCATGAGCCAGCAATGTGCCCTTGTCACCAGGAAGGCCAATGGAATCCTGGGCTACATAGGGAAGAGTGTGGCCAGTAGGTCGAGGGAGGTCATTCTCCCCCTCTACTTGGCACTGGTGAGGCCACAACTGGAATACCGTGTCCAGTTCTGGGCTCCCCAGCTCAAGCAGGACAGGGAACTACTGGAGAGAATCCAGCGTAGGGCAACAAAGATGACCGGGGGATTGGAGCACCTCCCTTATGAGGAAAGGCTGAGAGAGCTGGGACTCTTGAGCCTGGAGAAGAGAAGGCTGAGGGGAGACCTTATTCTTGCTTAGAAGTATCTAAAGGGTGGGTTGAAGGAGGATGGAGCCCGACTCTTTTCAGTGGTTCCCAGTGACAGGACGAGGGGCAACGGGCACAAGCTGGAACGTAGGAGGTTCCATTCAAACACAAGAAAAACCTTCTTTACGGTGAGGGTGACAGAGCACTGGAACAGGCTGCCCAGGGAGGTTGTGGAGTCCCCTTCTCTGGAGGTTTTGAAGACCCGCCTGGATGCAGTCCTGAGTAATGTGCTGTAGGCATTCCTGCGTCAGCAGGGGAGTTGGACTAGGTGATCTCTGGAGGTCCCCTCCAGCTCTGAAAATTCTGTGATTCCGTGATTTACTAAGAGTCCCAGAGATGTAACCACTATAAAATCACCTCTAAGACCAAAAGCTTGTTGGAGACTTTTCTAGCTTAACTATGGTTAAAACTGTCCATGAGTTTTGTCATACTGCCCTTCATTTTAAGAATGCAGATTCAATTATAACGAGAAGTAGCAGCAGTATTCACTGGGGTGGGAATTGACACCAGAATGATGCCAGATAAGATTTCCTCCTGGTGTACCTCAGTAGGAGTATGCTTTTGATAGGCTCCAAATCCAACAGGATTTAGAACATGTACTCCTAAAGCTAGCCAGGGTAAGGGCACAAAGGCAGTAAACAATGATTCTGCCATCTCCTGGTTTACCCAAAACTTGTACTGAAACAATCTGGGGTTTTGTTTTGGGGGTGTGAGTGTGGGGGGTGTTAGCTGTTGTTGGGAAGAGAAGGGTGGTCGTTTCAACCTGTCTATGCGTAGAGACTGAGACTTCTTCTCAAGAGCAGATGCTATTAAATCACAGTGCCTTAGACAAACAATTCGGACATTTGTGGCCTGATCCAAGAAGTGGTGGACAGTTTTGCATGAACAAGCATGTAATGATTCTCCTGACTTAAACCTGTGTGTTTTAATTACATAATGCCCAAGTGTTGGAATTACAAATAATTTTAGTCTGCATCCTTGTGCCTTTATCTGATGGAGAATTCTTCACTTCCAGACCTGGCATAGTCATGCAGTTTTGCTGTGTTTTGTAAACAAATCTCTCACTTGTTTGTAAAGCTCTTAAAAAACTCAACCTAAATGTTTTTGCTAAGTTATTTATGGCTGTGCCAGATACAGCTGTATGAAATGTGGCCTCTGATGCCACCTGTGCCCTGTGAAATGCATGTCTATAAATCATTCTGAGATCCACTAGAATAAAAGATCCTACTTAGGCAAAGATATGGTATTTTTGAGCCTTAATGTTCAAGTTCAAATTCATTAATGGACTTCCGTCAATTTACTCTAGCAAGGCACTTGGACAATTTTTTTTAATGACTACAGAAAGTGGCAGAAAAATCTTAAAGAGGTTCAAAAGTTTAATTCCACTAACTGTCTACAGCTCAGATACTACATTATTCCTTTGATTTAAAATCATATTAACACTGAACAGATTTCCTCTGAAGTTTACCTCCTCTATATATTCACCCATAACAACCTCCCAAACATCCTGATGTTTTTTCTTGCTATTATTCCTTCTTTTCCAGTAGCTTCTAAATGTTTTGCTTTGGGAAGGTCCAATTTTATTTTCAGAGGCATAACTATCATGCAGGGATTTAGTACCTCTATTTGCTTTTCCTAGTTCCTTTTCATACTTTTCACTTCTGACAAGCAGCCCTGAGGTTCTGCAGACCCCAGGTTGGAAACTACAGTTCTACGTTCAAAATAAAGCAAATTTGTTTGCTGCCCAGGCTGCTGAGAGAAACCAAGGGAGGGAACGAGAGAGGGAAGGAGAAAGGGAGGAAGAGGAGAAGAGAAGGAGACAGAAGGAGAGGAGGGAGAGATGGAGGGAGGGAAAGAAGGCAGGCAGGCAGACACTGAGGCTGAAGGAGCCCCAGCCTAATATATTTTACAAGGCAGTGGAACAATATACTGCCAAATAATGTCCTTTTAATTAGAGCTTTAATGATTAAGCCTGAAGGAATTTTATAGTAATTTAATTTCATAGTATTTCTGAGGTTCATTTACTTCATTTGAGGTAGACACTGAAATTCATTCACTGTCTTTCACTGTGGATAAATTCTGATTGGACCTTCTAGCCCCTTACCCCACCCCTGCGAGTTTGGGTCTGCTTTGAATCAATTAGGAACTAACTTTACTCAAAAAAGCAAACAAACAAAAGGGAGAAAATCAAAAGGGGAGAAGAACAGGCCTGCAGCACAGGTAGCAGCAAGGTAGACATCCTTCCCTGCATAAAAATCACCTTCACAACTGAGAGGAAAGGCAGGAAAGGCAGATGTATATTGAGATAGCTTTGCTTGTGGTGGGCCTCACTACAGTCCGAGGAAAGAAACCAACAGAAATTATCACCAGTATGTCACACTGCATTGGGTTTGCACACAGGTGCCAACACATGGAGCCTCACTGTGTCACCCATGAGGAGCCATGTCCCAGTGGACAGTCTCTGACCCGTCTTGGGCCTCTCCTGCAGCGCGGCCCATGGGACTCAGGAAAGAATCTATCCGTATAGGTCAAAAAGAGGGACCAGACTGTGAAGTGACTAACAAGTAACCTCTGCCACACCTGTTACCCCGAAAACCAGATTTAGAAACATTTTCTGGTCACGCCAAGTGATTAGGATCTATTTATATACAAACTCACTCATGCTACACAGATCTCGGGAGCAGTGGAGCGGTGCCATTTGTTTCCCTGGCAGATTGTCTCATTTCATTAAGCATAATAATAAAATTATTTGGGAAACATCTCTGGCCTTAAAATAACCCACCTTGGATGGCTTGGCTGGGCAACTAATCCTGTAAGTGACAACTAGCACTATGTAGTGACTTACTACAAATACTCCAAGGATTAGCTTGGACGGTGTTAAGATTTTACCCACTCATTTTTCTGTCCAGGTCAGAGTGCTGTACTGTTTAAAAATCTATAAGGAATCCCCTTATAGAACACATCATGAAGGACAATGACAGCAATGCTACACAGTTATATAAAACAGGATGCAAGAATGACAACTCCACTCAGAGAATGTTGAGGCTGGATTGGCAGAGTTTAAGCAAGTATGTTCAGAGGAACTTCTGAAAATAACTATATGCTTCTTTGCTTGTAGGTATATATATATATCAGTATACCAGGAACACAGGATGGATGAGACCGGCTGGGCCTCTACTCAGTCTTTGCAATTGCAGGTAACTATGGAGATATTTCATCTAGAAGTACCCACAAAACCTCCGCTGCACAAGTCATCTTTACACACGGTAACAATGTAAAAGTACAAAGGATCAAAAGTCACCAGAACTACACAATATACAGAAGAGAACAGGAGAGGTCGAGGACTTCACTCCTTCAATCACAAAAGCATTCAGCTGGAAATACCCTATTCTTCCTGGTTATTGGATTATACCCCAAATTGCAGAAGTAACAAAAGAGAAAAAAACCCCAGCTTTTGGTAATCCAAAATGGAGAAAATGTTCTCCAAACCATATATCTGATAGTCAGTTTAACCCAGGTTGCATGAATGAAACTCTGGAACAAGACATCTAGCACCTGTAGGAGCACTGGTGTGTTCTGGCCATCATCCCATCTCTTGTCATAGCCAGTCTCCGCTGTATCACAAAAAGGTGACAATCACTTTTATTCTATGAAACTAAGTGATGTGCCAGGTTTGGGAGGCCAAGGGTGGAGGATATCCTCATTACCTGTTACAGGCAACCAGCCAGTGTACGGGTTTGGAACAAAATAAATGTCATAAATAAAATACAAGCTGATCGAGACTCAGCTGACTGAAGACTATTCATAGCTTTGGGCTGGATCCAGCTACCCCATGTGTACGTCTGGTTAATGGTGAAGGCAGGACCTTTGCCATTACGAGATCCAGGCTGTGCCCCCTACACTGGTGAACGTGAAGGGCAAAAGAAGAAGGATGAGTAAATCTCCCTCAGGAAACCCATCCAAGTTTCCTACAAGTTTTCAGTAAAGACCAAAACTAGTGAGAGTGCAGGATAACCCTGATTCTTATTCCCTTATAAAAGAAAACAGCCCTGTTTTCACTAACAATCTGCTTATTTGTTATTATTCTGATTTGACCTTGGTACGAAGGCTGTTCATTACTACAAAACTTGTGTATTCAAGTAGACAAAATAGATTTTTAAAGCCTCTTCAGCTGAAGTGTTTTGCTGTACCAAGAGACACAGAGCAAGGATACTGCAATCCCTCAGAACACCAGAGGATATTGAGCAATTTTCACTGTTAACAATTTGTGTTCTCTCCTGCAGAAACTCAGGCACTCAGAGGTGGAAAAAAGCCAGTGGAACTGACCTCCCCACACTTGAAAAGTGAACTCCAAAAGCCTGGGAAAAAGAGAGTCAGCCGTTCTCAGAGTGAAACACAAGGCAGTCAAGTTCAATAAAGTTCGGTGAAAAGAAACAGATACCCAAAGATATTTCAAGCTTCTACATGTCAAAACATCCTTTATCACAAAACAACCAGTAATATGCAGAGAACAATGCTGCAGTATCAGGGAGATGGAGAAAACTCACATCCATACAGTAGAAGAGGGAAGGGCGTGAAGCTTACTTACTTAGGAAAGGTAGTTTTGTGATTATAGAATAAAGAAGAAACTCTGCTGCTGTAGGTTCAGCTGTTGGTTTTACCAGAGATATTGTGTGTGTCTTTTGGCAAGTTACACGGCCTGCTATTGAAGCATTTGCTTAACTTACCTGCTTTCCACCAGGTATATTCATTAGCTTAAGTATGTGCCTGAGTTAACTTCAAGGATATGCTTAGTGTTGTACAAGAATTTAAGATTCTGCTAATTAGGGATAGACTGAGACACGTAATTAAGTGCTTTGCTGAATCATCCTTAACATGCATAAATCACCTCGCTTTAATAAAATTTTCCTCTCTCGTGAGAAAAAGGCACATTTGATGTGTAAAGGATTTGAGGTACAACAGTACTGGGGCATACTAGTAAACTGGCCCTATTTCGTTAGGTTGCTTCCAAAATGACTAGTATTTCCTAGGCTCTTCTGACAGTGAATGAAGAGAGGGAAGCACCCTGTGGGGGGATATTCTACCCATTTATTGAGAAACCCACTCACTTTTTGCCTATTCTTGCAAACTCGAGGGGCCTGCATCTCTGCCCTGAATAATATAAGGAGCTTAAAGCAAAATAGTTCTTGCCACACACAACTTACATGCCTGCTGAGCAGACAAGGAGGTAAAGTTATTCACTAGCTCACATTTTGTCAGATCTGAACTGCTTGTGATTATCAGACTTTCTGTTGCTTCTGTTGTTGAACTACTCTGGTGTAATCAACAGTCAGTTTAAATTCCTTATTTGTCAGTGGCACTTGATTACTCCCTAATTTCCCCATTCTCCCACCCCCCAAATCACTCCTTTTCTTCAACCTTTCCATTCATATGTGTATATTTTTATAGCTTTCTCCTCATTTATCCATAATTTCACAACCGAGTAAGATAGGAACTCTTTTGCAGACCGATTTCTGTAATACGCCTATGCATTCCAAAGCAATCCCAATGCAAATAGTTTACTCTAAAGACCCAACCCCCCTAAAACAACTAAGCAAAGAACACATCTGTAGGGTGAGCATGGAGTCTGGTGCCGATACACGTGCTATACTTTCAGAGAGAAATGTGACTGGGATGGGAAGACAAAACTGGGAACAGAAAAATTCCACTTGAGAAAAAGCTTTGTAAGGTCTATGGGGAATATTTGAGAAGAAAGAGAGTTGGCAGAAGGAACAACACTCACCTGTAAGCCATGAGGAAACCGTTATTTCTGGTGATCCAGGGTCCAACAGAAGCAGCAGTTCTACATTAGGTTCACCTGGTATGTATCCAGCAATACAATATCTAAAGACATGCCCCTTTGATGATTGCCTCTTTGAGTACTTGATTATAAATTTATCCTGCAATAGCAAGTGCTAAAAGGCTGTTACTGGCTAATGGTCCTTTAAGTTAAGGCTAATGCTGTCCTCACTGAATCTAATAAATGTTATTCATAGTGGTCACAGCATATAAGCCACTGACCTGGTACCCAGATCTGTCTTCTCATTTCTTGCCTGCATAACACTAAAGGAGAAATGATTTTGGTGGAGATACATGGATGGTGTTATGACAGAGAGAATGACAGCAAACAACATCTGCACATCACCAGGGATGTCCAATACCAGGAATATACTAGTAGTGATCTGTTTCAGAGGCAGTGACCATCACTGGAAGCTTGTAAGGACCAGTCAAAAATAGTTTCTGTGATGCTGATCTTTCCTTCAGGCAAAACACTGTCAAGGCAACCTCTCCAGGTCCCTTCTGGGCTGGTCTTATGCCTGTTTTGGAGACAGAAAGCTGAAAGATGGAGCTCTGCCAGCCAGCTCTTGTCACAAGCCTAAAGAAGCTCAGTAAAGTAACTGCAACGACTTCAGTAAAGGAAACATTTTGAAACTGAAATAGACAATGTCCAGATGCAAAGAGCCTACATGCGCCTGTCAAAAGCCCCTGTACTAATTTTGTGACACTTCATTTCACTTCCTTTCACACAGGTGCTTGATCTTTCTGTGCACTTCAAGTGTATCAACTTTTGTAGCAATCACAGAGAACAGAAAAAACACAATTTCATGGATGGAGCTATTGAGGAAGCATCTCTGCTTTATTGCGTCTTCTCAGCTGCCGCCAGAGATCATGATAATTCACTAGGGAAAGGAAAGCCGTTCTGAAAACTTGGAGCGGGGAGAAGTGATGAAGCACCCAGCAGGACATCAACTACATCAAGAGATAGAACAGAGAAAACTCTGTAAAATAAGACTTCCTAGAAAGGGACTATAAAGAACTGATGTGATAAGGAAGGATTTGGCCACCTGAAATATTTCTTCAAGAATTAAATTTGATAACTGAACACTCCCTTAGAAAATATCACTGCACTCAATAAGGAAAAGAATACAGATACACTCCTCTGTGTATCACAGCTTTCCAGACATCTGAATAGTTCATATTCAGTAATGGTTTTTGGCTCCTCTGCTAAGGTAGGTAATAAGGAATTAGCCTTATTTTGCTGAGAAGGAACCAAACCATAAAGTGGATTAAGTGAGCTACCTAAGAGTGCACAGAACTGTTGCACAATAGGCTCATTTGATAGTTATCCAGCAAAAGAACTGGCACAGCTGGACTGAGGATTAATCCCAGATCTCTCGAATCCAATTCACCAGATTGAATTTTATCAAAACTATTACTGGGACTTCAGGACTAAGAGGTGTGTATGTGTTCTGCACGTTTCATTTGTCCCCATGTAAGACAGACGCAAGTTCAGGGCTATGTCTTGGAAACAGAAAAAGAGAGTGCTGTCATCAGTGGTTGAACATAGGAGATCTGACCACCCTGGCCCTGCTCTGAATTCTTCGCAGAAAACCCTGTTAATCACTAAAGGAATATTAGCTACCATCTGTGCCATAAAAGACCTTTCTCTTTACTAAAGGGAAAACTACTTTGGGTATAACTGGAAAAACTAGATAAATCTAGTTTTGAGTAACAAAATCAGCCATAGCCCCAGGGAAAGTCAGGTAGAGCAATCCATCCCGCTTGCACAGTACCAGTGTGCGGACTCTGATGCTGACCTGTGACAGCTACTCTCAGAGGCAGGAGTCCCAATCGTTATGCTGAGGAGTTAAATCCCTGGGGAAAATCCCTTCTTGTAGCCCTGGGAGACTCCTGCTGCCATCTGGTTCTAATCCAAGCTGCCACCTGAGATGTTTGAGCTATGCAGACCTTTACTGGGGCACAGCAACGAGGCATCCTTGTGCCCATCAGCAAGGAGTAGCCAGGTCTAACTCCTCAGGCTGGGGAGAATAATCCATCCCTAAATCCCACAGTTTAGAGCAGAAAACATAGATCATCTCCTAGCTTGGAGCAAAGGCAGCCTTAGCAACTGCCTAGCAACAGTACCGCAGAGAAAGGCAGGAGCTGCCGGGTATGCGGATGCTAACTCGCAGGGACGAGCCAGCGCCAGCCAGAGCTCAGCAGCCCCTAACGCACAAGCTGAACTTCAGCCTTTTCTCTCTCTCAGCCCGAGAAAAGCAGGAAGCTTCTGTCAATAAAGCAGCGAGTATTCAAAAGATGACAGATCTTCTCCCTAAAAATCTGTTTTTCTCAGTCTTCTGCCTCACCAGGTAGATAAACTCTCCAGGTAGACGTATTACCAGTAATTCAAAGATTAACCTTCACTCCCAAGACTAAAACATTTTTATTTTTAATCATCAAGATTTGGATTATTATTTTTTTTCCCTGATTATAGAAATGACTGATGGGCTGTGGAACTCTAATGGTCATCTCAAATTCCTCCCTGGAACATTGCACAGTTGTAACTTCCACCCTTGCAGTTTATAGCTTCCACAGTTGCTTTATTAACGCTGCTGCAAAAGAGAAATATTACTTGGGCAATATATTGGTGTCCATTAGTATTGCAGACTGAATGTTATGCATCATATTGTAATGTTTCTGATAACCACAGCCAAAATGGTTACAGGATGAATAAGGCTATTAAGTCTAGGGACTGTGAGCAATTTATATTCAAGTGCTGCTCCACCTTAAAAAACGTCCTTGCTGTGGGCTTTGAGCTTACAAACCTAAAGTTGGCACTTTCCAGCTGGAAAGACATTTACACGGAAAGTAGCTGAAAGCAGAAGCAAACTGAGAAATGGCAATAGCAATTATTGTGATAGTTTTGGAAAACTGAATACAATCATAAATAAATCTGTGAGGTAATGACTAATGATTCATCTTCTTTTACTTAATAGCCGCTTTGATATTTTAGTTTCAGAACTAAATTGGCAGGATGCCAATTTGACAGTGAGGTCATTTAAATTATAGATAGAAGACTGTAAGATTTCACCTTAAGTTTACTACCTATTGAAATGTATTTATGCAGTTGCATAGGATCTCCACCGTCCTTTCTTTATCTTTTTTTCTTTTCCATAATAGATATATTTAAAAGAAAATTCTTTTACTTCTAAGTCAGCTCAAGCTAATAGGTTTTTAAAGCACAGATCAGTTGTCTTTCAACTGGCAAACTCCAGAACACTTGTTAAATCAGAACTGTAACATGTATCTTAGAAAGCTCTTCATGTGAGCAGCTGGGATTTTACAGCGTATCCCTGTAAAAGACTCTACTGGTTTCACTAAGCACCTTGATCTCCATTTGGATCATTTTTTGCAGCAGGGGTCAATTTTTGCAGCTATCACTGTGCATTGTTTTGTGTGTTTTCTTGTGTGTTCATTTGCAGCCTACACTCCTCCAAAACCCTATCAAATGGCTTATTTAAATTGACACTTTGCTTTAATTGCTCAGTGCTGAATACTTAACCAGTGAAAAATATCCTGAGCAGATCCTTCGTCCCTGATACAATCCACTGTAATCCACTGGTATTTCAGGTTTCCAATCTTCTTCTCAAGAGACATAGGATTTGAGCGCTCACTGGTCCGGATATAAGGCATGAGGTCCATGCAGGATGCTTAGTCCCATTCCTACAGCAACACACAACCATGTAACAGAAGGGAAATCCAAGAAGGCTGCCCTCCGTGTCATCCTGAAATACCCCCACAGCCTGCAAATGGCTGGCTTCTGGATGACAGTATCCAAACCTTATTTCGTTTACCAGTTTGATGCAGATATTTCCAGTTTCAATTGCTTTCTGTGTAGATTATTTCCTCCAAACCACACCACGTGCAAAGGAATGAGTATGGCACAAGCGACCTATAAGTGTACGTCCAAGTACTGGAATGAACCTGTCAAACATTTCCTTTTTAATCTAAAGTACATTACATTTGAACTTCAGCTGTCAACAGCTGCAAGTGTTGTAACCTATTTAATACAGCTAAATGCAAAATGTTTCTGAATGTTTTTTTTTGTTTTACAGAAAACAAAGAATATAACACTGACGTTTACAATTTTTACATCAGCCCCCTCCTCCCTCACCTCTCTCATGGTTGGACCTGAAGTACTTTTCACCTCTCTAAAACTGCACAGATGCTAATACTCAGTGCCGATCCCTCTCTGTATTGCTTTGTCTGGTTTTGAGGTAAAACAGGACCAATTTTGTTCAGTAACTTTACTTTTTAGCTAGGCCTCTTCTAACTGCTGAAATTAACAGCCTGTTGTGCAGGAACTGTTGGCTCTCAGAGTGATCAGACCCATGTTTATAGTTGATGCCAAGGAATGGGATGCAGAGAGGCTCTTGCTTATCCTTACTGCTATAACACCCAAGGGCAGCCAAATTTGTTATTTGCCCTGTTGGAGGGTGGGAAGCAGAAAAGCGTAGAGGGATCACACCTGCGGGGAGGAGCGGACAGGACAGGTGACCCAAAACTGACCAAGAGGGTATTCCATCCCATCTGCCTCATGCTCAGCATAAAGCTGAGGGATCAAAGGGTCAGCCCTCTTTCTTCAGTGGCTGGTGTCTGAGGAGGACTCTGTCTGTTCGTCTGCCTTTGATTCTGATCTGGAATCCAGATCCAGAATCCAGTTCCCATCCGTCACCGAGTCCAGTCTGGGACTGTGATGTGATTGTCATCCTGGGAGTTTGATATGGTTTTGTATATATTTCATTATTTTATTTTTCTTATTTTATTATTAATATTTCATTAAAGTAATTTAGTTCCTTCTAAACTCCTAAGTCTCTCTTTTTCTCTCTCTCTTGCCTCCCTTCAAAGTGGGGCAGGAGAGAGAGAGCATCTGTCGTTCCACCTGATTGGGCCAATCCTGCCCAAACCACAACAGTGTCCCCACTCTGATAGAAAGGAGGAGGCAGTATCCAGCTGCTCATATTTAGTATAATTCCTTGACTGAGTGTGCCTTGAATAGAGCAAAGCAATGAAAGATTAAATGATTTCTGGGAGGAAAATTTGGGATTTCTATGGTCACCAAGTATTCCTTACAAAATCCCTCCTTTAAAATACCATTAACACAGATATTTTCTATAGGATCAATTCTTGGGCTGGTTTTCCTAAATACTGAAATGCTGAGTAGCTCCTACTGGGGTCTTATTTGGAAGCAATGATGAGGATTAATAAATCTTGCACAGTATTATGGGTGTGAAAAGGGCTGTGGATCCAACTATGTGTGAGGAGGAAGATAGGGTGTTTATCTGAAAATCACAAGTGTAAATGCTGCAATCTCAGTCTTTCATTAACTGCTAAACCAAGTTGTTATTTCAGAATCGCACTTAGTTCTGTGATGCTATTTTCCTTTAACTTCTAGAACAGAAATTATAATAATTATTTGTGCTATTTAAGGACTCTGCTATCTGCACTGTTGTCTTTTTTCACCCCTTCTTATAGGAAGAAGGAGGTGACTTACAGCACAACCTAAGACCTCTAGATGTCTCTTCTGTTAGCCCCAGCATAAAATAGGTCTTAAATCAAGGAAATTACTAAAATAGCTGAAAAGAAAAAATGGACTAACATGACCACCTGCAGCATTCATTGCAGAGAAGCAGGAACAGGACTATGACAGTCCCACATGTTTGTGGGGATGAAGGGGGCTGTCCCCATCGTTTCACTTGGGAAATCAGTCTGTAGTTGTTGGATAAGCACAAACTGAAAGAGAAGAGGAGAAGAACCAACGGTCTCTGTTAGAAAGCACTTGTTTACTGCCTTACTCCAGTGGGGCAGGGACTCAGAGGGAAAAAGTGTTAAATCTCTGTGTAGGTCAGATTTCCAGCCCTACTCCTAGCTTGTGCTGGCAAAATCCAGTGTAAATCCAGACAGAATTTAACTATAAAGCTGCACCTTACAGAAGTGCATCTGACTTCTTGTTACCAATGAAAACAAACAGAAAGGAAAGTGAATGAAAAGCCGCAGAAAACAATATCTAAGAGATAAAAAATACTGACTAGAAGTCAGGAAAACATCCTAAAACAAGATCTGCTGGGCTGTGAAGTAGACTCACGTTTAACCAGTACATTCAGAACAGGTAAAGTTAGTCTAAACCGGATAAAATATGGTAAGGAATAAATTCGCAAAGAGCATAGAAATGGCTAAACAATACAGCATTTTGACTTCAGCAAGTTTTTGATTTATGTCACTATGAACTGGCATAGCTACCAGACATACTGATTTCAGGTCTTGCTACTTCCAGACCCAGAAAGACAAGATGTCATCACAGGCTTCTCTGTGCATTGTGGAAAGGAATTTTTTTTTTTTTTAAGCCATCTGAGATAATTATTAATATTTTTCTCTTAGAAATTTTCCATTTTGGTAAGTTGCTCTTATTAAAAGTAAAACAAATGCTCCACCCACAAAACAGAACTTTTGTTTCCAGTGCATTTTTTTAATATGAGTGCATTTTTCAAAGCACAGTAACTTACATGTTGATGTATAAGTTCTATAGATGAAACCAGAATCTTTCTGTTCTTCATTCAAACACCAGAATACACAGCAAAAAATGGTATATGATTATAACATTAATTCTCCCATGGAGACATCTGTATGTGTCTCTTGATAATATTCTTTAATGTTAATAAACTGTAATCTTTCCAAATATTTCCCTATTTAAAAATGTATATTGCAACATTCAGGCAGAAGGTTGGATTCATACTGACACAAACTACAGAAAAAAAAAAAATCCTTTATAGTAAAACTGCCAGTTTCTTCACTAAATAAAGACCTGCATGTAGGCTCAAAAGACCAGACCTGACACTTTGTTCTACTAGCAGCCTCACGGTGTATAAAGAAGTATATTCAATCAAGAGACCAGGCATACATTACTCAATTGCCATGTCTTTCGATCTGTAGTGATGAGACTGTAAAAATGGGAAACATTTCAATCATACAGTTTTAGCTCCTTATGTTTATATGCACCTAGCTGACTTCTGCTAACTATAGATGTTTCCATAACTACCTCATTCCCATCTGCTTCGCTTTGAAAGCAAAGTACCTGGATCCCCCCAAAATCGTTGATGTCGGTCCCTGTCAGTAACAGTTTGAACCGTTATGGACATTTGGAAAAGACCACACTATTCATATTGGCCATAAAAAGCTACTTTTAATAAATTCCAAAAGTTAGGTCCAGTAGCAAAATAACAACATGGGTCAGCAACGTTTCAGTTCTCCAGGTCCTTTTTATCAATGAGTCTCCATAAACCTCTGAATGGAGGTTTCCAAAGGCACTGGGATAAATTAGCTCCCTTTGCTTTAATCCAAAACCCACTTAGATAAACAGTAAGAGTCCCATTTGCTCCAGGGAGGTTTGATTCTGACTCTATGTCCATTTAAATATTGGCTTTTCTGCAGAACACTTCAAACATCCTGATATTTTGAGCCAACTGCAGGCCTAGGTGGTGGCAAGGCATGTTGCCAATGTACGGTGGTTGTCCTGATTTTCTCACTGGGGTGATAAAGTGCAGGAAAATATTGTTCCTGATGCGATTGCTAAAACGGATTTCCCTGTGTTCTGCCTGCTGGGCTGTGAAACGCAGGAGCCAGGGCTTTATGTTTTTGTTCTTTCGCCTTCAGTTGTGTCGTTCTCATATGGTTTGTCCCCACTGCAAGACTGAGTCAGAACTGAAGTCATGTCATGCTTTAGTTCAGGCTCAGGCCGTGTATTGCCGTGGATAATGTTCACCTGTTTGGAAATCTGAAGCGATTTGTAGAGATCGGCGCTAAATCAAGGATTATGTTTTATTCCCAGAACCTCTGCGCTCGGTAGCAAACAGCCAGTCAAAACTAGGCATCCTTCAGCAATAAAGCACAATGTCACTAAGGGAAATAACATCCTACCCAGCAGAACAAAGGGGTGAGAAGTCTTTTAACTTCACCCATGGTTACGACAACAATTTCACAGATCATTTGTCTGGCCCATGCTGTCACTTCTGCTTTGACACTTCAAAACGAGACTCGCCCCTTTGCCAGTGCTAACGCCTGCTGCTTGTCGCTATCACTAGCAAATATGACACATATTTTCTTTTGAAATCCAATCCATCTTTCAGCTGTACAGTAAATTGTACGGCGCAGCCTGGCTCTGGCATCAGCCTGTGCAGCACCGCAGCTCCTCAGCTCCCTCCTTGTTAAAAGACCTCCACACCTTTGCTCTGCCTGGTTTTGACTGGCTGTTTGCTACCGAGCGCAGAGGTTCTGGGAATAAAACATAATCCTTGATTTAGTGCCGATCTCTACAAATCGCTTCAGATTTCCAAACAGGTGAACATTATCCATGGCAATACACGGCCTGAGCCTGAACTAAAGCATGACATGACTTCAGTTGCTCCACACTCTCTCACTCCACTTGCCAAGCAGGTCTTTCACACAGCCATATATTTCAGTTTCAATGCTCTGACGTCACGCTGTTTTTCTTCTCCTTTGTGTAGCATTAAGTTTGATCAATACTTCCACTCTTCTTCCCTGTCTGCTGTGGAGATTCCCTAAAAGCATCAAATAAGTTTGGCTTTTTTGCCCGTTTGTTTTGCCTGACCTGCTTTTGGTATTTGTATTGGCTGCCTTTAATCACTCCATCTTACCAATTTAGTGGCAACACTAAAAACTAGCAGTAGTTATTCATTTCTGGTGCTCCTGTTTCTTGGCATTTCAAATAAAACCTCCTGGCCCTTCTATGTTGCAAAGGAATGCTTCCAGATACAAATGAGCATGGACACGTCTACAAATAACGATGCCTTGGAAAACAAAACTCAAAGGCAAAGCTTACATAGCTAAGCCTAAGTGCTTGTGTGCCATGTGGGGTCACTGGCAGCAGAACTGAAACTATTCTAAAGCAGAAAGGGTCATAGTTTTGGGGAAGTTTCAAAAGGATGTCCTCTTCCACATGGACTTGAAATCAGCAGGTAGAACGGGTATGTAATGTAATGTTCCCCGGCAGAGGAAAGGAAATAGAGAGGAATATTGATACTGTAAAACTTATTTCAGCCATCAAGCTGAACAGCTTTGCAGAGATAACCCTGAAGAAACAAAGGTTCCCTCTCCTGTAGCTTGCCTGTCTGCCTGGCCTTGCAATAGCACTTCTTGTGCTCTAAATATAAAAGATGACTTCAGCCTATTAAAGAAATAACGTTCAGTTCTCCTTAATAGGATAATTCTGGCTATTTCAATGTCAAGACTTATATTTTTTTGCAGTGATTTGATCTGGAGCATCCAGATGATGTTTATCTACCGCAAATGGATTTTGTTGAAAGAATAAGAAAGCTTTAAACAGGCATATAAGTGAGAGGCCGGTCAAATTAAGTAGGTACTGCTCTCTGTGTATTTAAATGTGCCCTGTCCTTTTCTTGCCTGTTCCTCCAACCAGTGTGGGGACAGAAAACTTTCTGGCTGAAGAAGGAATATCTCTGTGGAAAAAAAGGGATCTGTGGAGTTTGGAAACTCTTTGGGCAGTGAATGTGAGGAGGCCTTAAAGAGGTCAGGTTTGGATGTATTTATAAAGACAAAACTGGCTGAAATCAGCTCCATTGGCTTCACTTCAAGCTCTTCAGGCAAATTTCTCGTAGCATGGAGGCCCTTAGAGAGCCCTGGAATTTGGCTCAGTGGTTTTTGTGACATCTCTATTTTCAGAACCTAAATGTTGGTCCTCATCTGCTTGGGTAGGGCTGGTCCATTGGGCAATCACTGCAGGGCACTGCCGTGATTTTTGTGTTTTAAAGTTGCTACTTCAGCTCCCTGGACTTGTTGGAAAACAAGTCTTTCCTCAGCCTGCTAAGAAGGAGGGTGCTGATATCCCAGGTAGCTAATTTAAAGGCAGCTCAGGTATTTCCAGTGCTATGCTGTAGCCTTTCCTATCCCTTAGCATAGACTTTCCCTCGGTGTTCCTGTGTTTAATATAGCCCATGCTGGGGACCATGAAATAATAAGCAACCTTGTGTCTCTAGAGATACTGGCACTGTGAAAACTCATTTCTGATGCTAGAATTCCTAGAGAGCTTTCAAAAGCTTGAAGAATGCTTCATTTTTAGGGACTCAGCTTCTAAATCATGTCTGCTGCTATAAAAGCAATACACATTTAAGCTCCATACTGTTCATGCATTTTTTAATATTTCTATTTAATTATTTGCTTGCTTGCCTGGGCCGATTTCTTTTCTCTTAATAAGAGCAAAATGAAGTTAAAGTGTATGCATTATTAAATTTAATACGAAGTTACAATTGAATTACAAAGTAGTAGCCATTTCTCTTATTTATTATGATGTACTGGTCTCTCTCTTTCACTCACAATGGATCTTCTTTTTCTGCTTGTAAGATCTGGGGGAAATGGCCTAATAAGCTGTCTTTTACAGCTGAGATTTTCAGAGCAACTTCAGATGTCTGGATGCCCTCATCCCATTTAATTTAATGAAGACGGAGAATCAAATCCTTTAAGCAAGTATGAAAACTTCAGAAGGGAGGGAGGATATTCCAGCAGCCAGGGCCTTCGTGTGCCGAGGCTGCTTGGGCTGTCGGAGACTCCCGCTGTGACTTGTGACTTCACCTTGCTTTTCCATCTGCCAAATGTAGACAACGCACTTTGTCACCTGTTGTGGGGACATGGGGGTTGTGTGGGGCTGAAGACGTTAAATAGGTTGAATTTTTAGACTGCACAGAGACAGGATTGTGTACCTAATATAGAAGCCCACAGTATTTCAGAACCATTTCCTTGCACTGACACTGCAATCCTGGCATTTTATATGTACCCATCTTACTGCAGAAAGCTCTAAACATCAACATGACAGAACCTCCATTATTTGATACAAGAAACCATCAATCCCCCTGAACAAGAGAGATGAAAATAATGATTCAGGCAGAAACACTGAGAAGAAAATGAAGTTGTTTAGGTTAAGAGAGCATCCTGTCCCAACCATTTAAAAAAAGTAAATATTGGCCATGAAAATTTTAGGCTACAAAATTGGCACGGTCTTACAGAAGGGGTAATAGAGACAAAAACGTGTAGCGTGTTTATGATTTGGAGTCTATAAAGTGTAGCAGCAAATGATCGGATATAAAAACCAAGGTCTCTTTCAATCCTATTGTACTGAAAACTGTGTAAGATTCCTTCTTTCAGAGTGAAGGACTCTTTTTATAACCACAGTTACCTCTCTTATGTAATTCCTACATGATTTTGATTGAGAGAAGTGAAGGGGAGTAAATGTGTTTTGGTTTCTAAGGCATGCTGGAACTAACTGAGGGCCACAAGAAAGAAAAGGAAAAAAAAAAAAAATAATCTATCAGAAAAATGCAACAGGAGATCTACAGCTGGTCAGAAGGTTCTGACTGGAAATAATACACAAACACCTTAACATGAAGGAGTAGCACAGATCACTAAGATAGGTGGACTGGATTTCCCACTGCACAAAATGTCTCTGTCTCTCCCTCTGTAATAAGCTTTGGAGGATCCTTTCAGAGCTTGAAGTTCATGCCTATGCATATGAGGAAAAATATAGTAATGATAGAATGATTCTTAGTTAAAAATTTTCTCTCGTCTTCTCCAAGGAATACAGTCTAAGTGATGCTAGATTAATGGAGGTAGCGTTAATTTAATAGTGCCTCATAAATTAGAAAATAAAAAAAAAAGAGATTACAAATGTAACTGCTGTGAATCTGGAATGAAATTATTTTCCCACTGAACTTGAGAAAAGAGAGGAGAGGAGAGGAGAGGAGAGGAGAGGAGAGGAGAGG
>VFFE01006919.1:6981-137897 GCA_008921705.1 Burhinus oedicnemus
TAGTACAAGACCCCTGAACACCAAGTGGCCTTAATAAATAACCCCCTTCAGAATCATTACAGCTGAATCTTGCTTTTCACTGTATTACACAGACACCAGGAGTCACTTAGGAGCTTGCCAGTTCTCAAATTGGCCAGCAAACCAAAGTCAATCCAATTGGAATTAGAATAGAAACATTTGCCAGTGAAGTGGACCACGCAAGATCAATACTATAGATCCTGGGACAAGGGAAAATTACTGCGTCTGAAGAAGGAAACAAACGAGAGAAAGAGTCCCAAATCAATTATTACCAGGATCTGGGGAAAAATGAAGTAGAACATGGAATGGCAAAACAGTAGCTATGTGTGTATGTGCAAAATGAGTAGACAAGGGGAAAAAAATAATATATATTTACTATTTACGTGCAGAAAACTAACTCCTACTCCACACAGCTCCTTCCACGGCTGTACCTATTATGTAGAGAGGACCTGTGCTTTGTATTCAAAGGGAAAACAGTAAAAACCATGATAAAAGATAGGAAGGTTCATTCCTGGAAATGCATCTTTCCAAAGAGCACAGAATGAGTAACACCTGAGCAATCACCACCAGGCTTTGAAGAGAAACACTACCTCCATTTGCTAAGTCTGCTTCAAATGCTAAATACAGGATTTGATAACTCATTCCTTGCAAAAAGATACAGATAACAGGTAACAAAAAGCAGCAGCTAGTGACTCTTAACCACCTACAAGCCAGTGACAAAAACAGGTCATCAAAAGATGGACTTTTGGTATAGTTCAATACAGTAACCCCTACAAAAGTGGGATATGAGTAAAAATTGCAACTCCATGACGAGGCCAGACAGATTTTCAGGGATATAGATGCACACATTCAAGATAAACCCCTAATCACCCAGCTGTGATTTACAGTGCTTAAGGTGCTACCTACTGCTGTGGATTCGAGTCTACAGGATCAAATTTCAACAGTTTGCCTTTCAAATCACCTAATGATAATACGTCTCGGATGCCAGAGGAGAAGAGGGGAAGGAAATTCCGTTTTGAACACTGTTCAGCTTAGACCACAAAAGAATTATGCATTTTATGGCTTACTGCAATGGGTTCAGCAATATTTCTATAGGTATTATCTGAGAGACCTGCCCTTCCAGTCATAGCAACAAGGGAAAAAAAGGCTTCGTTTGCTCTCTCTATGTGCTTGAGTTAAACTTACTGAAGCGATGGGGTATCTTCTCAAAGATTGCAATACAGTTTGGAAGGGGCCCTGGCAAACTAATGTTTTGCCAGTGACTAAAGCCAGAGTTTCTATCTGTTTGTGGATCAGTCAGATGCTAAAGATAATTCCTCTACAAAGTTTAGATTGCCAAGGACCCCATCATTTGTAAGTCACCAGACTAATCTTGCTGTCTTCCCATAGCCAGACTTCTAATGACTGCAACTTCAAGAAATCTCATGAACAATCTCTTCCTATTCAGACAATTCCCAGATCACCTGTGTGCCAAATTCCAGTCTTCACAGTCTTGTTCACATCGGAGTACAGATTACAAGCCAACAGCTATCAGCTGGCACAGCCTGCACTGCATACGGTGCACTCCTTGTATTTTCCTGTACATGTTCACTGAGGTAACAGGATTAATGGATGCTTTCCCCACACCAAATATGATTTCCCTTCACAAGGTGCATGTTTAGTAAGCATTCTGGCAATGTCTATTCATCGTTGGTACTGTCAGTGCAGAGACGAGCATCCTTCTTCAAACACACTCACTGAAATGCCGACACCAGCAAGACTGCATGGTTTTGTCCACAGCCATTTGCTGAGTTCCTAATTTCATTAACATAAAGTTCAACAATTTCAGCACATTTTTATATAACAGGATTTATTAGAGCATAAAGTTGCTGCTAAAAAAACCCAGTGTAGTAAAAGTTGGAACTAATGGGTGCTCTGAAGTGAGAGTACCAACTAGTAAGTTAGTCTACATACAGTCAACTAGCGATAAAGATGGGTCTGTGCCATGAGACACCAGATCATTTGCTGCACAAATCACAGCAGCTCTATGGAAGAAGCTCTAATGCAGCTGATTAAAGGCATGTGAACTTTTGAACTAAGACTTGTGTCTAGTGGTAGCTTTCACAGGCGGAGAAAGACTCCTGGTGGAATTAAGAGCTTATACTATTTTAGAATGACAAAAGAAAATATTTTAGAGCAGTGGCCCATGTAGAAATGCAATGTAGTACAACTTCTTTTGCGTCTGTTAGTTCTGATGTGATCTTAATATGATTATTTGGACAAATAAGGACTAACTCAAGTCCCTGAAAACAGTAAGGAATAAGGCTGAAGCCTTAGATAACAGGCATGAAACTAGTACAAGTTATCTAAAACAGAGACCCTGCCCTGCAGAAGGTGCGGTGCACCCGAGACATCAACTAGTACCTCTCAGGCAGTGTCAGTAGCAGTCTCCTGTGCTCTCAGCAGAGCAAGCAAGCTGCCTCCTGAGCTGAGGCTTGCAGGGAGGGCAGCATCAGCCTCTGCCCTGTCCTGGGAGAGGACTTCTCTGCCAGGACAGCGCAAGGAAACATAAACAAGACAACTCCTCTATCATGCACCACTGTTCCCCAGTGTAGTCTGGGGTCACATCCACACCCCCTTCAACCTTACAACCACACCATGCACTCCCCAGAGATGCAGCCGGCCAGGCACGGTGCTGCCCCGGGGCTCCTCTGACAGCAGGAGCAGCACTGGGACACACTGAGGGTTACAGCATTCACCCCCTTCTGTCTCAGAAATAACACGGACAGGAGACAGAGAGCCAGACAGCCTGGCTGGTTGAAGGAGGGGTGGTACGGGGCAGTGCTAGGGAAGGTAGGAAGCCAATGCCCAGGATCAAGACTCCCGAACCAGAGTCAGAGCTCTGCCTTCAACCCGCCCCATATCAAGGGGGGAGAGGCATGCAGGGACAAACTTGCAAGCTTACTGCATCACCTTTGGTGACGTGGATTTAATTTAAAACAAAACCATCCTATGTATCTAAAACCCCCTTCTCCAAATACTGAACCTGAAAGCCCTCAATCTCTCTCTCCCTTAGGGCTTCTTCCTCGCCCTGCAAACCCACACCCCATCTTGGGAGTCTCTGAGCCAACACACTCTGCAGCACATATTTTGCCATGACATGCTCCTGCCCTAATCCTGACTTATGCAAATGTTGTTCTGGAATTGATTATTAGGACAAACTGCTTATTGGTGTCTCTCCAAATCAGTATTTTACTACCTTCAAACCACTCAGTTGTCCTTCCCCAGAGCAAAAGCCCACATGGAGTGCCTGGTAACTTTAGCAGGATTTTGGTGAAGGCCAGCAACACAGATCCTCTGACAGTCAGTTAATAAATCTTTATAGATTTCAGTGGAGTTGCACTGATTTGCACTAGCTGAAGATTTGGACCAGCACCTTTCCCCAGTAGGAGCCTAAAGAAGATTTTATTTTCAAGTCACCTATAAAGTGAGATCTTGTGACATCTGTACCAAGCAGATCTGCAGCGGTTCACTCTGAGTATGGCCCACACAGCTGCAAATCACCACTAACACCTGGTTCTCATACCACACAGCTGTAAAATGCACCTCTTAATCAAGAGAGTTGCTGGCACTTCAGCCATGTCCACAGAGGTCAACTCAATATTAACTCCAAATCCTCCCACACCTTCCCTTTGAGCTTCTCCATTGGAGCAGAAGTAGGTGCCCCTGCTTAGCACGGGGGCTGCAGTGGTGGTGGTAGTCATGCAGACAGGACAGAAGAGTATTTCCCACCTCCACGTGTGTGGTGGAAAGCCAGTGGCTTTATACATATTTCCACTCACACCAGTGCCTGGGATGAGGAAGAAGTACTGAGTAGTTCTTGGTCTCCTGCATCCCTGTGCCACCATGCAGAGCAGAAAAAACATAACTCTGCCTTTACCACTCTTGTTTAAAACATGTATAAAAGAGAATCTCTTGTCTACTCGAAACAGATGTTTGTGGGGTTGAATAAAAAAGGTTAAACAATGACCTAAAGGTAATTTTGGCAGGAAAATTAGAAAAGGCAGAAGGACATTATTTTTTTGCTCTGGCAAGTCTTGTCTTCCAGTGGTTACCCTGGCAGACAGCACATAAGACCTCTGCCATGGCCAGATGATTTCCAGCAAATTGGACCTTGGCACTTTGAGCTCTAAGCTGGGAATACATATATCATTTCTCCACTGCAGTTCTCCATGGATTTTATAGCTCTGTGGAGACTGGTTGAGAAAGCATGAGCTTCTGCTAGCAGCTTTGATGCATTTAATTCCTTTTTTCAGGCTGTCAAGCTGACTTGAGTGAGAATTTTGTGAAACGGGCACAGTTATTGCTTCCTATCCAAAAGTAAGCAGCTATGGGAAAGCCAAGCACCCCTGTCAGAGCTAGGAATGGACAGCCAAGAGCCCGCATGCACAAGTCCTGGGCTGCAGTCACTGCTGTCACCGCCTCTGCGCCACCCACTTCCACCTGTGACTACACCATGTGGTCAGACCATGGAATGCCTTCCCTGCATACCATGTCACCTCGCTACTGATCTCCAGCGGCTCTGCCAGGTCTGTCTTCAAAGGAGACCATCCATCCCATTGCCCACACAGGGGTTTAAAGGCAGCCTAGGCACCCCACAGAAGAGGAAAACTATCAAAGTCAGAGAAACCTTCCACCATTAAACAGCCATTACCCCCTTCTGCTTCACCTCAAGCTTTTTTCCAGCCGCTCCAATCCTCTGGCAAAAGGGCTCTCTTGCCTCAAGACACAAACATTTCACAGGCTTTTTCATAGACAAAGCAATAGTATATCTACAGGCAGTCCCTCCAGGCCAACAACTCCACCCAAAGGAGTGGGGACACCCAGCCCTGCTAGGCCAGTTTAACGTATAGAAGCAATTTTCAGTCACTGTAAGTCAAAACTTCCATAGTCCATCACACCTCTGTCTGGCTGAAGCATTATTCTCATACAGTCTGAGCATTCATCATGGCAAAAAACCAAACCTCTCCCCAACAGAAGTGCAGAAGGAGCTGTATTCTCCACTGGAGGTTTGCAACCAGGCAGATTTTTAATTAAGTGGAAAGGGCAAAATCCACAAAATGATTAAACATCTGCCAGGTGCTCACCCACTTGCCTGCAATTCCCTGCAGATGGCCAGCTTTTAACCACGACTCGCTCTGAAGGCAGGGGATCAGCTTTGTCTCTTCAGCTGACACTTAAAAGACATTACTGAAACACACCCGAGCTTGTTTTCTCTCCTACTATGTATCATTAGATATCCTTATGAGCATTCGTACTTTAAGAAGTTACTTGTAAAATGGACATACACACTGGAAGAAGACAGCGGTACCCGGCTGCAGCACCGGCCCATGGTGTTCTGCTGTGGGCGCCCATGGGTGCAGGTCCCAGCTCACACCCTCAGATCTATAGTGTCATCTGGCTGTGCCCAAATAACCTAGCCTCATTAAAAAAACAACTCATTTTAGGTTAACAAACCTGTCCATGTGCTGAACACCAGTGCATTACAGGTCAGAGCCAGGGCCCCATCTCAGCTTGCTCACAGCCGTGGAGGAAGCAGCAGGAGGTCCCCTGAAGTGGCAGGTGTGGCCACAGTGCAGCCAGAAACACAACACATTGCTGCACCCAGGACGAGCCTTTCACCCTGACACAGGCATCAGCAGAACAAATCAAAGGTTCAGGCCCATCATACTTACCCAGTGCCCCCGCCAAATCCACACAGCACTGGGCAGCAGAGCTGGATTCAAGTTCCATCAGGGACCTCGGAGGATTACACAATCCTTTTGAACATAGCAAATACTCAGAACATACCCACCTCGGGGCAGCACACCAATAGCTTTGTTCTCTATTTGTCCAAGTCACTTGTCTGCCCTGTCTCCAAAATACCAGGAGGTACCACAGACCCTTCTGTAGGTCTGTTTGCTCCTAAGCACAGACTGTACCGCAGCACTCCTTGTACTGCATTAGCGCTCATCACAATATTTGCCTTTAGCACCCTAGCCTGTCTTAAACCACACTGGCTGTGCCCCCGTCTGCCGAGCTGTCTTGTTACACATTATTCTGTTTACACACAAGCTGTTAGTTCTTCGTGCTGCTCAGTGCTGTCTTTGCAGAGCCTCTTCCCTCGAGTTTGAGGTGTACCATATGAACTGCTTTTGGTTTATATCGCCTCTCCTTTTTGCATTCGGTATCACGCACTGCCCTATTATCTGCCAAGAAAGGACTTATTCAGGCCAAGATGCTCTTATCGCATCAACTGTACACCAACACAGCAGCATTTACCACTCCTGGTTTGCACCAGACCCAAGGTTTTAACTCCAGGCAAAACCGCCACAGCAGAACCTGAGAAACAGGGTCCAGAAGGATGATGCTGGAGTGACTCTACTGCATTGACAGAAGAGGGCTGACCACTGGAGACAGGGGGACAGCCTGACTCTCCTGTCTTTGTCTAGGCTGGCTCAAGTTTCACAGCTAGATAAGCTGGCTGTTTAGACGACTGCCACACCTTCCCCCAGAAATGGGCATCATCAGTGGAGACCTGGCTCTACACTGAAACCCGGTTTCCTCCCAATACCATATTCCTCATGTCCTTTTCAAGGAGTTGAGAATTTAGCACCAAATACTCATTTAAACATAAAGCCTTTTGAACATCTAAGGGCTTCTCTGTACTTCAGCTTTTAATCCTGATTTCTCATATTCTGCTGTTGACAAAAGCAATGCGATTCGCTGCCCAAGCACACTGGCACATCACCACTTACCTGAAGGGTCTGAACCAAGGGTGGTGAAGGAGGAAAGCAGCATTTCTGGGCATAGCTGTGGTTAGTATGCTCCCCTCCCCCTGCTCCCAAGACACAAAAAAGCCCTGACCTCTGTGGCCCTGCAGGGTGGCCAGCCTGGGCAAAGGATGGCGACTTCTCCCTAGTTTTTGTGTTCCGAGTCTGAACATTTACTGTACATAAACAAGATTGATTGATTCTTTCTTCCCCTTCACCAAGCAATGAAACAAGAGCACTGGTCAGTGTCAAGTGCTCCTGAATAACAAATGCAGTTGGCATTGGGATTGCTAAGGCTAGTAAAGAAGAATTTGTTCACTCGGCAAATGTATTCTCAATCAGCACAGGTCAAGCACTGGAAAACACATTTCCAAAGGGGACTGCTTTTACTGTTCAAGCCTTATTATTTCTTCACACAGAGATAGCCAGAGGATCCCATCAAGAGGCTTCAAAAGCATAGAAGAGGCTCTTAAGCAGTTTTCTTTGCTATTTGCTTTAGAAGGGAAAGCGATAATTAAAGCTTCTCCCAGAGATGCTCGGAGCTTCAGAAGGTGAGCTGTAATAAACCATGGGTCTGCTGAGCACCCCCTTCCCCTCCCCAGCAGCCCTGGCAGGGCCATGGAGCAGGACTTCACCTCCCCTGCCGCTGCTCTGCTCACACCAGGGACAGAGAACCAGCACACCATCACCCCCCCAACATTTGTGTCCCAGCTAAGACCTGTGTCAGCCTGTCCCCAAGGTTCGGAAGAGATGGGAAGCAAGGCAGCATTAAGTGAGAAACAACCAAGTGCTGAGCAATGCCAGGAATCCCTTTGCCAGGCTATGCTAGCTCAATACACACAGTAAAGCCTTTGAAGGAAGTCAGCTGGGCAACTGAACACCTTTGGAAACAGTCACCGCATTTTACACATCCCTCTCAGCCAGGAAAATATTCCAGTGAAAACAATTGTTGTGAGCCCCATGGAACGTACACATATCCCTTGAAAACCCATGGTTGTTGTGGATTTCCCCAGTGAGTGTAAGACATAGCCCTCTCCTTTGTGAGGGACTTTGGTTGGAAGCTGCACCCTAAAACTCTTGCTGAAGAGAGAGGATAGAGCCTATGTATTGCAGAGAAGGGCTTCTGCTGCTTTTTTTTATTGGCTTTAATTCAGTAAATTCAGCTCTATTCAGTAAATTACATATATACGCACCTACATACTTTTCCAGTTTAGGTCATTATAAAGAACATGAAGGTCTCTTCCAACCAAAATGATTCTGTGACTCACAGACCTAAATGTGAGTGAGTTGTGTTCAAGGATCTGTCCTACCCAATGTATGTAGAAGGTGCTAAGGTGCGGGTCCTACAGCAAGCTTATTTCTCCCACACATGATGTGGCTGGCCCTGAAGCCAACTACTTTAGTGCATGTATCATGCTAATTCTTAGGTCAGAAGCAATTAAGTTAAGCAAATTCAAACTCCATTTGAATTTTTAGTCTTTATTGTGGTTGTATACTTACCTTAAAAGAAGTCTGGTTCTCAGAAAGTCCCAGGCACCAACTCAATAAATTGGGGCACTTAGTCTCAAGCTGGGCACTCAAAGTGAGGAGGAAGCCACGAGCACTGCTGCTGAGCAGAGGTCTGGTAAAACAACAAATGCTTCCCAGCTCCCAAACTGTACAGAATTTGGGTGGAGTTCCTTATTTTGTAAAAGCGAATTTATTTTAATTAAAAATCATTTGGCATTATTTCAGCTATACATAGTGCTCATGTTATATGACCTGCTTAACTTATTTAGACTAAACTAGTAAATCTGATAATTCAGGACTGGATATAACCAACTAGATTTACTCTATGATACACCATAATCTGATCAAGCAGTCTCAGAGGATTTGACTTGTTAGCATTTAAAAAGCCTAGGAAGTTTTTGAATAATTTATTACATTTCTTTCAAGCTCATATTTGTTAATTCATTATGTAAAGATAAGGCAGATGTTTTACAGAGGCTCGTGGCATATCTACTTTAACTTGTATTAATCTGCTTCCAAAGACCCACCTTTGACAAACAGCTCAGCTGAAAGTAACGGGTACTGGAAAAGCTTTAGGAGGAGCTGAGGGTTGTGACTTTCAAACTTCAGTCCAGAGATACAGGGATTTCCCCTCACACCCTCCACTTTCTGAGAAGTAAGTTCTTCGCATTTACTTCTCCCTGGTTTCCTGTCTCTGGCATCTCCACCAAGTTTAGGTTTAACACATCCACCCATGCTTCTGCTAGAAAATACAGCAACATGTCTTGCATCAGAATCTCTAGAAATAAACACGAGCTTGATTAAACAAATCTACACAACAACAGTTCAATCTGATGCAGGCATTTTTCACCCAGCCCACTAAGGTGACTTGCAAGCTGGCATTTGCTCGCCCTGTTAAATAGCAGGCAGTACAACCTCCATTGCTACAAAGGCAGTTGTTCCCAGGAAGGTGGCTTGCTCCCTCACCTGCATCCCAGGAGGACACCTTCTTCCCCAGGTTATTTTTGCTTTGTTCTCATTCTGCCCAGGAATAAGTTATTCACCAGAGGTTTGAATTCCTGTGAAGAAACTTTACTGTGTTCATTTGGAAAAGAGCACACATTCGTTACTTGATCTCTTCTCTGGAGCTCAAGGCAGAAGAATAACCCCCAAGGGCTGCAAAACCACATCTTCCAGCACTCATCCCTCTTTTACTCTGAACTGAGCAATGGCACCAGAGTGGCCCTGTGCCCAAAGGTACCATCTTATAGGGATGCAAAATTGAAGCATAACTTTCTCTTCCTTCATTGAGTAAGGATGCTAACTTTCACAACCCACACAGATCTGACCACTCACTGTAAAACATTTTTACCTGGATTTCTTTTGCAGCTTAAGCCAGATACAAAGGGTATTTTTGTCTCACTAAACTGTTTTTAAGCACATTTACCCCAAATGTAACTTCATTTTTGGTAAATAGGTTATTTCTTTTTGTACTGACCTTTCTCCAGGAGAATGTGCCCATAGTATCACCTTCACATGCATCTGCATTATAACTCCCTACATATTATTCTTTATATATGCTGCTATTTTGATTTTACTCCAAAGAACCAGCTACCTTGGGTAGTACAGCTAGGGGCTGTACACACTGAGGCTGACCATAAAGTAGGTCTTGGCACAGGAAAAGGAGGTCAGCACCAGGAACCAACCCCATGCAACTCACAGCATGCTCCTCGGCGAGAGGCACTGTGCCCCACGCGGCCAATTGAAATTACTTGGTACACGAAAGGAGGATTTAGAGTCAGATGTATGTACTCATATCAGGAAACAGATATGAGCATCCTTCTGAAACACCTGCTCTACCTGAAGAAAAGCTTCCAATAGCAAATTCTGAAACATTTCTCACGCTAGGAGCCCACTTCAGTCTTAGGGATTTCCTGATGAACTAAGCTGACAATCACTGAAATAAATGTGCAGTCACTCTGAAAATACAGAACTCCGATTCTCAAGACAGACTAACAAGCAGCCTGCTTTCAAGCACAATGTCTGAAGAGTCCTATCTATCTAGAGTGCTTCTCCGTGTTTCCTTACTGCCAGTGCTAGAAGAGACATGATATTCCTCAGCTGCACCAAGAGAGGATTTGTCTCTTGGTAACAAGGACTTCATGACAAACACCCAGATCTCCTAACAGCAGGTTTCCTCACCTTTGTTGGCTGGCACAGAGTAAGAGAGAACACCAGGTAACACAGGGTTTCTGTTCCCATCCCTGTACCCCCTCAAAGAAAAGCATTAGATTCTGGTATAAACTCAAATCTCACCACTGTAGTGTACTAACCGAAACAGAGCCAAGTTATTTAATATCTATGTTTAGATACCATCTAGTCACCAACTGGGGTCACCTGGAAATCTGGGGTGAAATTCATCTCATCTAAGTAGAAAATTATCACAATCTAAGCAAGGAGCTGCAATTAAGATACTTCTTTTGGCCTATGATAGATCTGGAGCTGTTTCTCTCTACACTCCTTCTATAGCCGGTAGACAGCTATCCTAAACTCATCAGATGTCTAAACTTAGGGGAATATGAAACCCACAGTTCTTCAGTTAGAACAGTGATTAAATTCTGCATGTTTACACTGCAAATAGCCCTATGATGTATGCAAAGTGAGGTTATAGTCTTGCTTATAGGGACAAAAAGGGAAAGAAGAAATTACTTGGAGATTTCCTAGAAGACACAGCAATTGTGCTGCAAAAGATGTCCAAGTATGCCAGGTCAAGAGATTCAGGCAACTTGAAGAGATGTTTGCTGGAACTGAAGGCTACTTGAAGGCAAAATTGTATTTGCAAATCTATAAACATGTAAATGAGAACACTGTGACCCAGCAAACATACTTCATGAATAAGCATTACTTCTTTAAGTGAGGGTTGGGCCCATCTGAGGAAGTTCCTGCTGTTTCCAGTTCAATACTGTACTACCCAACAGTCCTTCAAGGGAAGACAGCTATTTAGGCATCCTTTGAACCAAGGCTGATAGCACTTGCTGTCACAGGTCATGCCAAATGCCTTCTCCATTATAAGTCATTGGTATCTTTTGAAGGTCAGCAGTTAAAGTTTGGCAAGACTATGTGGTGAGCATCAGCACCAAGCAGAAAATTTTTTGTATGCAGGCATGTAGTAAGACAGCATTGTAACACGTACCAGTGGCAGTGCTCATGTGCAATATTGATCTAAAAAGAAAGCCAATGATAAAGCTGGAATGATCTCAACGTTTAATACTATTCCTTAGTAACCTAGATTTTTTTTTTTTTTTGAAACAATAATGAGCTTTGAATTAACTCATTAACTAGAAAGCAAATTCTGATCCAGGAAGTTATATTTTATCTTGATTCCATTTTCAAAACCATCTGGGCGTAAATCACACAGATAAACTAGTGTCAAAAATACGTGGCTATTACTAATTATGGCATGCTGTGCCGTTTCTCCCACCACCTGCTAATGATGACACAACATTACTCAAGAATAAAGCTTGATAAGCTTGATGAATAATTTTTAGACTATTTTCTTCAGCTTGCAAATGATCTCTGAGCAGATTTTTCTCCCCCCCCCTATCTAACTTGTTATTTGAAATTAGTCACAATGGTTTTGGTGACTAATTCCTGATCTGTAACTTGTTTATGAGCATTGCATTGCAAGTGTTTGAGATTTGAAATTCAAATCTTTGGTGCACAGTTTATGTTTGACATGTAACTCAATAGCGGTTTACTCGCTGACTAGATAACACCACAATCACCATCTCAGGATTAATACTTGCATTCATAGACTCAAAGCTCACTTCCTACCAACTTGTAATGGTTGCTTACAGGTTGCTGCACCTTCACAGACCATTCAAAGAGTGCAGAAACAGTGCAAACATTAAGGAAGCTTGCAGTTGTGGGTTGGAGGAAAAGGTGGAAGGGGTAAGGAATTGCCCCAGATTACCGCCAATTTTGAAGATACTCCTGTAAAGCCAGAACCAGAGTCAGCTTATTCCTAGCAGCCCTTCCAAACAGTATGTTCACCACTGGATGAACATAATATGGGCCTTTGTGAGCACCTGCAGACAAAGGCAGAGACCCTCTGAGAACAGCTGTTCTCAGCACTGTTCATCGCAGCCATCTTCCTGCATAGGTGAGAGTGGCCTTGTTAAGAGCAGTAATCCCGTAAGCAGTCACACATATGTACTGTTCACTGGATAAGGGCTCCAGGTTCCTCACATCTCTCATCTTTTAACCTACGTGACATGGGCCAGTTTCATTTTGAAGGTGGACATATTTGAAAGCACAACATATATATGCAAGGCACGTGCCACAGGGGAGACAGCTGCCAAAGTGAGGCAGGAGTATTTATCCAATCTCCACAGCTGTTCAGACCCAAACTTACATTTTGGGACATGGGTTATCACACTCCGAGTCAAAAGAGACAACAGATCCCCCCTCCTCTGTAAGCCCCTTCCAGTGCAGCATGAGATGTCTCCCAGTTTCCATTCCCCTCTCAGTTCCATCCAGCCCTGTGCAACCAGAACTGCAGCCCTCACCTCATGAATTTCTAGACATCCTAAGATTGATCTTTTTTTTAAAAAGACGTTTGCTTTCTCTCAGTCAGGCTCCCATGGAAGAGTTTCAAGTCAGCACGGTCAAGAGAACAAAGACCAGTACAACTTCTGCAGTTTCAGAATCATGCCTTGCTAGCCATCCAAGTCCCTAACCCATGTTTTTTGGGATAGCATGCTCTGTGCCAAGGAGCAGTCAGCACAGGGCTGCTCCTTAAGGGAAGGATGAGCTGGGAGCCGAGGGTGACCTCAGGGCAGCAGTTCCCTCACCCACCATTACACAGTCCCACTGGCTCCAAACACAGTGGGCAGAACCAGGTGCTGGTATCAGCATCCATCAGCAACAGATAGCAGCTATCAAATACACTTCACCATCACTAATATCAGCCAGCCCAATCATGCATCATCAGAGCTTTGGAGCAGAGGTCTTAGAAATAAAACTTGCCATCTTCTAAGCACTTTCCTCTTCCAGGCCATCAGCTTTGCCCATGGGCTTCCTATCCATCCTCAGATTGTATTGTAGAACTTGGTCACTACAACATCCAGTGCTACAGATCTGCTTGTAACTTCTGGGCGCACATCAGCTTTGGGCACATGTTGACATACTCTTCTTGATTCCCAGGTACATTCCGAAGGAAGTTTAAATGTAAGACAGGCACCCCCAGGAGAAGTGCTTTCCACCTATCCACATGGAACAGAAAGCAGGGAAAAGTTCTCTACCTGGGATCAGGGAGCTGAGCATTGAGAAAAAACACAGCCACTGCAAACCACGCGGGATCATGCCTGCTGCCACCCAGCCTCCGCAGGCAGTGACACTATCTTGCAATCAAATATTTGTGGAAACCAGCCTGGAGCTCAAGGTGGATAAAAAAAATAATCACCAGACAGCATCCTCTGGCCTATATTTTGCAGGACCTCTGCAGTGCTCTAAAGAGATGATAAATTAAATTTATGAGAAATAACTTGCACTTTTAATACAAAACAGATTGGCTGAACAATAGGAGAAATAGCTTGTGAAGCAGCTGTAGCATCTGCCCCCTCAAACTGCTAACTACACCTTGTGTAACGACACGCTGCACCTGAATGCTCCATGCCATGTTACATCTCAGTTCACTGCTTATAGGATTGGTTATTTACACAGGCGGGCACAAGCTGATCCTAACAGCCCCTCCAGCCTAAAGTTTGTGAATGTGTCATCACAGAAGTTTCTAGAACTCCTGTTATCCTGACTGCCCTGCCACGGGTACTTCAGAGCATGCAAAGATGTGCCATAACCAATATTAAACTTAATTATTAATTAAAACACCAGGGAAGAGTTAAAGTTCAGTTTTAATTTTGTCCTATTAATTATGCTTAAAGTACTTTTCACAACTTGCTAGTAGCATTTTCTTCATTAATGCAGTAATTTCACTCATTAGTTTTCATCTGCAAGTCAGCCTCACTTACACACCAGCACGTGGGCTTGCCTTGTGAAAATAGATGAATAAAAAAAAGCAACCAAAGCCACCCTTTCCAATGAAAAGTTGTCTTGTGACTCTACTCAGGAGGTTAATTCAGCCATATGGTCCCAATTTGGAGTTCTGTTCTAGGGACATGAAATGCATGGTCAAATTTCTTACAAGTTTAATTGAATAAGACAGGACAGCATTAATGGAAGATTTGACTGATGGGCGGGGGGGGACACCCCTAAAAGATAGCTTAACACTCCAGTGATTGCTTCAGATTTACTCATGTTCTGCCTGTTTCTCAACTGTGGAAAACAGTTGTGTGCTTGCAAGTTGCTTGGAAAAAAATATCCAGAAAGTCTTTTGTCCTAGCGTTCCTGGGGCAAAGTGCTTGGGTTTCCACCTTCATGGTGATGTTTCCCAGCAGCTGTCAGGTGGACTCCCATTTGGACTTCTGGAGGCCATCTCATAGCCCAGGAAAGCTTTCAGGATGACAAGTCCAGGGCAAAATTGTCCATCCCATCTGTTAACCCGCTCAAAGGATCTGGCAGAGATGCTGAGCACAGCAAGGAGAATACAGCTAAGAATCCTCCAGGCTCATCTCATTCAACCCAAAGTTTAGAGTGGGGGAAATACCCTCGATCAACAAAAACTAGCTCAAGAGAAGACATGTTGATCCAATGTCTAGGCAAGAGAACAAGGGAACACAGGACTTACTGAGACTGACTGCTAGTCCTGTAATGGCACAGCAGGAATACAGAGAGCACTGGGCTAGCTTCTGTTGGATGTTACTCACTAGGAAACTCAAAACTTCTGCCTTCCTTGTACGTCTTTATCCTCAGATCATAATTTATTGTGTCCTCCTTACCAAGGAAAAATTTCTTTAATGGAGAATAAAACAAACTAGGTTTTAAAATAATTTTGGAAATAAAATGCTACATCTGGCACAGTTAGGCACTGACAGCACACGTTTTACTGGCAGCATCAAGGGTAACATATGGGAAGGGATAAAACTCAAAAGGTGGAGGAAGGACCCTGGGACTAGGTCTGCAGGCTGCAAATGTCTTTCCTGTTGCTGTGTTTAACCCCAAGAGAAAGGTGAAAGTGAAGAGCTGGGGCTTGGGTGGCTCTGTGGGACTGGGAATAGGACACAAACTGTTGCCTCCAGATAAAGGCTTGCCCTGCAACACCAGGGCAGCAGTCACAGGTTTTACTCCGTGCAGTGCTGGGGGAATAGAAGTCATGGGGCATTTCTTGTCCCAGCTCAGTTCCTTGCTTACCCACCTGTCACTAACACCACTGCTGTTAGGGGTTACTGAGACCTGCTCTGTACCTTCCCAGACAGTTCTTGCCACCCACTGCCTGTCCCCAGGGGAATGGGGTCCCAGGCATCAGCACCATTAACTGCTTTAAATAAACACTGCGTTAGTTTAAATCATTAGGGAGGGGTTGGGTTTCAGTTGATTTTTTATTTCCTTTTCCACTTGTCCATACCACCCCATCTCTATTTTCCCCCTCCCTCCATTTCGCTCTCTTTATGCTGCTATGAAACATGTTTTATCGTCTCATTTGCTAGTTCCCATTTCTCTGGAAAAACTGAACGTTGTGCTGGAGTATCTCCCCATTCTCATGGTCTGTTTCATACAGTAAAAGCAGCCAGACAATAAAGCGCACAGGGTACCATACATCTCGGGCAAAGTCATTCTCATGAGGCACAAGGTGAAAGGCTCTGCTCTTCACTATAAATTGAAAACTACTGCAAAAGGGCCTGAGGGGGGAAGGAAAGAGAAGGAGAGACTCATCTCATTTGTTAGAACTCTGCCACAGCTGCCTAACTATTATTGGCTTGGGAAATTACTGTCAACACGCCCAGCTCTCCAGCCAAACTCATTCAGTGATGTTACTCCTACTCAGTGTCTCTCACAGAGCTCAGGGAGGAAGTCTGCGTGCAGACACTGTGCCACATACCTGCCACCAGCATCTGGCCTGCAAGAAAGACCTCACCAAGCTAAAGGCAGAGCAGAGTATCATTGACTATCAGCAAAGAAAAGAATCACAAAGTGACTGGCTTAACAAGAAATCCTTCCCCAACGAGAGCCAGTAGCTCAACAGTGATAACAGCCTAGAGGAGATGCTGCAGTTCCAGCACAGGCTAGGCAAGAGCAGCACAGGACACATTAGTGCAGGAGGTCAGACTAGGTGCCCCTTCTGTTTTCAGTAGAGCAAGGATCCACTCAAGAGACAGAACTGGACCCCATCTTTGTGCAACACCATCCTCAGCTCCAGGAATTCTGCCTTTTGTGCTGGCCATGTGAAGCACACAAGCCCCCTGCAGCTTATCCTCTGCCCACAGACCTGACCACCAGTTAGTCTCAACCTGCAGAGCCACTGAAACCGATGGCAAGACAGTCCCACATAAGAGCTATGGCAAGCCTGGGACCAAAAAAAAAATTAAAAAAATCAGTTCTTAAAGTACTTTGTCTTCAGTTGCCAGAGCAACAAAAGCCCACCTCTTCACAAAGTCGCTTAGGAACTGAATTGAAAGCCAGGAGAGAAGGGAAAGTAAAAAGCTGCAGATAACAGCAGTTGAATTTGGAAGTCAGATGAGCAGGTCTTTGGCAAAGGAGGTCTCAGCTTATCTCTGCATGAGCAAGTTCCTGCTGATGGACTAAAAACCATGTCTATGGGAGAGAGAAGGGAATGGGAGGAGCAGGAGACCATAGATCACGCAACAGAAAGCCTTGGTGAGTCCAGAAGCCTTGTTGATGCCCCCAGATTCAAGGGCAACTAACGCACAGGACAGGAAATATTGCAGAGATACCTGCAGATCCACCCACCAACATCCACTTCTCTGTTTCTCCCCTCCTATTATCTGTCTCTCTCCAAGCTGAAAATGGCCACTTCTAATAAGCTGACACACACCAACACACTAGATTGAATATATATGATGTTTTCCATGTGACGGCAAACTAGTAATCACGTACAAGATGCATGCTCTTAGGTTGTGCATGAAGCACATACAGTACACCACAAAGTTACATGTCTGTATTTTACCCATGTCACATATCTTACACTGTACAAAAATTGTCCTGTACCAGAGACACAAACTGATCACTTGCATGTCAAGGCTACAGAAACAGGGTCTTTCCCTCAAAACTACATGCTCAGAAACAACCTAATTAAAGTGTCTCATTTTCAAAGTAGTTGGGTCCCCCCCACCCCCAACCTTTAAATACAAACCTGGATTTCTCCAGGGCTTTACACAGAGGGCTTCGGAAGAGCCAGAAAGTCATCAGAACAATTTGTTCTTGGGGAGAACAGCCCTGATGCCATAGGAGTATCCAGATTTCATTAGCGCAAGTCCCATTCAGTTAAGAGCACCACTGACCACCAATCTATAAACCGCACGTCCATGCTCTAAAGACAGTAACAAAGCTTGTAGCGCTTACAAGCCACAAACATTAAATTGTATGTATTGTTTATTTAAAAGCATCACAAGGTTCTCATTTGTGTGATTAACTACCTGCTCAGTGCTATAATCAAATGAAAAGCCCGGATCTCTGCTGACCCCAAAACACTTAAAATAATCAGTAACAGCCAAATAAGAACTGTGCTCCATTTTACTTTCCGTTTTACCTTTCCATATAGCTTTCTCCCCTACACAGCCCCCAGTGCCCCAGCAAGATGACATAAGTCTTTCCAGGTCCTTAAAAGCATTTTCACAGACCTATTTTTAAGTCTACTAAAGTCACCTTGTTAATTGTGTCTTCTTGGCTTCCTCAGATGACCACTGCTGAGGATGACTTCACTTCAGGGAGGGATTTGACTGTTTACGTAGATATCCACAGAAAAGATTAGCAGAGCAAACATCTCACAGCTGACTCCTGATGGTTTATTACACATGGTGTTAACCCCAGCAAGGATCTGTTTTAGGGTTCAGGAATCAGTGAGCACCTGTGTTAAGAAAGACTAACTAAACTGCACATGCTTAAAGTGATATTGCAAACATGTCATTTTAACCTCCTCACCATCTTCTGGCAATGTGTGCTCACAGCCCAGAAAGCCAACTGCATCCCGGGCTGCATCACCAGCAGCATGGCCAGCAGGTTGAGGGAGGTGATTCTGCCCCTCTTATCTACTCTGGTGAGACTCCACCTGGAGTACTGAGTCTAGGTCTGGAGCCCTCAACATAAGAGGCACATGGACCTGTTGGAGCAGGTCCAGAGGAGGGCCACGAAGATGATCAGAGGGCTGGAGCACCTCTCCTGTGAAGACAGGCTGAGACAGTTGGGGTTGTTCAGCCTGGAGAAGAGAAGGCTCCGGGGAGACCTTATAGCCCCTTCCAGTACCTAAAGGAGCTACAGGAAAGATGGGGAGGGACTCTTGATCAGGGAGTGGAGTGATAGGATGAGGGGTAACAGTTTTAAACTGAAAGAGGGCTGATTTAGATTAGATATTAAGAAGGAATTCTTTACTGTGAGGGTGGTGAGACACTGGAAGAGGTTTGCCAGAGAAGTTGTGGATGCCCCATCCCTGGAAGTGTTCAAGGCTAGGTTGGATGGGGCTTTGAGCAACCTGGTGTAGTGGGAGGTGTCCCTGCCCATGGCAGGGGGGTTGGAACTAGATGATCTTGAAGGTCTCTTCCAACTCTAACCATTCTATGATTCCCTAACAGCCAGGGAAATGCTATGCGTGACTCAGGTGTAAGAGTCAAGCACGGTACCTAAGATAATTTTAAACTATCCTGAGCTGGAAATAATACAAACCAGCCAGAGCAGCAGGGAGCCTGGCTGGCAAAGCCCCCCTGGGACGCAGGGTCTGTACCTGACAGGTTACCTTTTGCTGGTCTCTGCTGCTGCAGCCATGTTGCTGGCAATCAATTAGTTGGCCCAGACAGAGCCTGCTCAGGGAGGACAGCACAAGCCGCACTCGCTCCTCTGATGACAGCCTCAGCAGTCGTGCAATGGCACTGTTTCTTAGTCACCCTCAGACCCACCATCCTGATTCATCGTGTCAGCTCTCCATTCATCATGGCAGTAGGACAGGAGAATGTATTAGCTCTGTTTGCACACTCTTATCTTACCTACTCCTCTGGGAAAGTTTCGAGCCTCCTAACTTGCTGTCAAGATAATTAGAGTTATTGTTTATTGCAGCAAAGCACTTTGATTGACATCCTTGTAAGAGAGCAGAGCTACTGTCCCTGTGGCAGAACTGGAGAAAAGCATATTAGTGCCATTAGTTTCAAGGCAGGTAGAGAAGAGCAGGGACATTATTCCTCCTTTGGTTTCCCCTTTACAGTTTTTATTTAACAGATGACAATGCATTTTCTTGGGTTTAGCTTTATCTTAAGTGGGTCAGACAGTCGCTGACTGCTGTTTCTTGATTTGATGTTACACCCAGAGAGGGAAGGACAAAGCCAAGCGAAGCTTGGTAGGAAGATACATTTAGCACATCCTTATAAAGGCCCCCAGCATCAGTTTTGGGAATTGTCACCGGAACTTTTCTGACTCCAGCCTCAGGAGTTTTGCTAGGTCATTGCTTCTCAGTCATACATAATACAAAGCAAGAACAGACATGAATGGCTTAAAAATACCTTTCCACAGGTCAGCATTTCTCCTTCTTCCAGGTTACATCAGACCTTTCCTGTTCTTTATGTGTACAATCTACTCCCCAGCTAATGTTTTGCTATGGCACAAACCCCCCAAGAATAAAATATGAACAAGTCTGCAGTAACGAGGACAGACCTGCTTACATAAAAAAATGTAAAAGAACGAAACTTGCCTTTTCAGCTAAGTAAATAACATTCTGAAAGACTGTGCTTGGAACTAAAGCTGCAGTACCTGTTATAGTTTAAGAACGCTTAAGGTGATGTGAGATACCATCAGGTGGTTGTGTTCATCCAGGACAGGCATGTTTTTACTTTAATCTCAGTTCTTTCTCCTCCATGCAGAAAATTATTACCTTTCCCAAAGTGCAAAGCTGACATGGAAAGTTTCACCTGAAATGGCTCAGCTTTTATATAATTACAACGAACCCAAACCCTACCCAATAAAGCACCAAATGTTTGGTAACCCCACAGAGTTCTGTTTTTCCATAGATGTCGTGCCACACAATGTCTGACCCCCGAAGCCAGGATCAGGCTCTGACAAAGACACCCATCCTGAAATAGTCACAACCCTGCTCTGCACTATATTTCCCATATGCACTAGCAGGAAAACAATGCACAGTATCTGACCTCTCCAGATAAATTGTTCTAATTTGAATGCGCTGTAAATCTTCAGCCTGGATGCATTTGGCCTAAAGGCCTGTCTTAAACAGCTGCTTTTCTACCATCTTTTCTCCCACCCACTTAGTACAAAGCTGATGGAAGTGCCTCTCCTAAGTATTTTTCACCCTAGCAAGATATGGAGGAAATAATGGATCCCATTTTAAGAAGCATCCTCATCAGCAACAAAAAGATCTATGTTCAGTGGATATTTACTGTTTATAAAGAAAAAATAATTGGCTGGTCTTCATTGTGCAGATTAGGGATTTTTTTTTTCAAAGGTTTAAAACTGAAGCTGGCACAAGCCTAAAGACACTGTAGTTATTAAAATTCTTCCTACTTCTTGCCTTTTAACTAACAGAGGCACACTGGTCTATTCCTAATTAACATGATGGGGTTCACATTGCAGCAGGGTGACTTTGGGAAGGGGTGGGGAAAACACAGTATTAATAGTAAATAAGTATTCGCATTTTTTGTTTACACTCAGGGTCAGCATAGAAAAGCACACTCAGAAAACACAAAGGGAACACCAGACTTCATTAATGCTCCAGCAATTTTTTCACTCCCCGTTCTCTCCTATTCCTCTGCAAGATAACCCAGACCTCTGATGCGGCACCATCAGCCGTAAGCTCTACACCTCCCCAGGGTTTCAGAAGGATTGCCGGCACAGAGCTGAACTCCTGCCTGGCGGCTCTGCAAGTGGCCTACTTCCCAATCACAGCCCCAGAAGCATCCGAGCCCTCTCTACATGCCCACTGAACTCTTCCTATAATAAAAAATAAAATCAAGTGAGACACATTACAGCTAGCAACAGCCAAAGCTCATCCAGCACTTTTTGCTAAGCAAGTACAGGGATGCAGAAATCTTCTGCTTAATTGCATCTCTATGCTGTAGTGACCTGCCATGCCCTGCCCATGTTAAAGGTAGTGGGGTGGCTCGATCCCTTAAAAGATCTCAGCTCTCAGTGCCAGATGAGCATCTGCAATTAGCAGCACATATCGGTTTCATCTGTCTCCAGTGCCCAGGGGAGCCAACTGTCAGAACAGCTGCAGCTGTTTTAATAAAGCTCAAACCTGCTGCCTAAAGGTTAGTCTCCTTCTAAACACTTCAGGTGGCCTGGCTTTGCGGGCCACTTGCAGAAAGGACTCGGCTTCCCTTGTCCCTTTGTGATTTGGTGGGGCAAAGTGAACAGAGAAAGAGGCAGAGCTGGTGGGGGCAGTCCTGCAGCCCTGGGAGCGGATGGCTCAGCGGCAAGGAGCACCACCACCAAAAGCCCTCCAGCAGCCTGGGAACACATGCGGCAAGTGCTCTGAGCCAGGATACGGAGAGCAGGGTTGGTAACACACTAAAAGGCAGCTTACAGGCTGCGGAGGGAGGTGGAGACACGAAGGTGACCTGCACACAATAGTGAAAGCTGCTGAACATCTCCATGCACCTCCAGTGGAGTGGAGAGCAGCTGTATGGGCCACCTTCCCTCTGCCTTCCTCCTGGGAAGGCTAACCCCAGTTGCCACATCCCTCTCAATCCCCCAGCTCCATGGTACAATATCCATGGACCATGGGACAATAACTTACAGCAGGGCCAGCAGTTGCATTGCCATGGGTCTGTCCACCCACTCAGGACCAACTCCTCATTTGGCTCTTCCACCTGTGACCAAGCAGAGAAGCAAAAAAGGATAGTTATGTGTCTGCGTACCTAAGCTAGGGCTGGCCTGGAGAGCTCAGAGGGACTGAGACTCCATTCCTAGAGCTAGGTCACCTCTCTGTGACATGTCTGTCTACAGGAGGTCAGATCAGGGCAGTGCAGACAGAAGTAGTCCCTCCCTTTACAGAAGGCAGCAGTTTCTTGTTCTATCAAGAAGCTTCATTAGCATAACATTGTGCAACTTCATTAATGTATTATTTAATTCCATCAGAATAACCCTTTAATGATTTCTGCCAGCAACTGCCCTCCAGCACACACCTGAACAGGATCCTTTGCTATCCTCCCTCTAGGTATTTCCTCACCACTCTTCCAGTGGTTGTCATCTTTAGGTAAGTTTATAGTTTGTTACTAGCCCTGAATAAAACACCCACCGGAACAAAGCTTGAAGAAAACACCCTTGGTAGGTACTGTAAGGGAAGGCCCATCAGGCTGCAAGAGACACCATCCATCCTCTGGAAGCATTTCATGGCAGCACAGGGTAACCCGTGAAGCACCACGCTTGGTCCTGGATTTGTTAACAGGGAATGTTAACATAGCTACAGGGAAGGCTGAGCTGGGAAGTCCTTTTGCATTTGCTAATTATTGACCCAGCATCGCAGCAGGAAAAGAGCAGAGACACCTGAGGCGGGCACTCTCTGTGCTGGGACCAAACCCAGCAGTATCGAAAACTGCTCTCATTCAGAGTATTTCTTGCATACGTACATTGGCTTGGGGCAACAAAGCTTCCACTGACTTCTGACTGAATGGAGGGCCAGGGCTGAATTTTAAAAAGCACAATCAAATCACTTGCACTGTACCATCCTATAAAGAATATCTCAGTGGATAAAAAAATAATCAGAAGACAATACTGCAGATAATACTAATCTAATGATGGATTGTACAACACAGAACAATACTTAGCAAATTGCTGTGCGCTGTAACAATGGAAAGTCTAACGAAGATAGATTAGAAGGGGGAGGGGGGCACAATATAAGACAATAACTTAATTAGGTGCAGCCTCTCAATGAAGTACCATCCTCCCAAAAAACGGGCAGCCCATCTCACATGTCAAGCACGGAGCATTCATCCTCGTTCAGAGCAGACTGACAGGCCCTTAGTGCAGCATTTACACATCTCAAGGTCTTTTCACCCATTTCCCATCTTTCTGATCTGAAAAAAGGCACTATTCAAAAGGAAAGGAGGTAAAAACAGGACAGCATCTTAATGCAGAGAATGGGGAACATTTGCATAAAATGAGATCGGAGAGGCTTTCAGCAGCACAGGCTGTTTCTGAGTAGATCAGGGTGGCTGCTTGATTTCAGTGCATCAGAGCCTAAATGGAGCAAGACTGGATGTTTTTGAGACAGTGGCCTTGACAAGATCATTATTTCTTTTTCCTTTATCCTGAGACACCAGGACATACGTGCTGTGCAACATCCTGCTGAGGCTAATGCAGCTGCCAGACACCAACATCAGCACTCCATGGGGAAGCTGAGCCATTTGTGCTCTCCTTGGAGCCTCCATTGCCACACTGGGACAAGCGCCTGGTGTTTTCCATGGTTTTGGTAAAGCACCACCCCCTGTCAAACCTGTCACCCTCAAGCAAGGCCCCAGGGACCTCACAATCAGCTCGTTTAACTCAAGCTGGTTTTGTACAGACCACTGCAGTGCACCTCTCCAGTAACAAACCAGTGTCCACCACTGTACGCTGGCTATCTAAGAGTGACATTCAAGAACGGTATCTTCTCCATGCCTCACCATGCTAAAAGATCACCTTCCACTCTGTGACGAAGGCTGAGATGAGGAGATACATTTCCTTGGTCTACAGACCATCCTTTGATAAACTCACTCTGCTTCTCCGAAAACACAACAACAGGGAAGTATTCCCAAGTGACAGTCTTTCCTCGAGGTCTCATTTGAGCACCGGCTGCCCTGAAGCTAAGGTTCATACTTAGCAATGTGTTTGTAAAGAGAGGCACTGCACAGCAGACAGGCGAGCTCGGACAAGGAGACAATACCCAGCAAGCTGAAATCCCCGTGGAAAGTAGCAGCTGCAGAAAGCAGCGTTATGGTCACGGACTCTGCAGCCAGTGTCACTGACACCAGGCAGCAGTAAATATTGCCACCGGCACGCACAAATGAACAGAGTTCTGATTTCAGTGCCTCTACTGTGCTTTTTAGATGAAATAACCTCTTGGTAGCAGGATGGGTCGGTCTATCTAATCAATTAGGGGTTAGGCAAAGAGCAAAATGGGAAGAAAGGGCAAACAAATAGTGCCAATTATTTTTTCAGCTCATTTCAGACTCTCTCCATCCCCACCCGAGTCTCTAGCTCCATTTCTTCCAGCTCCCAGCATTTTTCCCCACCATCATGCATCACTTTTTATCAGGCCTGCCATTTGGTTTCTCAAGTTCTCCTCGTCTAATCAGTGAAAACTTTATCTGTCTCTCCCCAAAATGAATCCTCAGTGAACTACTTCGGAAGAGATGCCAAGAGCATATCTTTCTGCTGACAGGCAAAGTCTGAGAAAACTGCCAAATCACGGTCTTGATACCCTATATGACAGTCTATTCAATGCATTAACTGATACTTTATGGCATTAAAGAGATAACATAAGTTTTTAAAAAAGCTCCTGATGCCAAACCTCAGGCAACATCTTTAACTGCAACTGCCAAAACTTGTGCTTACTCATCCATTGTTACTCCCCATCACGTGTTTTCTGAATGGGAAGTCAAAATGCTGAACACATTTTAACCTAAATAATCATGCACCGACATCAACAGCAGCAACTGCTCTAAATCACTGACATGTTTTATATTTTAAGGGGAAATGAGATAGACACACACACACACACTGTATTTCAGCTTGTGCCCTTCCCAGGGAGAGGAGCCTGGATGGCAGTCAGGCAAGGCTGGGGCTGGGCAGGCAGGAGCAGACAGCAGGCAGACCAGGAAGGAAGAGCTCACAGTGGTTTTCCATAGAGGCACAAGCTTGAATCAGAGGTAGAAAAACTTACCTCAGCGTATAATGACGTATTATCAGTATATACTTACAGTGTTATAATGGATTATAGGATAGTGTATTTATGTAATAAACATAACAACCACCTAAGCTTTGAGTAATATGTTAGCAGTAACTATAGGGTTTTCACACTGCATTCTCCCAGTCAGCCCAAGGTCCTCCCTGGGCAGCTCTGGGGCTGGTCCAGCTGAGGCTGCGGCCAGCAGCACAGAAGGGGAAGATGTATAGGGCCTCCCTTCAGGCCACCTTGGGTTTCCCAGCCTGACGACCACTCAGCACTGCTGCAGAGACTGTCCACGGGGGCAGCTAGGCACAAACACAGATTTCTAGATCCATCAGGGAAATACCTAATCCTGCCTTCTCCACACTCCTGTCTGCCACATGGCCTCAGTGGGACTCTTTTTCCAGAGCCCCTCCTGCCACCAGGACCCTGGGAGCAGCTGGCAGACTCCCCAAGGTTTAGAAACCCCAAATATCCACCGTAAGGAAACTATTCCCAGCTGAGACAGTCTAGCAGGTCCTGTGCCACTGGACGCCAGCACTTCATATCAAACACCATGTTCTGCTAGGTGGAGCACACCATACAGATCAACAGCAATACTTGTTGAAACACAGCCGCACGCGTGATTCTCGTCCAAACCAGAACATCAACTTGGACAAACCCAGACACTGGGAATAGCTCAGCCCTGAACTTTGCAGCTCGTTTCCACCTGGGTTGTCAACACAGAGCTCCTCTGTACTCCAGGGCACTCATACTCACTAGCTGAGAGGCCACCACTTACCTTTGAGTCAGCCCACGAGCACTCCCAAGCTTGAATGCAAACAGCACAAGAGCAGGGCAGACTCACTGGCTGTTAGCCCCTGCACGAGCTGCCTGCTCTCCCACCTGTCTTAGGCTGGGATTATATCCAGGCCTAGAAAGTTGTGCTTAGTTTCCACCAGTACAAATCAGAGGATGCTGAGCCCCACCACCTGACAGGACCCTCATCAGCACCATCATCAGCCCCGTTGCCCTCCAGCAGCGGGCTAGCACAGCCCTGCTCTGCTGGGTTTGCTCCCCATCACTGCAGTGTTAGCAAGGGGGAACAAGTGAGCAACAATCATTTTTCCTGCAACAGAAGAATGTTTTACGTGTTTGTTCTCATAACATAATAGCAAATTTTAATCAATCACTATTCAGTTATAGCAACTTCTTATTTTAATTAGTTTTGATAATTAGTCTCAGATTTTCCACGCATAGTCTATTATCCCTTCCTACTCCCAGCACTATTTTTCCATTTCTTTACACTTGGGTTCTACAGCAGAAGTGTGATGTTAAATATTTACAACCAAAATACTCCCAGAAAGTATTGGTTTCCAATATCAAAAACTAGATGTTCCAGTGAATGCTTTGATTAAGATTATATTTTAATAAAAATCTTGTAGAAAAAAAAAAAAACTTTTTGGACTAGCTCTTCCTGCAGTTACTGCTTGTCTCGCTGTCAGCATGCCCACAGCAAGTTCTCTGGGTACAGGCTGGCTTTGAGCAAAGCAGTAGTTTATAGCAAAGACCCTGTAATGCTGGACAAGCACAAGATAAAAGGGCAGAAATGGAAAGATGATGAAGTAAAACAGGTAAAAGAAAAAACCTCTCCTTCGCACTGCCACAATTTGCCAGCAGAAGTGCTAATTAGCCAGCAAGACCACAGGGGTGCTGGTGGGGGATGAAGAGGCAGCAGTGACATTCGGCAGTTGTGTTTTACCCCCACTCAGATGAACCCACAGCTCCTCCGGCTGTGCTAGGACCTGTCCCCACATTTCTCAGCAGGGGAGAGAGGAGAAGCTCCAAGGGCCAACAGCACAGGGAGGCCAAGGTGAAAGGCAGCTCTGGTGTTCAATTATTCTGAGCATGAGGGGTGCACATACCCTCAGTGCTAGGAAAAGACACACAGACTAAAGATGTGGCAGAAGATAACCCAGAGCAGCTCTCCCTCTCCCTGGGTCCCTTGCGAGACAATTGCTGGCTCCCGAGTCCTGCATGTCCCATTCTCCTGGCTCCTAATTCAATGGTGCCACCTAGTGCCACCAGCCCTGGCATGGGACAGCACAGGACTCGCTGCAAAGTGATGCTTCACTTGCATCCTCTCGGGCAAACTGGCTTCTCCCTGGGGTCCAGCCCAGGCCAGTTGTCAGCATAGTTCTGCAGACAGCCCGCAGTGGGATGGGGTCTATCACCCACTGTCACACTGGTGAAGGTGCCATCAGGAGCAAAACTCCTCCTGAGCTTTGGGGTCCAGGGTCTCAGGGACATGCTCTGGAGAGGGCAGCTGTGGAGGTGCTCCTGCTCGCTGCAAGGGCTGACTGTAACCTGACTTCCCATCGCCTGCCTTCACCGTGCTTTTCCCAGGGGAGGAGAAAGGGATCGTGTCCCATCACTACAACTTGGCCAAGCTTCCTCCCCACAGACCCCTGCACTCCCAGGAGGGCCAGCCACCACTCACAGCCCTCCAGGAGGGCTGCAACTCAGGAGGAGCCAGAAATCAGATCAGACACAAGCAACAGGCTAAATCCTACCTTACAGGCCTGAAAACCTGCAGAATGTAATTTAGCTGTCAGACCTCCCCGAATCAGATGTTTAATGTCTCTAACAGGGGCTGCAGGGCTGGAATTTCAGGCCCAGTGCAGACATGCTGGGTCAAAAGGAGGTGAGTTCATAGTGACACCAGCAGAGATGAGAATTTCCAAGGGTCCCATCTGTGAGAGGTCTGCGTGTGACAAAGAGAGTCATCCACTCAGATGACTGCAGCAGCAGAGCCACACAAATAATGACGCAGTCGCTCCAGGATTGCAAACAACATCAATCCTGGATGCATTAGCCAAGATCTCAACCACCAAAGTCTACACAGAGCACCGGGTCTGTGAGCAAGCCCCAAAGCTTGTGCAGAGACCCGCCAGATTTCAGTGTCTCCCTGTGCAAGCAGGGGCCAAATCCTGAAAACCAGGAGGCAGAGTGAAACCTCAGCCCCACCAAGACCAGAGCCATGGCCCATTGATGTTGCTGTGAGGACAGGATGCAAGAAACAAGTTAAGATGAGGCAGCCTGCTTCTCCTGAAAGCTGTGGTATGTGACAAAGGCTGACTTAGGCATAAGTTACTGCTCCGTACCCCGCTGAGCAGATATTTTCCTCTGGTCTCATTGTGCTACAAGCCAGAGCTCAAAGGCCGAAGGCAGAAGAACAGAAGAAAGGAGACTGGCTGCCTTGCTGAGCTTTTCACCTGCCACACAAAAGTACAATAAACCCATCACAGCTATGAGGGCTCTCCCTCCAGGATGGTACTTCAGCCCAAGAAATTAAGGATAATTTTAGCAGACACTTGTTTAAAGGGATACAGTATTCAAAAGTCTTTTTCTGAATGTAATGAGACTGCATCCACTGCGAAAATATTCGTGTGAGAATACAGCCAAAATGTTCTTACTATTCCAAAGCGCAACCATGCATACATCCAGGTAATTTCAACTAAATTAGGGTGAATTGATCTCTGCATCATTTCCTCTACATGGAGGTGGGGATCAAATTTTACTGTCAGCATTAATTAGGGGAACCAGTCACTTGATTGTGCATTTATTCAAGGGTTCTCTTGGGTTTCTGCAAAATCAGCCAAGTCTCTGCTTTTCAGGGGTGCATGTGACCTGAAAAGAAATCAATTTCATAGCCTTGAGATACAAAAGGGCAATTTCAGGTTTTGGCAAAAGAATGAAGTCGGATCTGAAAGATGGGGTGCTCATTTAGATCAAAGTCCTGGCCAACTAGCACAGTGTTGTCAGCTCACAGATCAAAGGCCAAGCTGCTTTTTGGATCTCTTAATAATCGGATTTGCTCGATGCTTTGAGATTCATGGCTCCAGCACCCCTCATCTCAGCAATGTTTCCTGATGGTGGCACCCACGCAGGCTTTGCAAGGGGCTGGGCAGTGACATAATGAACTACTGTAAAGTGAATTTGAAAATTCAGTTCTTTATTTGGATGTATTTTCATATTTTCCCTATTGTCTTCTTTAAGCACTATTACTATTCGACAACAGCAAATTCACCTTGCAGTGCAGGCAGACCGCAAGGACATACTGCCCGGATAAACTGGCACGCAGGGAGCACGAGGAAGCCGTGTGAGCAGGCGAGAGTGTTTGCGCAGGTCTGCGCTCAGGCAAACAGCAACCTGAGCAAAGCAGAAAACATCCCCCTGCTGCTGCTCCCAGCGCCACCCCCTTGACACCCCTGCCACATCTGCTGTCTCTGCGTTACCGCCTCTCCAGGGTTAGTGTCACCATCACACCAGGATGTTCCCGACACGGGTTTGGGGCTAGAGAGGGGGGAACAGACCTGTCAACCCCACCCACGGAAGGGCCAGGAGTACTTCTAGGGACAAGTGGATGTCACAGCACAGTGTGCCACAGCACACCCCTGACCCTGCTAGACGGGCTTCGCCCGAATCACACACGGCATGTCCGCAGCGTGCTCCCCGGGCAGACACCTTCCTCTCCACCTCCCCGAGGCATCGTCAGGCCGCAGACACTCCTGAGCAAGGCTGTACCAAAAGCAGGCATGATTTCACTGTGCAGGGAGAAAGGCGTCCCTTCCTCTCCAAGCCAAGGCGAGGGAGCACCTCGCCGCCAGGGCAGGCTGAAGGCAGCAGGGACAGGAAGGGCCGTGTACCCCTTCCCACGCCCCAGCCAGCTTTACCTGGCCATGCTGCAGCCTCGGTAAGTGTTAAACACGACGTGACCGTGTATTCCCCAGGATGTAGCCGTTTAATTGCACTCTTGAAGACACGTTGTCCCCTCTGCCACCCAGGCCATGTGCCACGAGGTGGCACTCACCGCCCTCTCCAGCCTGCGGTCCTTGCCCAGCACCCACAGCGACTTCTTGGTGCACACTTCACAGCAAAACCACCCTTGTTGCTTAACGTTTACCGTCTCCTTTCGTTATTTAAGTAGCCCTTCCCCTCTAAGGGAGCAAGCCCTCTGGAGCTGCCGACCCCTCTGCCTGCTGCCACGCAGGATCACTTTCCCCAGAGCCTTCTGCAGCCAAGCCACGAGGTTGGGGCTGGTGAGATACCGAGCTTTTATAATCATTCACACGACTGCGTGTCTCTGTGTTCAAGCACGAGAGCATGGGCTCTGTGCAAGACTGTAGGAATTAACAGGTACCCACTTGATTACTCTAAAGCCAGCAGCAACTCTCGGTGCAGCCACAAAATTCCAGCTTGGCAAAGCTGTAGAAACATCACATAGCAGTGCGCTGGCTTTACCTGTGCACTCACTGAGACCAAGGCAAGAAGCAGAGTCTCCAGTCCTTATCAAAAAAGCTCAGTTTCAGTTCAGTTTCCAGGATTGTTCTTTGGCAGCCCCTAAAGATTACTTGATTTGTTTGCGAAGTGCTTTGAAAGTATCAATTCTTCCAGAAGAAGGATATCAGTTTTAAATGAAGAAGGTAAGAAGCAAACTTACACATGTTGACCCCAACAGTCTTTCAAAATCATGAACATCTGATATTACACCAAATCTTTCACATGGGGCTCCGGCAAATACCCAGTGCGATGCCGAGTGCACAGCCCAGCGCACATCCCTGAAGCAATTCCCCCACTGCCAAGGGGTAAGCTCTCCACCACTCACAAATTCTTTCCGAGCTTTGCTCCCTGGCACAAATTTGTCAGAGCACATCAGAGGGAAACTGAGTTTCTAAAGCCATGCCGAAACAGGAGCAGGTTCAGAGAGGGGCAGCAGACAGGCACCCTGCACCTCCAACGAGGCCAACAGCAAGGAGACACTAAGCTGCTCAAGCACAGCTCCCATGAGTAACAACAGCAGGGAGCAGGCAGGTAAGTACTAACAGCACACGCGTGGATGTACTTTTCTCCCCTTCCCCAAGCACTCATCAAATCGAACCACCTCCTCCCCGCGTAAATAGCTTCTTGCCTTGCCTGAGGCATTTGCAGTATCTCTGGGGTTCAGAAGTAGAGCATGAGCAGTGGCAGGGCACAGCGAGGGCCAGCTGCACCCTCAGGACCAAGCACAGTGAGAGCCAGCAGGGCAGGGGGACCAGCCTGCAGTCCCTGAGCATGGTGAGCAGGGCAGGTGCAGAGACCACAGCCAGGTTCCAGCAAGAGCTGAGATCAGCAGGCAAGTTCACAATGATGAAGCAGCTCCTCAGCCAGGCAGGGCATGGCTGTGGCTGAGATGGAGACCACCACCCTTACAACATAGCTCAGGAAGGGGCTAAGTCCCCTGGGTTGAGCTTAAATAGAGCTCCTAGCCTACAGCTGGAGGAAGGGGAGGCCCCAGGTGAGGCTGGTCAGGGCCAGTTAAGACCTATTACTGTGCTCAGGCCCTGACAAGCAGCTGGCAGGAGAGGGAGCCTTCCCCCAGGCTGCAGGTAGTATGTGACTTTTCTTGTTCCCCAGTGGTTGCAGAGCTAGATAAATGTCTCTTGGGGAAGGTCCACGCATCCTGGATCTTACTGCTCCTCCAGTATGAGCAGGGGGGCAGAAGATTTAAAGGAGTCAGGAAAGAAAAGCTAGGACACAAGAAACATCCCTCCATGAGCCAAACCATCCAGGCCAGGATGGCTCCCTTGCCAACATAACTGCTCACCACAGCTTGACATGAAGACCCCCCTGCTGTAAACCCTAAAACCCATGAGTCTTCAAAGCCCCGGGACATCAAAAGCCTTGCCACTATCTCAAGAAAGAAAATACTCAACAACATAAATAACATTTAGACAGAAGGAGGGGTGGCAGTGCCAAAACACAGCCACGCAGTGTGGCAAGGGGCTGGCTGAAGCACCCATGCTGATGGCATGTGGCATAGCTGCTCCCACATCACTAGATGTGGACTGCAACAGTGATGTCCACATCAAGCTTGCCATAAGTCTGTGGTGGGCTGAAGCTCATCTGCAAAAGCAGGTGAATTAAATGGAGTGACCAGAAAGGTGGAGGATCTGCAGGCTGGCTCCTGCTAGGCAGTGTCCTGCTGGGCTGTTAGGGATAAACACTGAAGCCAGGGAAAGTCTCTGGAGACTGTTGTGGGGAAAACAAAAACCACTGCAATTCAACTGAGAAACCGTGTGGGAAAGCATGGGGAGTAGGGAACCATCTCTAAAACCTCTCCTCCATGCATGCATTTAGCTTTCGGTGGCATCGTAGCACCATCTGTTGGAAATGCATTAAAATTGGCCGGCTTGCACTTCACGTTCTCAGCTGACGCTGAGACAGACGCAGACCATGTCATGCTTACATGCACAAGCAGGCAGTTTGGGGATAGAAGCCCCGATGCCCCAGTTCACCCCGGTGGTTACCAACCAAAAGCTGGTAAACGTGTGTTTCCCTAGGGAAGGCAACCTCCTTGAAGCCATCCAAACCTAATGTCCACCCCACAACTGGGTGCTCCTTCCTGCTGCTGAGCCCGGTGACTGCATCAATATGAAGACATAAACGTGGTCCTCAGCAGTGAACTGCAAAACCAAGGAGTCTCATGAAGAAGAGCTGTGTCACAGAGGTCACTATGCCCCAAGCCCATGCTGCAAGCTGCACAGAGAGCATGGCTCATTGGGAAATGGACAGCAGACAATGCTATATTTGCTCTAAGGACAAAATTTAGCCCTTTGTGACCCTTTGGTTGGTGACAGTGCTGGACTTCACACCTGGAAAGGTTGACATAGGTTAAAACACATGAAGTATATATGCATTATGCCTTTCTCATAGGAGATCTCTGATTTCTTGCCTGCAATACAGTAGGACAGGCCAAATGGCACAAAACCTCCATCCTCTCTCCCTGCCCGCCAGCAGGCACAGTGCCATCACACCAGTGAGGCAGCAGTGATGCCAGAGCACGCGTGTTACCTATAGAGAAAAGTGAGCATGCTCTAGTGGTGAAGCCCTCCTTGTATACTGAGAGGAGTCCACGTCTGGATTTGGGCTGATCACCTACTGCCTGCCCAGACAAGTCTGAATTTCATTTTCACTGAGAAAAACCTTTCTCAATCCCATGTGCCAGCTTTGGGGATTTCAGTGCTGTGGATCCTACCCTGGGGGCTGAGCTCCCGCAGCCGGAGCACATGCTTCACTGGGCATTCCTGCGTATGTCCTCTCTGGGCTGTGCAGGGGCTGCATCCCTAAACAAGCACTCGTACTTCTTCCCCCTCCTACCCCTGCAGAACTGGCCGTGCCCTGTGTCCTGCAGCTTGATGAGGACCTTTCTCTTAAAAATGTAACGAAAGAAACAGCTTTCCAAAGATTGCGTCTTATTAACTGGGATGCTTCATGGCCTCCTTCCTCCCCAGTGCTTGCAGAAGCATTACCATATGGTTGCCAGTGGCCACCCAACGCAGGGGCTGCCGCAGGAAGGTTCGTGCTTCACTTGCTCAGAGTCACAGCACCTGGGGATTACTGGACAGGCCTAACCACGATGAACCTGGTGACCCTTCTTCGGCTTCATTTCTGTCACCTGCGGTGATGCAGGCTGCATTGCTACAGATTCCTCCTCTGCATTCATTTACTGCCTTCCTTTCCAGTATTACCATTTTATGTAATTGGCCGTGTCAAAAGTGCCTTTATATAACCACAGCCACCCCAGGCACATGTCTTCACACACATGCGTGCCTCCCCTCCCTGTCAATTGCAATCTTTTGCACATGGATGGATTCAGCCCTTCTCCAGGAAATACTAAAAATAAAGAAAACACACTTGCAAGCGTGAGGGACTCGCTGAGCTTGGCATAACAGTTTTTCACGTCTCTCACAGACAATACGGGTACACTACAACATAGAGACCTGGAACAACATATGCCAGTGGGAAAATAATAACTTGCTTTACTCGTTGTCACCTTTTCTGCATTCAAGCAGAGCAAGTTCTCTTAATGAAAAGGTATTTTTTTCATCTTTGCAAGTGCACAGATCTGTGCACCAGCCATCCGCACAGACTGAGACCTGTACGGAGTCTAGAAACACAAAGTAAATTTAATCATCTAAGTGATTCCATTGATTTTCCTGGGCTACTTGCATATCTATATGAATCTGAACATTTGCATGACTGCTGCCCAAAAGTTTACTGGCTAAAAGCGCTGGCACAGTAACTTTCCATGAGATGAGCTCTGTCATTGGCACAGGGAACCATGTTGACTTGCTCACCACTCTGCTTCCATGGATCATTTGCAAGGGCCAGGCTATCACTCATGGACAAAACAGGCTGGAGCCTGTTGTGCAATGGTGAAGTCAAGGAAGACTTTGGCACTGACTTCAGAGAAAGTAAGATCAGAGCACAGATAACTAAGGTCATGATTTGTTTGCAAAGCAAAGAGACACTCATTCCACCTGACTAGTCATTGCAACCTTACTTCACTCTGACAGCAAGACTTTGTAGTTTCTTTTTCTCTTCATCTCCTTCCTGTGCTACCACTTCCCAAGCATCCCAGGCAGGTGTCTGTTCTCAACCCTACCATCAGTAACTGCAAAGCTACTAACTCCAAGTACATGCTAAAAGGAGCTGGGATCTGATCACGTCTGTTAAGCTGATTTTGGCCTCATACATATTCCTGAATGCTGAAGGCAACCAGTTGTTTCCTCCTTTTTACAGCCATCATTTCGTTTTACAAGGCTCATTACAACAGCCCTTCAATGCCCGCTATCCTGGTTTGAGTGACACAGGACTAATTTCTTTTCTAACGCTTGGGAAAACTGTACTTTTAGAAGACTCTAGTGTCTGAATTTGTGAAAACATTTACATGATAGCCAGCTATGGTGTGTGGGTTTCAAGGTCTCAGTGTTCTCGAGCTCGCCAGGTGCAGGGATGAGGAGGAGCGAGACCTGGGCACTTGACCCAAGCTGGCCAACAGAATTATTTCATATCACGAACATCACACTCAATATAAATTAGAAAGTTTGCTGTGAGGTTCTCCCTTCTATGATCACGGTGACCCAGAGAACTTCTTGCCCTGGTGCTGGACCCCTGAGCCCTTCCCTTCCTCCCGAGGCCATAGTACTCACAGTGTCCAACATTTACTGTCCGCTGCTGGCAGTGCACAGCTTCCTACGGATATAGTTGGCTGAATATAATCCTTGTATATTTTATATTGGTATCGGGATCACTATTGGTTCTTCAGGGTTATCACTGTTAATTATTTAGTCTTATTCTATTAAGTGTTTTTATATTTCAACCCCTGGGTTTCCTTGTTTTCTTCCTGAATCCCCCTTCCTGGGTGGGGAGGGGTCATTGGGCGATAGAATAATCATCTTAACAACAATAAATTGTGGGTTTCTCAAACCATAACACCCACGTAGGCTACTAAAGTGTTGTCTGGCCTGAAAATCTTCCTGATTTATGAGATGATGTCAAAGCCTTGGAGTTGTGAGGCTGTGCTGACATCAGTCCAGCTAATGATGGTCTTTTTGGAAGGAAATTGTTTTACTTTTCTCTTGGGCTATGATCACAAATTGTGTTAGAGTTATTGATGGTGACCATGGAGCCATCAGATAGAGGCCAATCGCTTACTAATGATTTATTTACAGGAATGACTTTTCCAGCCCAGCAGTTCAGCTGGCACAGAAATGACAGCGGCTTTCTCCTGCCTGGATCTGGGTAGATCTGGGCTTTGACCAGGCTTGGACATCGGCTCAGTGTCAGCCCCTGAGGCATGACTCCTGCTCAGCCAGCAGCGAGACTGCAGTGCCCAGCAGGTCACACCGTCCGGGCCAGTGGAGATACCCAGCACTTCCACCAGCAGAAAGGCCAGGAGAATGGGGAATTTGGAGGTAGGAGATGCACAGGAGATCTCTGTGCAGAGATGTTTTCTTTTGCTATTTTTAATTTTTAAACTAAAAGGATGCGATTTGAGTAGAACTAAGTCAAAACATTTAATTTAGATTGTCCAGGCTAGAAAAGTCACCACATTTGTGCAAAACCATTGTGTTCCTGGTGGAAAAATTCAGCCAACCATGTGTGTTCAACGCCCTACGTCAAACACACGGATACCTGAGTTGCCACCCGTGGCTGATCCCCAGCTCCTGACCATGCAGACATGACAATAATCCACTTCCTTGGGGTAATAAATGGCCGAAAGGAAGAATGTTGAACCCCAGCCCTGGCTCTGAGAGAAACCACACCAGTCAGTATTTTGACAGAAAGTTTTCAGCCAGCTCTAATGAAAAATCAGGAATTCCCACGAGCCGCACTTGGCTGTCATTACCCCACCCCCTCACAGCTTTTTTTCTCAGGAGAGCTCACTGTCTTACAAGTATTAATTAATTAAGCTTCTCACGCAGTTCAAATGCTTGCTGTGAGGTAAGTAAGAGATTTCTGGATCACTTCACTCACGGCTGAAGCGCAGTCAGCCGTCTGGAGAGGAGCACGGTGGCTGCACATCAGCTGCAGAACTGCTCCTGGCAGGAGGCGGCCGTCAGGGACCGTCTGCTCCTGCTGCAGCAACCCCAAACACCTCGCTGAAGCCACAGCAGTCACACCAGCAGGAGTGATGGGAAAACGTGGGTCTGCACCCAACTGTACGTGCTGGGGAATTTGGAGACAGGTGATGCAGCCACTTGGGTGTGCATAAGTCCAGTACTGTTGAGAGAAGTGGACAGGCTTTTTCTAAACCAGCTGAGATTCCCAGCATGTATTTCATCGGGACATCACTGCAACTTGTCGGTGGTCTGAGACGAGAAATTTGCTGGAAGCTTTAGAAGCTCATTGCTCAGGCCCAGCAGTAAGTTTGTCTGTTAGTATAATTCCGACAAAATTATTTTGCTTAAAAAGTTAAACTCTCTGGAGAGAGTTCCTCATTCCGAAGGACTGGCAGGCTAAGCACCGATCTAAGCATTTTCTTCTACTGTTAATACCGAGAGAAGATGCTGTACATAATTTTCTTTTACATTTTTCCAAAGACATAATTTGCTCACACTAGGTCTTGGTTAAAGCAAAGCAAATGTTGGGCAGAGCTTGGGAAGTGCAACAGAGTACACACAAAGCAAAACTCAACACAAACTAAATCCCACTTCTTTCAGAAAGCCTCCTGACTTGCCACAGGTCCTCCGCATCTCTGCTCCCAAATGCAAAGGGCTGTCATAGGAATAAATGCAGGAAGACTGCATGTGCTGAAATGCGGTGGTAGGTAGGACCATACAAGCAGAGCAAATGCCTTGCCGTATTTACATTTTCTATTTTGCATAGAATTGCTCATACGAGAGAAAGCTGGGCTCGCTTAGTTTCAAATAGCACGTAAGTAAGTTGATCTCCCACTTCTTCCTGAGGCACAACGACTTTGCCTACCAAGCACAAGCTGCAAGCTCTGGTCTCAGTCTGAGTCCCTCTCTGGAGAGGACTTGCCTGCACGGGGGATCTCCACCAGTACAGGTCCATGGAGACAGTGACCCAGCTCCAAGTCCTTCCTGGGGCCTTCTGGTGACATATTAGCACAGCAAAGCACTGAAGCTCTTCTTCTAGCAGAGAGGGGACTCCTTGCAGGGGGAATGCTGCTGAAGAGATTTATTCATTTCTGACCCCACCACAAAAGGAGATTCTAACTAACTAATAATTCTTATAATGTAACCTTGCTTGTGTGGGACCTCCTCTACGGAGGTTTATAAAGACCAGATGAAGGCTCACAAACAGCTCTGGTGGGGAGCAGCGTTAATCTCGTGTCACAAAGGACAGACAAGGAGCAGAGCTGCAAAGTGCCTTGTGTGGAGCTTGCTAAGCTGCAAGCAAAAAGGTACCGAGCTTTCATTTTAGGTTAAAATGTTTAATTCACATCAAATTTTTTTGTGTGTTTCAGTATGAAAGAGTGTCTTTGGGTTGAACAAAAACCCCCAACATTTTAACAAACTAACCGTCTTTTGTGGACAGTCACCAGCTTTCCCATTTACCCTACAAATGCCACCTGCTTATTCAACCCTGCTCTTAAATGTTGCTGTGGGATCTTTAAGTCTGCACTTGGGCATGTTATTTTTATATCTTTATTTCCCACCTTCCTTTCCTTTCTCGTGTAATCGATACCATTAGATCAAAGCATTGCGATGCTTTGTGGAGCTGCGCTTTTGTGAAATCAAAAGCCGGCTGGCTCGAAGTCTTCCTCAGCAAGCTTTGTCAGCTTCCCCAGCTCTGGGACAGTAAAGCTGGGTCAAGGCAACAGCGCAGCTTGTTACAGCACAAAGCATCCATCTCCAAGGATAAACAAGTTATTTGCATGCTTTTTCGCTCTTACAGCATCATGCTGTCCAGCCAAATGTAACATTGTAAATACTAAAACAAAGCAACACTTCATCCTGCTGGCTAAAGACCTTTATCTTCTGAGGTTACAATGACAAACAACAGGGGAATGAAAATACCCTCCCAAACCCAAACAAAATAATGGTTAAACTCAGCTGTTGTTTTTTCTATATGGGTATACAAACCCACCTGCCAGATTAGAAAAGTACAAATATTATGCCTGTACATAGCTGCGTGCAGCACCTGGAGCTGTATCTGCAGTACAGGTCCAGCTGGAAGCCCCTTGCTCAAAATAAGGAGTGGGATTCTTCAGTTTACCAGGATGTAAAGTCAGATTCTGAAAATACTTGAAGTGCCATGACACCTAAGGGGCTTGCTAACTAAACACAGTGCTTCTCGTATAAATATTTGCAAGATCAAGATATCTTAAACACACTTAAAGATTCTGATCTACTGGTTTGTGGCAGCCCGACTCCTGCCCTGCTGCGGAGCTCCCAGTCCTGCCTGCCAGCTGAAAGCAGTCTGAGTTTGGGGTACACGGGCCAACAAATGCCCCCTCCCAGGGATGCTACAGAGACAGTCTGTGTGCACAGATCTGATTTAAACCAGAGACTTTCTGCATGTGCAACACCTATTTGGATATCATTCTTTAAGACCAAGAAGTTCATGAAACTCAACCACTAATATTTCTAAAACTAAGTTTATAATTTTCTTCCTGTTCAGTTCCTTCGTCTTACATTCTAAAGATGGAAAGGGCCTTTTATTCCTCCCTACTGCAATATAAAACCCAAAGGAGGCTAGAAACCAGAAGGAACCTGGAGAAACGTGGCCCTCTATGGCCAGGACTCTCAGAAACATCAGATGTCCTCCAAAGCCCCTTTGACTGTTAGCCAGATTTGCAGCCTGAGCCTGAACCTTAACAAAATAAAATTCCTCTGTACCACGTAGGAGGAACACCAACTGGCCAAAGGGAGGGGGAGGAAAAGAAACAGGCCACATTTGCACAGCTGTATTTGATAGGTAGCTTTGCTAATCATTATTTAATAAATAGCCTCACCAGTCTGGCCGCGTCTGGTGGTACTGAGCGACCCTTCAGAAGCTGCTGTCTCCTGGCAGGCTTCAGACTCTTCCCTTTACTGACCGGCTGCAGTAGAGGACAACCTCTCCTACCATAACTCCAGGGGAGGCAGAGGAAGGACCAAGAAGTCCTGCCCAGGAGGCAGGAGGGAGCACTCTTGGGCCATCTCTTGTCAGCGGGGCTGTGGCTCCTATAAAGACATCCTGCCAAAAGGATGTCCCTGGCCTTTCACTGCCTTCAAGAGTGTGACAGCAGTGGCATCCTGCACCAAAAAAAGGGGGCGGAAGGTCCAGGGCTTTGAATTAGGTACACCTGAACCTCTGCCTCGTGGTGTGCTCCCTGGAGAAGATCAAAAAGCTTCTGACCTCAAACAGCCAGGCTTTACCTGAAAAAAAAAAAAAAAATCAAGTAACTTAACTTTCCAAAGAAATTCAAAGTCAAACTATCAGTGACTGAATATGCAGCTCTCTGCCTACCCTATTTCAAGGCTTGGCTGCAAGTCAGTGACTTTTTGAGCTGCAGCCAGCTGCGCCTGTCCAAGTGGATCCCCGGGGAGCCCTGAGCCTGGCTGCCTTCTGCTCGCTGCTCTGCAGTTTCTTGATCTCTGTGCCCAAGCTGTTCCTGCTCCTGGGCTGTATTCCCTGTCTTCAGTCCCCTGCCCAGGTCTCAGATCTTCCCCCTGAATGTGCTCGGTAGCACCCCAGAGAAAGAGCAACCTACCTCTGCTTCCAGAGGTAATACCTGATCCAGTCCCTGCCGTAAGGAACACAAATGTAACTGCAGGGAAAAACAAACAAACAAACAAACAAACAAAAAAAGCACCCCAACTAGAGAAAAAGATACTGTTTGTGATGAAGAGCATAAAAGATCCCCCTTTGAATCTCACGACTTCTCCTGTACCTAACAGCAGTCCAGTCCCACTCATGATGTGAGATGGAGGTGACTCCTAACGATGGGCTGGATGCTTTGCTGCACATTCCTAGGCATGGCTGGTTCTGCCCAGCAGACAGCACCCTCTCCCAAGCTGCACAGCTCTGCTTGTGTGGTTCCCCTCTCTCCTCCCCAGCCCAAGGCAACACTTCTAAGGACATCCTGCAGCGGTGCTGCCATGACACAAGAGCTTCTCTCTCCTTCCTTAGCAACCTCAGTCAAAAATGCTTTGCCTTGACCAAGTCCCAACCACAATTGTGGCAGCCCCAAGCAGTGAGCAAATGTTCATCATCATCATCACAACGCTGAAATACGAGATCCAGGAGGGAGTCCTGTTAACTCCAGGACTGCTTTTTGAGGGGAGGGACAAGAGCAGGATCTGCTTTTCTCACTGTGGTGGACCTGTCACCAGAAATATCACTGAGTCCAGACAAGCTTCAGGTGATGAAAACTCTAACACAAAACCTCTAACACAACACAAGGAATTTCTTTTTGACCTTCAGTTCTCCCTTTTGCTGAGATACATCATTGCATTTTCACAGCTTGAGGAGTCTCTCTTTGCTGGATCCATTTGAGACACATAATGTTTTTGCACAAACTCCATTTCCTTCCTTCCTTCCAAAGCAGTAAGACCTGCTTATGACTCAGCCTTCAATAAAACAGACAGCAAGGACCATTAAAATGAATGCGCAGTGCAGGGATAAAATTCATAGGCTACATTTTTTAGGCTAGAATCTTCATTGCCCTTTATTTACCCTCAAAAAAAAATATTAACTCATGTTATGTCTCTATGCAAAGTAAATCTACCAGCAAAAGAGCTGTTTTAAAGGGAATTTTTTCTCCAGTGGTGAGATAATATCTCCATGCGATAAATAAAGCGATAGATGGGACTGAAGAGGCTGCGTGACGGCTCCTGGTGAGCCCACGCTCCCGAGCCTCCACGGTACTTACAGAGGCAACGCTCCCCAACCATCTTCTGCCTGAATAAAGATCCCACCAGCTCCAAGGAAATGACTTGCTGAGAAGCGTGGGCGGATATCAGAGAAGGAAGCCAGGGGGATTTTTTCTAGTTTTGCATTCACAAATTTGAACAGAGAGCATTTCAGGCAAAGGCTGGTATTCTCAATGAAATTGGAAAGGCTGTGGTTTTTCCCTGTTGATGTGTGTGAGAGCTGGCCCCAGGGTCTACCTGGCTGTGAGCCAGAGGCTTCCAAGTCCTCTTGACACTGAACAGCCTTGAAGTGTTTTACTCTTTTCCAACAGTGCACAAGAAGCGAGTAGTGAGGTAACCTATAGGGGAGGTAAATAGCATTATCCTTCCTGGACAGTGGGGGAGACTGAGACTCAGCATCCTATACTAATCCGTCATTCCAAAGCCTCTCATGAAATGCATTTCAAATCTGAGCCTAAATTCTTTGAAATGACCCTTTTCACTGTATTTAGTGGAATTTCATCCAGACTCTAATCTCCCTGGTTTTCTTTTTAACCAGCCACCTGCTTTCAGAAGAGAGACATCCAGGCACCCAGTGTTCTCTGACAACAATTAAAGCTTATAAGTGTCCAAGCATAGGAATGAAGCGAAGGGAAATAAAGAGAAATAATGTGCCGATTTCACAGAAAAATCTAGTAAGAAATAAAAATATGGCCACTTTGCACAAATTCAGTACTAGGGATTTACTCCAGACATGGTGAAAAGTGTTTCTAAAGTACATGATATCTACTTTTTACAGATGTGAACTAAGAGGCATATGAAAAACATCCAGAAAAAAACGCTCCTCTTTAAAGTTTCAGTGCAACATACGGCAGTAAGCTTGAGGGTTACTTTAGATGTGCTTTCAGGCGGCAATACCCTCATGTAACACCAAGTGAGCTGAGGATACTTGTCATGAAACAGCCTCTCTGGCATGAGCTTTCCTTTCCTGTGAGCAGTCCTGCAGAATGCCAGTAACACTGCGCAGTTACACATGAGAAAAAAATACAGATTTTAGGAAGAGCTATACAGAGTGATGCTCCATTGGAATAACTGGTAAAGATGCAGTTTTGCAGTTTGGCACCTGTTGTCCAGCTCAGCAACTCATTTCTGTGTCTTAAACAGAAAACACCCCAGCTGAACAGTGCATTTCAGACTGTACATTAACCTGCTCTCCGGTATGGGGGGGAACCAGGGGGGCACTCCTTGAAATGGGGGGAATAAACCACCCCACAGTTCCATATTCTAGCTATGAATTCAGACTCTCTTGTTTACACCAGTTGAGGTTCTGGCCCAAAAACTGGCAGAAAATGACAGTGACAACAGATATGAGAGCAGGACAAGGACAGGGCTAAAAAGCTTTTTAGAGCAATTCTTCTCCTTTTCTGTAAAACCTTTAGCACAGATCTTCAGTAAAGGTCCTTTGATTCCCGTCGAGCTCTGCTGGTCAGTACTAAGATGTGGCCCTTTCTTAAGGTTGTCTTGTGGCCACAGTCTAACACGATGAAAATCCACCAGAGACAGAATAGTTGGTCTTTTTTTTTTTTTTTCCCTTTCCCTTGAGCGTTGGCTCTGGCTTATTTTGCTTCCATTATGTTTACTGAAACTAGCATTTTACCTCACATCTCCACTGTGACAAGATCCTGGTTTCCTTTGCATTAAAACTCCATGAATCTAGGCATCTTATAAATGAAGAAGCTTTCTGGATTCTCACTCTAGATCCACTTACAGAATTACCGCCCTGTTTACGGTTAGATAAAACAGGAACATCTCGGTGGTTTAATTTCTAGAGGCAAAGCTGAATATTTAATTCATTAGACTCTGATTTTGTTCCCGAGGTCCTGGTGAGCTGCTCCGTGGCCAGTAGGTGACAGTCTCAGCAACAGAAAAACCTGGGCATGACACAAAAAGGGGGTTAGTTCAATATTCTGCCAGGATGTAAATGTTACTTATTTGTTGTTAGACACATAGACAGTCCACAACAGGAGGCAATATTTTTCACCGAACATGTCAATAAAGAGGAAGGCCGGCAAAGTTCCTGAGTGTGGTTTCCTACCTCCCCAGAGGAGATGTTACAGATGGGCGCATTAACGATACTGCGCTCGAGAGGTACCAGCACGGTTCTTAGCAGCATTCAGAAAAAAAACCAAAAAACCCTGTACATCTCAGTGCAGATGTGAAACTAGCAGATATAAATAAAAGCACTTATAAATCAAGTCCATTTGAAACACAAGTACATTCAAGCGTGACACAGTTACGCTGCCTGATACCTTTAACATTTCGAGGAGGGAAGAGGACGTAGAAAACCTCTATGTGCACTTTAGGCGGTTGCAGCATTTTCCTTGCAGCAGCCCTAGCCGGGGCTGCGTGCACAGCTTGGAGCACAATCACCTCCTGTGAATACAGGCGTGTGCTTACAGCACGACTGCTTGCCATGACCAAGACGACCTTTGTAGCAAAAGCTAAGAAAACATTTCCTTTGTTCATTTAGACACACACGTTACTTACTGGAATGGCTGCATCTTGTTTAAAATCTAAAGGAATACAAGAACTGCTCGAGTGGATCAGTCAGAACCGGGACGTGTGATTCAAGAGAAAAATGAGAACCCATAGCGGGCAGAGGGAGGTTTTCTACTCCACAACCATTTCGTGTTATTCCCCACTGTAAAGCTGTCACTGAGAAACCTCACTGCACCCGCCGTCATCCACAGCTACTCACTAGAAAGCAGCTCTAGGTTCTCAAGCAGAAGTTACCGGTTTTGGCCAGGGTCACTTGCTCCCCAACACACGCAGTTTTAAGGAAATGTTCCCATGCCAGGAACAGAAAGCCACAAATCATTTGCCTGATCAGATTTATTTTAACCCAATTGGGACTTTGCCTGGGCAAAGGTCAAGTATAAACTTTTTAAAGTGAAGTGGTTTGGCCAGTTTGAGAGGTGTCTAGCTAGCTAGAGCTTCAGAGAGTGTATAACGATAATTCAATAAACCAGAGATATGCTAATTTAAATATCTCTCTCTGGCGGTTTTCCTTGTGAAATGAGGATTCGAAGATGTGAAAATTCCCAGTCATAAGAATTTTAATCACATATGCCTGGTGTCATAGACCATCTTGATCCAAATTGGGTTTTAATTGAATTCTACCAGCTGCATTAGATCTCAAAACTCGTCTGTGTTTCTCTACTGTTTAAAGTAAGCATTTAGGCATTACTAGTGTGATGAAGATATGTGTTGAGATGACTGAATTGTGAACATTCCCTGCATTGCTACTCTCTTGCCCTGCTGTTGAGTGCTGTGACTGAGAAGTGGAGAAGACTCCCTGCGTTTCCATACGGCGTATGTCAAGACAAGTGAAGGGGTGAACCTCAGGAGAGATTGTCTTTATTACCAAACAGTCAAAGAGTTATTAGTAGGTACAATGCTATAAAAGGTGTGTTCTTACCTTGGTTTATCTAACCCAAGTTGAAAAACAGGTATAATTTGGATCTGAACATGGATATGACATCCAACACTATGGCCCACACAACCCATGCTATCCATCCTGAGACCACTTTTCTTCCATGCCATGGATATTGGAAGTTCTTCTGGATTACATTTCTCCTAAATGTTTCAGTAATTCTTTCTTTCCCTCTCCTCCATGCATCCGTCTCCTCCTTGCCATCCATCTTTTGCTTGATTTTGAGACTCTCTCCTCCTTTCATTTCCCCTTCTCCCCTTCTCCTCACTAACCACATTTGGCCACTCAAACCCATTTAACAGAGAACCTGTGGAGCACGGACTCTGCCTTTGGCAGCGCAGGGAACAACGTGTGAAACCCTCTGCAGTTACAGAGAAATCATCTTGCTGCGGTCACACAAATCTTGCTGCCTCCTTGATGCTGCCAACCAATGGGAGCACCAGGATTTGTATCCTGCCCTGAGAAAAAGCAGGGCAAGTATTAGGCAAACTAATCACGCTGCAGGGATTTGTGTAATGAAAAGTACCTCTGCTTGTGGGTCAGAAATGGTGTAAATCAACTGCACACCATTGATTGGGCCAAAGCCACCCGGTAGCTCTTTATTCTCTTCTGTCACGTTCATTATCGGGATTTCTGAATATCTAGGAGGAGATACCACAGCCTGGTCACCCTCTCATTAGGGCGCATGGTGTGTCTCAGGGTATTCTTGCAGAGACCGCTGGAAAGCAAACTGGTTTACAGACCGCACTGCACGCAGGAGGGCCGGCTTCACCTCGCACCGTGCAGTCCTGTCTCTGCCCGGGGCCTCTCCGGGCTCCCGAATGCAAACAATAGTAATGCAGACTTAATGATCGCTGTCATTTCCATGTGCCTGCCGCTGATCTCTTAATGAAATATTCTATTTAAATTGCACTGGCACAAGCACAGTTCCATGCTGGCAGGAGCCGCAAAATCAGTCTACCAAGTGGAAAGGTTCTGCAGGACCAGCCGTACGATAGGAAAGCTGTTGGTGAAATACTGTCTGACAGTTTTCCTGCCTGCTCCTGCAGCAAGCGTGACACCTTCCTGGCATCCTGAAGGGAAAGAAGAGAACAGAGGATGGAAATTGCCTTTATCTCAGGTTGAGATACAGAAGAAATTCTGAAATGAAGATGACAGTCTGTGGCAATATGGATTTGGCATTCGTCGATGGGTGAGCGCTAGCCACTCAGCGCTGCTGTAGCACGCTCGCTCTCTGCTGTCAAATCCTGCTAGGAGCGCTGCTGCGGAAGAGAAAAAATTGAGGACATGTAGCATCACGCAGACTCTTTGTTTACCTATTGTCATAAGCAGGAAACCAAATATTGAAAAAAAAAAGCTAAAAATCTGTTCAGTGACCAAGTGTGTGCTGTAGGAAATAGGAAGAGTAAAATTACTGAAAAGCTGTGGGTTTTTAAAGTTGAGCATACTAATGCCCAGTATAAATAAAGACAAATAGATAACATACGTATTCTTCACTATTTCAGAGATGAACAAAAGCATTGAGCTTACATCTTTTTAAGTCATCAGCTCTGGGAAGTATGGCATGGCGTTAGCAGACCTCTCTAAATTTCACCTTTATTTTGGCCTTGCACACCTCGCCCCTTCCCCAGTCTCCTCCGAGCAGCGCTCACAGGCAGGCAGTCGCTGGCTGCAGCCACTGCAGGGTCCCAGGAGCTGTTGTAGGAGTTGAAGCACCATGTAAAATCAGGGAATTCACACAGTCCACCTGGGTCATAGCACCTACTCCATCCTTCTACCAGCTCTCTTGAGGAGAGGAAATGCTGAAGTTGCTGGTGAGTTAGTGGCTGACTGATGGAAATGCTTTTCCCCTTAATAAAAGCATATTTTCAGAGCGTATTTTCAAAGTTAACTACCAAAACAATTAATGCAACAGGAGCTGTAATTTAGTCCAGCTACTCTACGAAGTCCTCCTATAATTTCCTTGATGATTCTGTGTTCTGTACTGTACATTTTCATGGTAGCTAACACTAACAACTGCTTCAGGGGGACAGAAATCAGCCTTATTTGCTACTGATCCACTAGTAATGGTTGAGAGGGGCATTATCTCCCGTGTTCCATCCATAAAAGGCGAACGGGGGAGGCCATTTCCTTTACTGGTACCACGGGTTGTGTTAGAGACACACAGAAAGAAGGGAACAATGACCAAGATTTGCATTTGCTGAAGGGCTGAACATTGCTCCGTTGTGAGCGGGCCAAGACCTTCAGCACATGAATTCTTGTGATTCATCCTTCCCTCTGGTCTACCTCTCTGTATCCAGCATGGTACAGAGAACTCTATGTGTTTATTTATACACAAAAAGGTCTTTGCTTGTTACTTTAGTATTTGGGTGCTTGGCTCAGGCTCCCAAGCCGGAGCGGGGGGTACAGACTGATCTGGTGAATCAGTATTTTTCACCCTGCTGCCAGACTGCAGAGTGACCTTGGGCAGTTTACAGCTGCTTCACCTCTTACCACCTCAGTTTCTGTAAAATTAGCCTGTTTTACTTTGAATAGCGTGTAGGTATCGACTGATGCAAGGGCAGGGTATTATTGCTTACGTGTGACTCAAAGCCAATGCCTAAAATCCAGAATCAGCAAGGCAGAGAAATTGAGAGAGAAAAGAGCAAAAATGTGAAATTGTTCCTCTGCTTCAGCTGTTCTTCCCCTCTCCCCCAGCCCTGCCTCATCACAGGCAATTACAGCCCAACTGCACCATCAGATCTACTCCGTGTCAGCCACGCTGAGAAGTTCAGGTACCCCCCAAGGCATAATCAGTGACATCCAAATAAACCCACGCAGGTCAGGATGAGTCGGTTTAAAGGTTACCCTTCTTCCGTGCCGAGGAACGCATGTTTCAGAGTACATGTTTCCCTTTGGAAGGCTCCGGATACGGAAACCTGGCAAGAAGGGCGGCATGCTGCCCACGTTCAGGGAGACCAGGAGTCAGCGACTCCCCGCCGATAATGCCATGTCAACTGTAGCTGCCCAGTGTCTCGTTAGTGGTTTAAGTGAAAGAGTAAGACCACTGACGCAGGCTACAGCGTGGCTGCCAGTCAGAGGCATCACCCAAACGTTCTCTAACCAGCCAAAAAGGCAAGCGAGTTTCTGCGGTTCGTGAACGTCGTAGGCTGAAGCTGCTGCAAATAATAACTCCTGGAGTTTGTAGGAAGCCCTGGCCTGTGCGTAAGGGTTGCAATGTCTCAGAGCCGGACTGTGGAGAAGCTGGAAAGCGGGAGATCAGCTGCACGTTGGGAGGTGGGAGGCAGATACCAAACGGTTCCCAGCATCGCCCTTGCAGGGCCTCACGCGCTCACGGGGCCTGCTCCCGAATTTTGCTGCATAAGCAGACTGTACCGTGTCACTCGCACAATAAAGAGGCACTTAACATTTTTCTCTTCCAAACGTTCAGCTGCTGTTTAAGGTAGGAGCGGGTTGCACGCGTGCACTGGGGGCAGATTTGGTGAACGGCATCCAGCCGGTTGCAAAATCCCCCCCGTCACAGGGCTGCAGAACTTCCCACCTCTGCAATCCCCAAACCGGCCGTAGGTGTGCACAGGCACCCGACGTGCCCGCGAGGTGCTTCCCGACCCCGCACCGCCCGCGTTTCTCTCGCACTCACTTGTGCCGCGCAGGAGCGGGCAGGAACGCCTGTGTGCATGGGTGCCCGCTCACGCCTTCCTCCGTGCCCTGCCTTCCCGTCACCTCACAGCAGCACGTAGAGCTGCGACCATACGCGACTGTGCATAGTCGGCGCTTATAGAGGCGCATACGTGCCAGGCTGCACAGGCAGCCCTGCCCGCCTGCATGCCGCTCTCCCCGGGGGTGCGCAGCCACGACGCCCCGGTGCCGGGGGCTGCGCTGCCACCCGGGGTACGCCCGGCCGTGGCCGAGCCCGGCCCCGCCGTGCCGGGGCGGGGCGGTGGGAGGGGGCCGGCCGCGGGGGCCGTAGCGCGGCGGGGCGGCGGGCGCAGAGCGCGGCGGGCAGCGCGTCGCACCGCAGCGGGGACTGGCGCTCCGTGAGCCGCCGCCGCCGCGGGGGGGGCTCGGCGCTGCGCTCGCTCCCCGCCGGTGCCGGGATGTGACTTGCTGGCGGACAGAGCTGCCCCGCCGCCCTCGGCCGCAGCAGCCAGCGGGTGAGTGAGTGAGTGAGTGAGAGGGCGGGGGGGACCGGCCCCCGGGCCCGGCTCCGCGGGGCTGCCCCGGAGCCGCGGTGGTGCCGGGGCAGCGCTGCGGGTGGGGGCACAATGGAGCCGCTCGCCCGGCTCTGCCCGCAGAATTAGCCCGGTGGCCGCGAGCAGACAACAGGCTGGATATAGGAGTCCGGGAGGGGGATTAGACGGGATATAGGGCAGGATGGGGCGGGGGGCTGGAGCAGGGGGAGAAGGCTGGCGAGGAGGGTAGAGGAGTTCGGAGACAGGATGGGGAAGGAGCGGGGACGGGCGGGGCGGGGGAAGACTGGAAAAAGAAATCGAAAAGAGAAATGAGCGAAGGCACAAAAGATAGGAGGCTGGAGCGGGACAGACAGCGTACGGGAGGAGGAGGAGGAGGTTGCAGGCGGATTAAGCGCAGACCGGAGGGGAGGCAGCTGCGTACCGGCCTGCAAAGAGGGGGCCGCCGGGCTTCGCCCCCGCGCTCCTCCGCGGGCGCGGGGCAGTCGCAGCGAAGCCGGGCACCTTTGCGCGGTTCTGCAGCTCGCCGCCGTGCGGGAGCTCAAGGGCAGCGGTAACGGGATCCGGGCCGAGGGGGAAGAGCCGATTGTTGGCCCCTCGCCGCTGCCGGCCGGGGCCGGCGGGAGGCGGGCGCCCCAGCGGGGGTTGTGGGCGCGGTGCGGCCCCGCGGAAGCGCTGCGCGGCGTTAGCCGGTTTGGTTTTTTTCTCTAGTTAATAAAAAGCCCTGTCTCGGTATTACCTGTCCCCAAAGCCGAATAGCGATAGGATTTAGCACTTAGGTGAACCCTTTGTTTACACCTGACCTAATGTTTATCCCAAGGCTAACAGGATTTCCTGCCCGCTGAACCTGAACACCTGGGTTGGTCACATCCCTCTGCTACCCGGGATGTGCTGGGCAGGGATGTGCTGGGCAGGGATGTGCTGGGCAGGGATGTGCTTGCCACTTACTGGCAGCGAGGATCGGTGCTGAGGTGCTCTCTCGCTGCGTCAGAAGAAAGCAGGTGAAGGGACCCCCATCTGTCGTGAGGCTGTGACACGAATAGAAATAGTCTGAGAATGAGCAAGGAAAAGAAGAGCACTGATGGCTATCGCTGTTTGCTATCGGTAGTATAACGAACGTCAGGCATTACGGTGAGAAGGATCTAGGCACAGGCGATATACAGAATCTGACCGAAGGGAACTGTGAGCACCTAGAACATTAGAAAGATCATTTCGTATTATATTCAGCATCGCGAAGTATTTCTAAATGAAAAAGGTACTTTTTTTATGTGTCCTTTTTGGAGTGGGGTCTTGCTTTCTGTAACCGTGAGGCTGTGGATTGTATAGCATGATGTGTGTTATTCTAATGCAGAGGATGTCTAAATCACCGCTGTATTTTTGCATACAAAGCACAATTGCACTATTAATTATTATTCTGGAAATACATCTCGTCAGTAGTCAGATCTCGGCTTGGCTGTTGCTGCTCTGTTATCAGTCCTGAAGCTTATTCTTCAGATCTGATCAAAAGGAGCTGGCAGAGATCCCGTGCTGTGATTAATTCCTCACTCACTAGCAGCTCTCCACAACACTTCGTGGTGGGGGTGGTTTGCGTTCGGAAATTGTACAGTGAACCAGTCTGCTGCCTATGTGTGGCAGAGCAGGTTACTATCTGTGCTACTATTGCTTTTATTTACTAGATTGTTTTTCTTCGCTGTGATTGGATGCATCTTCCTGTATTGGTTGATTAACATTAGGACTCTAAAAAGGGGAACAGATAATACATCCGACCATGAATAGCCTAACCTTAAATCTTTGCATGGATACAGATTTATTCCTTATATATATTCTCTAGCAGCATACAGCAGTATCTTTTTGACCAGATAAGAGATATTTGCAACCTTTGGTCAGAAGACTTTAGTTCTTGAAAGCCTCATTGATTTTTAACCGTGACAACTTTTTGATTACAACTGTGAGATTTTCTGTTTCTGTTTAGTTGCTTGTAATTGTACTTTGTACCCGCTGGGGCAGCTTTGTGTCTGCCTTTTCCGTAGGGATTCTACGCCAGATAATCTAGGGGACTTCAGTCTGTTGAAAACTGGGGTTAGTACTGTTGTCATCGAGAGCGGATTTTTTTGACCAAAAACTGAGGTCTGGATGTGCAAGCTGTCCTGTTAATGTTTTTGCTGCTTTTTCCTGAAATGTGTAAGGCTTATTGATTCATTTTAAGTGCTCGTGATTGCTCTGGCTTCAGGTATGTTGGCTTAATAGTTTTAATGAAATATAATTTTGGAGAGGGATCGGAGGGGGGAATCTCAAGTTGATTTCCTTCTGTATGAACAGTTCCGTTCAGCTGTGCGGGGGATACCACATCTGTGCTGGAGTGTTTCTGTGCCATTTCTGTGTTATTATTGCTGTAGCTCTCTGGTAACAGAAGTGAAGTGCCAGTCAAATAGAGTGTTATTGTTACTACCGTAAGGTTGCATAACTTTGCTAAGAGCTGATCTAGACATAAAGTGGTAAAAAATACTATTCCTCTGCAGTTACTGATTTAGGTAACTACTGGGGAGAATGTGCAGACAGAAGATTTCACTACAGAATCTCGAGAGATGCAGGACTCTGCCATTCTATCCACAGCCCAGGCTTGAGGAAGACGCTATTTTAATAAAAAACCCATATTGATATACTTCTTTCCAAAACAACTTTTCTGGCAAAAAGACTTTCTAGGTTTCCCTCACATTTATTGAGTCTATGGTTTCAGCTAAAGTTGTGGTATTCCCTTGCCAAACTTGTATGTTGTAATGCAGGATTTTCCCGTGTCTATACAGCGGTCTGGGTTCAGTGCTGAGTACCAGTGCTAGAAAGAGGATTTTGGCTGGGAGCGTCACAGGGGTTGATTATTAACGTTGCCAGTTTTTACCTAGTCAGGCAGAATTACCTAGCAAACAGGCTGTAAACACGGCTATATTGATAGCAGCGGTGGGGCAAAGATTCTTCCTTTGGAGATTTCAAGCCCTGCTTGCGTGGACAGGATCTACTTTTTTGTGAGACTTACTGACATTTGGTAGGAATCTGATTTTGCGCCAAGAATACCTGTCAGCAGTCCTAGAGTCAATACTGTAGCTGTCCAGGAGCTTTCTATGAGAACCACTCTTTATCTCCATCAGCTCTCCCAAAAGGAATTTCACAAATGGAAGTAACTTGGGAAAACTCCTCTTTAGTTGAACATCTCTGCATTTCTGAATATATATTTTGCCTAGATCCTCAATATATTTTTGTCACAGCTTAATTCCCGCTTTCCAAAAGAAATTACTTCTTCGTGGAGGAGGAAGTACTCAAAATTTATTAACCCTCCCTTCCCCCCTCCCAAACACTTCCAAATAGGAAGAGGAAACAAATGATGGGCTGACAATATGACTGCTTACCCATGCAGCGCAATCGCCATGGAAACAGACTGTCCTAGAATAGCTCAATCACATGAGGGTTACATGACATGAATAAAGTAACCAGAAAACTGGAAAAAAAAAATGTTAGAACTGGAGATACTTGCACTTAATTCATTACCCCCCAGGTCTTTGAAGAGTAGCTAATAAAGCTAGTATTGAAACCAATTTAGTACATGCATGTCATAATTTGTAAGGGATAGGATCATGGAAAATTAACACGATCCTCACTTAAGGGCTGTTTATTGTTTCCAGTTTGGGAGACGTTTAGAATGAATTTTGAATAATTTTCCACATGACCTCCTGCTTCTTGAAATTGGCACTAGTGGTTTGCACCATTGCCTTAGTTAGATCCTAGTGGATTTCCTCCCTTTGTATCAGCAGGCACCAACTATTTCACACTTTTTAGGACATTTGGGGTTTTCTAAAGAGTAAATGCACTAGTTGAAGTAGCAACGGCCTGTGCATAGAAGGAATTGCAAAATTACCTTCAGAATGTTTCCTTCTAGTTAATGATGTACTCATAGGGCAAGGAGTTTTATTGAGCATAACCATATTCAATACAAAAATGAATATATTTCACTGATGATTAGCTTTCTGTCTGTAAAGTCAGTGTTCTTAACGTGAGCGTTGTGACAGTCATTGAGAAACCTGTTATATGAATCAGATATAAACAAGTAAATATTCTACCAATTCACCATAAAGTAAATTATAGCTAGGTAGGAAAAAAAAAAGTCATTAGTCATTAGCTGCAGGTCATTGCATCGTTAGCACATTGTAGCCCTTTCAACAATGCAAGGATACTGCAATTTCTATGGGCAGGCAAAGATCATCAATTACCCTTTCCCTGTTTGTCCAGTCCCAGATCACATTATTTGTCACAGCTTCCACTTCTGAGGTGAAGTTTTGTAATAAGCTTTTTTGTCTGTTGTATGAATGAAGACCATGAAGTCATTACACATCTGTATTAGCACATTGCTGTCTTGGTGCCTCTAATAGGAAACAGCATCATTTCCATCACCTGTCTCCTGGCAGAGGCTGAAAATTGGCATTGGTCGTTACTCAGTGAGAGGGAATGAACATTAGTTTGAAGATTGAGACCCTCAAGATTTGACTTTGCTCATTACACGGCTGTAATACACAAGAAGAAAACCCGTAGTTCTCAGCTGTAAGAGACTCAGACTGTCCAAAACAGTACGATGTAAATAGTTTTTGTGTTGGTTATGAATGATCGTGTTCAATACAACAACGTTGCACCGTTACTTTAAACCATTTTCAACTCTCACTAAACTTTAGACGTTTTCATTAAACGCATTTCTGGTTCATGAAGCATCTTTAGGTGGGTAATCGTTTAGGGCTGTTTGTCTAACTTACACAAGAGCTACCGATAGTTTCTTTGCTTCTCGCTTTGTATCTTAAACACGTCACGCGAGCTATGTGACTAATATTATTGCCTGTTTATATGGTGCTTTTCTTCTGTATGGCCATACCATACAAATGGAAGCCTTACTCTGAACACTCGAATGCAAGTGAAGGTTAACAGCATCAGGTTTCACAGCTGGGACGCGCAGTGCTTACTGCCGGCTGCCCTTGCCGGGCAGCTATCGCTGGGGCCCACTGGTCGTTTAAAGGTTACCTTTTTAACAATCTCCTTTGCCCTGTTTTGCTTAAGAAAAGCAAAAGTCGTAACATATATCTTTTTAAAGCACCTAACCCGTGTTCTTTCTAAAACTTAAGTTGTGATTCGTCCCGGCGTTTGGTCCTGGTGGTCGAGTGGGATGTGTTGTGTTCCTAGGGAGTTTACCGTTGTCCGCTGTCTGGGTGGGGGAAAGCGATGCTGTTTCTTGTTGTTTGTTTCCTTTGAATGGCTTTCGACTTGCTAAGAAGCACAATGAGTCATTCATTTTTGATTAGTTGATTGATGACACTGCATGTGTGCGCCATTGTCACAGAACACGGGATTTCTCTAGCCAACCATTCCCATTTGCAAATGCAGTCTAATACCTGGGCTTTGGAAGAGGATGACAGGAGTGAATATTGTAACTGCCTATTGACGGAGCATGAAAACAAGACTTTCCTTTTTAAAAAAAACGACGTTTATTTTCCTGAGACTGCTCTATCCTTAAAAAAAAAAAAAAGGAAAAAGGGGGGGGGGAGCAGGGTGTTGGCTCCACCTTTATTCCAGTAAAGAAGCAAGGCTGTGAAACAGTCTAATTCTGACACAACTTACACTTGCATCAGGCCCAGTGCAATGTACACGTTCTTTAAGCACTGGAATTTGAACAATAAAGTACTGTAGGTAATGTACTATTTTGCAGCAGGATACCTAACTTCTGCTGGTTGTGTTGTAGGCTGTTTGCAGGGGCAGTGTTTGGAAACGTTGTTTTCAGTGTGTGCAAACGCAGCCCTGAGTCAGTTGGCGTTCTGAGAAGAACGGGCAAAAGCAGCTCCCTGGGAGGGCAGCAAAGGGGACGAGGGGTGGGCTACGCCAGCTGCAAATCCAGCGCACAAAAACCAGTAAACACGGGCTGTTGAAACAAGCTGTACTTCCAATTGCTGTGAAATCCTCCAAGGCGAACTGTAGCTAAATAAACAAATATTTTGTTGTCTTGGACAGAAAAATGAAAACCTACCCAGCCATTGGTTTCTTCCTCCTCTTCGTGATCAGCTATGGCTCTTCTGAAAACTCAAGTACGTCTAGAGGGTGCGGACTGGATCTTCTCCCTCAGTACGTTTACCTGTGCGACCTGGATGCCATTTGGGGAATAGTTGTGGAGGCAGTTGCGGGGGCAGGTGTGCTGACCACGTTATTGCTGATGCTGATTTTGCTGGTGAGGCTGCCCTTCATCAAGGACAAGGAGAAGAAGAGCCCCCTGGGAATGCACTTCCTCTTTCTTTTTGGGACTCTCGGACTGTTTGGGCTGACGTTTGCTTTCATCATACAAGAAGATGAAACGGTGTGCTCTACCCGAAGATTTCTATGGGGAGTTATTTTTGCTTTGTGCTTCTCGTGCTTGCTAGCTCAAGCCTGGAGACTTCGTAGACTAGTTCGACATGGGAAGAGTCCATCTGGCTGGCATCTAGCTGGTGTGGCAATCTGCCTGATGCTCGTTCAGGTCATCATTGCAACCGAGTGGTTAGTACTGACAATTGTCAGAGATAACAAGTTGGCCTGCAGCTACGAACCGATGGATTTTGCTATGGCTCTGATTTACGTAATGTTCCTGATGGTTTTTACCATGGGATTTTCTCTTTTCACTCTCTGTGGAAAGTTTAAGAAATGGAAGAAAAATGGAATATGCCTCATTATAACACTCTTTTTTTCCATTCTGATTTGGGTAGCCTGGATGACCATGTACCTCTTTGGTAATGCTGAGCTAAAGAGAAGAGACAAATGGAGTGATCCCACTCTTGCTATTGCACTGGTGTCCAGTGGTTGGGTGTTTGTTATTTTTCATGCCATCCCAGAGGTCCACTGTACCATCCTTCCATCGCAGCAGGAAAACACTCCCAATTATTTTGATACTTCACAGCCAAGGATGCGTGAAACCGCTTTTGAGGAAGATATACAGCTTCCTCGGAGCTACATGGAAAATAAAGCCTTTTCAATGGATGAGCATAATGCAGGTAAGAAATTACTTAGAGGGCCACATTTTTCTGTAATAGCCAAGAAAAATACCTGTAGGAGACATTTTTCAGGTGTTTAAGACAAGGGTCATTACAAATGCCTTATTTTTCACACTACATATTGTTTCCTTTTACAGTTTTCATTAAGGTATCACCTGGGGGGTGGGGGGTGGGGATGAAAAAAATGCAACATATAAAATATGTCTTTGGTGAAAATGATTCTTCTACATGTTGTTTTTTCATTGAAAAACCGAACATTTTCAAATGCAAAGCCAACACTGAAAACCAAAAAAATTCACTGTGGAAAAAATAGCCTCTATTTAAAAATATTTCAAATTACATGTTTTGTCATTCATCAAGTTAACAACATTTAATACGAAATATTTTCCAAAAACCCAAGAAAAAAATCAAGTAAGTGCTCTATGTTACAAAACGCTCAGCCTCTTGAGCAGCAAAATAATTATGATTAATTATATTCCATTAAAATGGAATACACTTTGTGACACTGTGGGAGAAAAAATGCGAAGTGGCATACAGAGAAGTTCAAAGACGGTCTTTGTTCTGACAGCTTTAACATCTGAACAGAGTATGCACAGATAGAGGTTTCAGGGTAATGGTTGCTTTCCTTGTCATAGCTGTTTGGCGCCATAGAACAATGCGTGATGACACATCATTAAAATCCGCAATGAAAATGTTTTTGAGCGATGACTGAAAGGGCCCGCAACAACTGTTAGCTTGAGAGACCCAAACCATTGCTGAACATGTAGCCCATATCAGGAAACACACAGGGATGCTTACCTGACCGCCGAAGGGAAGCACGAGCCCGATGGTGTTTGGTAGTGCAGGTTGCAGTCCGGTGCTGTCCCACAGCTGGATAAAGGATTTCAGTACTCATCAAACTGCTCTTTATTTGCTGTAATTGAGAAGAGGACTTTGGTGTCCCAGCCCATAGTTGCCACGTTGCTTTGGCAGCCCCCATAAGGCAGCTTGGGGCACGTTGTCCAGGCACTTCACCTTCCTACTCGTCTTTATGTATCTTTGATTTCCTCTGGATATAGACCACCCACGGAGGAAGACAGCACTCTGGTTTGGCACAGTGCTGGGTCAGGAAGGCATTTTCCCCTCTAAGTGTTTTAGCAGGAACTTTAAAGGTCTCCTAGTGTGAAAGCTTTGAACAGAAAGGGGTTAAGATCCTGTGAGTGTCTACCAAGCACAGTGCTAAAACAAACAAAAAACTGCATGGATGAAAGAATACTTGTTTATTACTAATGTTCCTGAGCAGCAGAGGCAGCTTCACGATAGACTGTAAAAGCACTCATCTCTTTTTTTTTTTATTTCTTTTTTTTTCTGTCCTCCATTCCCCATTAAATTAACTTCGTAGTAAGGTAACTGCGGTGGCTTCAGTGGAGCTATTTCTGACTAAGGCAGATCTAAGAACAAACTTGGATCTTTCACTCTATTATTTCCATTCATGCATACATTTTAAAAAAAGAACTGGAAGCTCCTTTTTTGATCTAATCATTCAGTGATTAAGTTTTTTAGTGAAATGGATAGACATATGATAGCTATAAAATCATGATAGTATCTATTAGAATGCAATTTATGCTCTGTTTTAATCTATCTGAATCTTACACAGTACAACACAAAATAGATTTCCTTATCCGATGCCCTTATTAATATTTATTGTAATAAGTGCATGTCATTCCTATTCCTATGGCATATGGGAGAAGGATACATAAATTTTTAATAAGTCAAAACAGATTCGTTATTCCTTTGCAGCAGTTCTTTAACTACAGACTTACGACAACAGAGTTTGGAGACAAAACTCAACTAGTATGGTAGAGACTTAAGGTAAATAGAGGTTGTAATATTCAGCTCACGTATTATGGCTGCTGAAGCGTTAATTGAAGTCAGATCCCTGAGCTGGTGGGTGTCAGTGGCTGAGTACCTGGAATCTATTAGCAGTTGGCTCTCTGCAGGTATGTAGAGTATGTTCTCTTCTTTTAGTGGTTTAATTAACCTCAATTCAAGAGTTCATCATTAAGAGTTTAGAAATTAAAGGAAGGGTACTTTCTTCAGTTATACTTAAGAATGAGGTTTAAGAATATAAGATCTACTAGTTGTAAAATTTTGGAAGACGTGATAACCAGTAAACATCTCTTAGTTCCCTGAGTGTAATATTTGTTTCGGTAAGTAGTTAGCTTTAAATAGAAAACATGCTTGGATAAAAATATTTTCCATTCATTCTTGTTATTTCCATTAATACTTGTATAAAGTAATTTAGTAATTTTGCTCTTTTTTCTTTTTTTCTTTTTAAAAAGATTTCAAGCAGCAGTTTAAGAATCTGAACAACCTTTAAGTTATAGGTTCAAACAAGCATATGGTCTCCTGGTCTCTCTTTCTTAGCAAAATGTAGCTCCAAGTTATACATAATAACAAGAGCTGTTATATTCCAGGAATATCATTAAGCATTAATAAAGTGAAAATATTTTAAAGTCAGTTATTTAAACATCATTTAAGCAACATACTAATCTGGGATTTTAATATTTGTATTATAGATACGTTGAAATATCTACTTAAGAGTTATTTTCATACCTGTGTCTTGTAAAAATGTTAGTAAAGTATATAGAAACCCTGGGAAAAGGCAACTTGAGTTGAGTTCTCCGTGCTCTCTGAAGTGCCGCACACACTAGTAGGGCAACCTCTGCAAGGCAAAGAGAATTTGCCTTGTACGTGAAAAACCTGGATGTGAAACGTGGAGTGCTATGGCTGTCAAGAAACTCATGCCTAAGCAGCTCTGCTACTCACTGAATTTCATCTAATAACTTCTAGTACTACAAGTCACTCTTGGAGCCAATGCCTAAACCCAAAGTTAACAAAATTTAAAATATGTGTTAAAAGGAGACTTTGACGTGACATTAGCTCAAATTTTCTTGGCACTATTTTTTTTTTTTTTTTTACCCATACATCCTCCACACAAGTCGATGTATTTAATAGTAATGGAAAAAGTACAAGGAAAAATGGTAAAACTGGTATGAGAAAAAAATTCCAAAATATGTATTTTGTTCACAAGCTTTGTCTCTGATTCTCATGTTAAAAGAATTTCAGACTTATTGCAATAATAAGGAAGAAAAAATTAGTACTATGAAATTGAATTTACTAGCTCTTTAAGATAACTTTGAAATGACTGTGGAAATTTTGTGTAAATATTTTGTGTAAATGTGTAAATATTTTAATGATAGTATGCATTACAAAGAGATTTTTTTCTTTATGTGTACTATCAAATACCAGCGCAATCATTTGCATTTAACACACACTAAGAAGCCAAACTACAAAGAAAGAATACTACTGACCCTGAGATGGTTAAATTCAAATAAAAATTACATAATTCTAGTTCAGGGATTTTGATCTTTTGTTCTCCCAGTGTTCTGCAAAAAATCTCATTTTAAAATAAAGAGCAAGTGAGGGTCTGTGTGTATCCGGAGTCAACAACTGAGCATTTGCAGGGCTGGATTTCTAAATTTCTGTGCTAAATCAGTACTGTTCTTCCTCTGTGCACAACTGCCCAGGAGAGGAGTAGCAGCGGATAGAGGACAGCACGTGGCAGTAGGATCCCTTTACGCCTTGTTCCACGCAGCGCAAATATATTAAATCCTGGCCTCGTTGAAGTCTGTGCTGCAATTCTTGCCCAGGTGCCTGAGCTAGGGGTGTTTCTACGTACCAGCGCACAGATGAGCATTGCCCGTTGTAACCACGCAAGTCGCGTGGATAAATGAGCTCTGTTCCCTGGCCACATCTGAATTCAGTGAAGCTGCTATTTACCCCCCGAAGTAAAAAGCGAGTTTGTATGTGCCAATCCCGAGGCTGGTTTGGAGAGAAGGAAGCATATCCCTCATTATGCATATCTCTCATTCAGAATATACATCTTGAGTCCAAACTTGTGCTAAGATGGAGAGACCGATGTATTTCTGGTATAAACATTCAGAAGGACAATCAGTATCTTCTCTTTTGCTTCAGTCACTTTGCCATGTTTAAGCTGTTTGAAAGCAATATTTACTTCGTATTTCTAGTTTCTCAGAGTAAATATAATCTGAAACATCTGGAAAATCCTTATACACTAGTCATGCTGAAGTAATGCTCAGGGGGGTTGTGAGCTTGCTTACTGGCTCGAGCAATGTTTTGGATCCCTGTCCTCTGAATTTGATAGAAAGCAAAACGTACTGTCATTTTACTTAACCCCACTGAATCCAGACCAATACAGTAAGCACTTTGAAAAATACATTGTGCAAGATATGTCAGAGGTTTGGTGACCGAAGGCATTTAGCCCCTGTTGAAATGAGACTAAGCAAACTTTAGAAATTTGGTTCCAATAAATTTTTTCCCATTCCACAGCAAACAGCTAATTTTATGTAAAATTGATTCTTCTGAGATCTATCCCCAACTATGTAAGAAGAAGTGCTGCTCAAAAGCAATGTGAAAATTGGTATGGCAGCATGGAAGTTAAAAGCAATGGCAAAGCTCCCAGTAACCAAACTGGAAGCAAGATACTTTTATGATTTCAAAGGAGATGCACAGCGTTAATTGTGTTCCTAAGAACGATCTCTCTTTTCTAAACACAGCGCTAAGAACGGCAGGATTTCGAAACGGCAGTTTGGGAAGCCGACCTAGTGCTCCTTTTAGAAGCAATGTTTATCAGCCAACTGAGATGGCAGTTGTGCTAAATGGTGGGACTGTAAGTATCAAAATGTGATGATTTAAGAAATCTTTGATATGCACAGATATATACAACCACTACTAATTGAAAAAACCTGCTTTTAGCTTATTCACAGCAGGGGGGAAAGCCATAAATGAAAATTTGGGCAGCAAGTATGCATGTAATGCTTCCCTTCCCTCTAGAAAAGATGTAATTACAAGTATTTTGCATTTCTTTACTTGGCCGTTCACATTTTGTAGTGTAGCATGAGTGAACCAAGTTCTTTAGTGACACTACATATTTCATGGCCCTTTCAAATTAAATTTGTGTTAAGGTAATTAGCATAACTATTAAGTGACACAATTTCTAACCGTATTTTTTTCAAGATGATGCGAGTCACACAAATGTTTACAGGCCAGTACATTACTTTAAATAAGAATCATTGTTGCAGATAGTGGTGGTCTCTAGTGTATCTTCCATTTTCTTGTAAAATGTTTGTAATTCTTTGTAAGGGTCAGATGTGTGTGTCTCTGGGAAAGGCATTCTAAGAGAGGAATATAGAATATTTTAATGTTACTAACATTGATTTTTCTTTCTGAGACAATAGTTTGGCATGCCATTCTTTGAAAGACCTGTTTTTCTGCAGCCTGGTTGTTGTAAGAACGGCTTAGTGATCTGATGCCAAACAGACTTTCTAAATGTTTTTCACATGATGCGTAATTTGCAGTTGAAGACATTTCGTATAGCAGGCATACTGGTGAAAAAGAATTTTCATCCCCATATTTTTCATGCCAACCTACATGCTTCTTAAAAATCTACCCATGAGCCAGTTTATACTCATGTGAGTTGGGTTTTCTTTATTTTGAATCATGAGCTGATTCCATAACTCAACCTCTAGTTTTAAAACCAAATAACGTGAACTGATTGCAGGTCTCTTTTGGTTTTGAGTAAGTAAAGTTTTGGTTGATTTTAGTGAACAAGAGGGACTAGATATAAGGATTCTCCTACGTGGGTAAGACAGTGGGAACTATATCAACTTGAATAAAATGAACAGGCTTGTGCTTTGCTGTCAGTAGTGAATAGCATCTTCCTGATGCTTGGATTCATCTGTGCCTGATGCCTGGATTCATCTGTGCCCATATTTTCTGATACCAGAATATGCAGCTCAGGAAAAGGCAGTTTAAGGATGAGAAGCTAGAGAATTTGGTTTGGGGTGTGTTTTTTTGTTTGTTTGTTTTGCTTTGTTTTGAGGTAGGCACAAAGCTTAATGGAGAACATCAGATAGGAAAATGAGAGATTAACGTGTATATATAGTCATGGTTTTTACAGAGAGGTAAATGGGTGGAAGATGAGTTTCTTTCTATGACTTTGCTGTGGAACTACTGTCTGGAAAGCTGTCATGTACATGTAGCATGATAACACTGATTTTTGAAGAGACTAGATCTCTCAGTTATGGGTTTATTATCCTTATTTCCAGATACCAACTGCTCCGCCAAGTTACACTGGACGACACCTCTGGTGAAAGGCTGTAGGCTGTAGAGAATAAGAATCCTTGTTGCAGATGTTGTTCCCTGGCAGTGTGTCTTTGAGGGAGGAATCCATAACAGTACCAGAACAAAGCAACAAAACATCCAGGAGCTTTCGAAATCCTACAGAGGATTTTGTCTAAATGTGAACACCGTTGAACTGATAATTGCAAAAACAAAATTGTAAAACTGAAGCTGAATCTAATTTAAAATAGAAGTAGGCACACCTTAAATTGGAAGAGGGGGGATACTGTATTCTGAAATGTAAGATATTCTCTTGTCTGTAACTAGCGTGCGAGGCAAGCCTGTTTTTGTTGGTTGCCAGTTGCTTGCAAAATACCCTCCTCTCACCTAAACTAAATTCATGTTGCCACAAGAGATTGCCACTACAGTGTGAAAACATGCAGGATTTCTTTCCGTTTTGCTCCTTTTCCCTTCATTTCAAATGTCATGAAAAGTACTGTTTGCTTCGTTATGTAGCTGTACGGTAAAGTCACATAGCATCACGTGTAGTCAAGCATCGTCACTCTGTGGCAACTAAATTACCATTACGCTGTAGGCTGATGCTCTTCCCTTAAAAAGCTGGCGTAGGAAATGCAGTTCTGGAGGGATGACGGGTCTACGTATGTTTCATGTGAGTTATGGAGCTTCTTGAGGGAGAGACAAAAAGCTTAGGTCCAGCACAGAGTCAGCTCTCCCCGGCCGCGTGGGATCCATTCCCCGTTATTCCAGCTGCAACCCCGGGTGGGAGCAAAGAGCCGCGTGCTCTCCCATGTCCTACAGACGAAGCCGTTAAGTGAAACTTTGGAGGGATATACTTTTGCAAAGGCTTAGCTGAGGAGAGAACGTGCCTCAAGTTTGCCAGGAGGAGTTTGTTGTGACGGTGGATGAAAGGCAACCCACCGCACTGCCCGAGCCAGCCCGTCCCGTTGGGCCGACCTGGTCGCGCAGGAAGGCGGTGGCAGGCGGGAAGTACTGACCACCTTTCAGGAGCAAGGCAGCAGCAGGCAGGGTCAGGACCTCCCTTTCTAATCCCTGTTCATATGAGTAGTCCCCTTGACTGCAGTTGTTCGTGCATTTAAATGTGGTTGTGCATTTTAGTGCCTAGCTAGTAGAATCTCCGTGCTGGAGGTGGTTTGTTGTTGTTTTTGTTTTTTTCAAGGTGGTTTCTTCCCTACTCCTCCTCCTCCTCCCCTCCACTTTTTTGAGTTGATATAAGGCAGACTTTCTCAAAGCTTTTTATCTTTGTTTTCTCCAGGTTATTTAAAAGGTTCCCATTGCCCATTGTTCGTGCCATGGTTTTTCATTATGTTTAAGCAATCATTCCTTTATTTAACATTTAATACATATCGGACATTGAAAACATCATTGTATCCTCACTGTTTGGCCAATGTTAATCTTAGCTTTCCTCGATACTAAAAGCTAATTGTTTTTACTTGAGGGCATAGGAAACTTATAACAATTAAACTTTGCATATGCTGTAATAAAAATATATATTTTCAAACTAAAAAAAATATAATGTACAAATAACTGAGTAGCTTAGTAGCTTCACAGAAAGAAGTTACTTGCTGTATACTGCAAAAGAAAGACAAGCTTTTTATTTTTCAAGAGTCTTCCTGATTCTTCACGTACCTCCATTTCTACTGAATTAGGAACCTAGTCCTGCAGACCTGTACTCCCGCAAGTAGTCCCATCGATACCAGTAGGTCTACATACAGGTACAGAGGCTGCAAGACCAGTCCCTAAGTGTTGCACACAGATATATATGCATATATATAGATTGAAAAAATATATATTGCCATTCTTGCCATGATCATCTTATAGGGTTTTATTTCAAAGCCATTCTCTTCCAGAAGCAATGTTCTTCTGTCATGCATGAGTAAAGGAGCATGTTAGCTCCCCCCTGCCCTGTCCTCCTCGAGGCAAAGGAAGCATGCGCTTGTTTTAGGGATTGCTTATTTTATTTTATAAGTAACTAGGTGGCCTTAGCAACCAAGTAGGGTAGGGGTGGATATTGCATGCTATCCAGTGACTTAGAAATACATTTTGCTTGTTTTAAGCAAAGCTTTGATTAAATAAGATAGTATTTAAGATAATGATAGTTACCCAGAAGATAACATCATTTGGAACAATAAAAAACCTGTTATCATCACTTGCCTGCAGAATTTTGCTTTTAAAAACCAATTTTAAAAAACCCTCATAAAACTCTATTGTAAAAACATATAAGATGACCATGGCATAAATGGTAGGACAGCTTTCTTTTTAAAAGTTTATCGTGCTACAACCAAGATTTATTAATTACAATACACATTTTACAGACCTTGGACAAAATCTGTACAAGATATAGTTATCTTAAGAAACATGTTTTTCTTTTTCTAGATGTGACTGAATTGATAAATAGAGTTCCCAATCCTGCTCCTGATGACGTTGTTTGGCATTTGAGGCCTTATGCAAAGATATGGCCAGCTCCTACAAACTGCTACTCACATGACTAGTCTCATTGGGTTAGTCATGTGGACTATTCACAAAACTAAACATTAGCAGGATTGGGTTTAATTTGTGGTGGTGAAGGTGTGGCAATAGATTAGGAGGGTCTTTATTTTCCAACTTTATACAATTACTAACAAGCAACTCTTTTTTGTAAGTCACTAGTCTGTGATGTAAAATGCCCCAAATAAAACTGTAATTGAAGAAAGGCGCCTTTATGTTAACTTATATTTTTGTTACAGTAAACAAATTGTTTACTTTTGCCTTTTATGAAAGTTATCTAGAATGTAGAGCATCTGTGAACAATGTAATAAGTAAGCACAAGCCTTTCGCAGTTCAGTTAATTATAATTAGCTTTTATACTATAAAAGCTACTGTGTTGTCCCTTGATGGTTATGTGTTCATGGCGTTTCCATGCAGAAAAATGAAACTGTAAAGCATCTGAAAAAACTATTACCAAAACGAGATTTATAATAACTGGCTTTTGATCAATGGCTGGAAAAAAGTTCAAAGCCGTACTTTACAGATCCTGTCCTGCTTGCAGATGAGTTGAGGGTGTTTGACACTTGCCAGAAAATATGTAGCACTCTCAATATATACAGTTGTTTTGATAAACAAGGTACATGAAATACTACAGAACTAGATGTTTCCGTTTTTAGTCTAAACACAGGCATCTTGGTTGGCTTTGTTTGAGCTTGATGCCTTGGGTCTAACCAAAGGCCATGCAAAAGGGAGCATTGTAGCTTTTATAATAAAACAATTGGACTATTCTACCAACTTACAGGATTACAAAGCAGGTGCTTTTTATTAATTGATGAGAGCTAAAGCTCACTTTTGATAGATAATATATATTTATTAAATGTATTAATGTGTGTTTTATAACGTACCCTTTTTTCCGCTGATTGTTGCATACTGGTATCTTATTAAGTACATCTTTAAAGGATTTTCAAGACAATCAATGTGTACCATGATGACTGTACATAAGTATACAAAACTACAAAGGTTGTAAAGCATGGGCAAATGTTTTATTTTCAAAATGCTGTTCTTAACAAGAATAAAGGCTTTACTATTTACTTACAATGTTTGTGTTAACTTGGTGTTAAGATCCACCTGAATTTTTTCCATTACAGTAAACTAACAGTGCTACAGACAGCATTGTCCTGTGGTGATACCGGGGGTGCAGTTCTGCGATATAAGCTAAGTTGAACTAAAGGAAACGGGTTCCTAGAGTTTAGAGCCAAGTTCGTCCACCTTTGGCCACGTTCCCACATTTACCCTTAGCTCTGGCACCTATCAAACCCATGGTGAGCCAGTCAAGGAGCCGAGCAGCCAAACTCTTAACACTACAAGTGATTATTACTTTTTTCTTTTTTTCCCTCCCAGTTGGCTCAGCAGTTTCCTGTACTGGCTCAATTGCTAGTGCTTGTGAAAAGGAGGGGATAGGATCATACAGCTGGGGTTGAAGAATGCAGGTTGACAGTTTTTTCTTCAGATGGTTTGGTTTTCCTGATCTGGTGCAACAACCAGCATCATCAACCAGGAAAAAAGAGGGGTGGGTACTGGTATAACAGTGAAGACAAAGTCTGTGTCTGTGATGGGAGAAATCCATGTTGAACCACAGCAAGAGCTAGAGAGTATCCGTGTTTTATCGTACTTTCATTCAAAACAACTAGACCTTTGTTTGACTTGCATTGAATTAGTAGTAGAACTGCAAATATCTTCTCTAATAGGACTATGCTTGACAAGACTGATCTAAAAAAAATGAGGGTGCTCTAGCAAGGGGCCCAATCTGATTTTTATTCTGCTTGCACCTTATGTAAGTAAGTACACATACACAAAATCGCTGAGAATGCTGTCACTGTGATCTTAGTTTTACACTTTCTCAGCACATGTGCTAAGTGATAACAAAAGGGCCTTTGACTTTTTTCCCCCTGCAGAAATGCACAGCAACCCTAGCTCTCACTGCCTTCAGTTGGAATTGCAGAGGCACAGCGTTTCTGAAAATCAGATCGTTATGAACAGAGCCTGGATTTGTGTAAATTGTCACAGCTCTGCATAAGTCAGTGAAGCTACTCCAGTTTATACTAAATGAAGATTTTTGCCTTAGTTTTAACACTTGCCTACATGTGGATGTAACCCCATTTATTTCATCCAGAGTTTTGTCCCTGTCAGTAAAGCTCTCAAGTGAGCATTCAGAAACGCAAGATAAACACAGACTCAAAATTTTTGGCTAAATGTGCTGACTTACAGTAGGACTGAATTTTGTCTTGGCATGCTGGGTCCTTATGTAATCTCCCTTTGATTGACACCACCTCCCAGGTAAAAGTAAAACTGTAATGCTAAGAGTGTTTCTAAATCAGTACCACAAAGTTTAGTCCATGAGCTCTGTGTTTTCCGATATTGGTGAGAAAACTAAAATCGAGATGTTGAATGATTTTGCATGTGTTCTTCTGAGTCTTCCAATTTGCTTCCCACTGCAACCATACAAAATAAAACATTAAATACTTAACTTTCCAAAACGTCCACAGACACAAAAACAGTAAACATCCATAATTCCACAGCAAATACTCTGTTGTTCAATAAATAAATAAAAATCCCCCACCCAACCCAAAAGACATATTTCTTCTATGCGTGGCATTTTTTTTGTTTTGACACAGCGTGAGCACTCAGATAGCTGTACAAAGTCCTCGGTGCCATCTGTGGGAGTTGTGCATGTGTAGCTGAGGGCAGAGTTGTTTGCTAGTAAGAAGATACTGGGTTGTTCAAAAAAAATGAAAGCAGTTCTTTGAGATTTTTGCTTTGAAGAATTTTCAATTAAAAGTCAGGGATGAAGTCATATAGTTCACCTAGTATATAAATATATTTTTGTCATTTAGGACAACAAGCAAGGTCAATAAAGAATAGTTTTTCTATGTCTCAGTGGAAAGAAGAATGTTATCCATGTGATAGCAAAGGGTCTGCCAAATGGAAAAAATCAGTCAAACAAAGAGCACAGGGTTGCTTGCTGGAGTAAACAATTCTAAATGAACAAAAGCTCTACATAAAAGTAGAATGTCCCACCCCCTAGTGAAAGCTGTTTTCAAAGCTCTGTATTCTTTCGGAGTGCTGTAATACAGATTAACCTAATGTTTTTCTTCTGCTGATACAACAGTCTGGTTCCTCAGTCTACTTCTGTGATTTCAGCTGTCATATTCTGTTCTTAATATTTTCATATTTTACAAACTGCCTTTTAACTTAGAAAGATAAAAATCTGTTTTTCTACTCCCTGCACTTCAGAAGATGCACCTGTACCATACACCTTTCACATCAAGCAAGTTTGTTGAGAGATTTATATATAAAAGTTATGCTGGAGGCAAAGAAGGCCAAATAAGCCCAAAAAATCCACTTCTGTACGTACAGTTTCAGGAGAGCTTAGCTATCCTTCCAAGACATGCAACTGAAAACCATCAAACAAAATCCTCTTGGTACGTACCCGGAATACTGGGCTGCAACAGGCCCATGTGCTAATTTAAGGTGCTCAATGTGCTACCAGTCTGGAAGATCCCAGCTCATAGAAAACAGAGGAAAAAGGATGCATGATGATGAGGAACACAGACAGTACCTCAGAAACCCAAAATACGACTGCCGTGGCAGGATACGCCCTATGTTCTACAATGGCCAAGGCAATACGAGCCCAGGGCCTTGCTGGCAGAAGACCCTTCTGGATTTTAGGGCTTTTGTTTGTACAGCTGGTAAGGAGAAAAATCAGAGTGGACTAAATGTCCCATGTGACTATGAATGTCCCATATACAAAATACTATTGTGTTGAATTTTATCTAATATTCCTTGATGTGATGAGGCTGGCCTTTGCAAATATTTCATAAAAGTTGCAACAAGTTCAAAAACCCCAGGGCTCTGACACACTGTTTCACATTAAAGTGAGCAGTGTTTCAGGTAGCTGCTAGCAGTGCTTTTAGTCAGGAGTGTCCGTGTCTTATCATAACCTGTGTTACTTAAGCATAACAATTTCAAATCACATCACAGTAACCAGGAAGCACAGGTTGTCAGCATGAATCTGGATTTCAGGCAGTTATTTAAATAGTTCTCGACGCATACTTGCTTCCTATGCAGATAGAAAAGTAAGATGTCCTCAGGATTCAGATAAGCTGGAAAGATGGGGAAAGAAGCTGCCTGGCTAAGTCTTTTCACTAGAAATTTCCACTGGAAAAATGTACTTTTCAGGCTGTGACACCTCAAACTGAACTAACTTCCTTAAAATATTGTGAAATGCCTAAGGAAGATGTTTAGGTCATATGTTAGCACAGCTCCCATGAAGTTTAGAACAACTTAGACTGGCTGATAATCCAGCCCATTTCTTTCAGACAACATATATCTAAAAGCAATGAATAGTGTAAATGTCAGTATGAACAACTAGCTTACAAACCATGCCATTCGTATGCTGAATTTTAACCACTTCAGCCTTGGGAGTCCTATCATTTGTTCAACAGAGCAAGAGAAAGACTCATTTCTATTTTCAGTTGCATTTAAAAAAAATAATAAAAGTTGAACTTTAACACCACAGTTCCCATTTTATCCCTCTGGCAGATTCCTACCATTGCAGAACTGTGAGTCTACTGCAATGGAGACCATCTCTTTTTCTTTACAGAGATTTCCTGCGTGCTGGGGAAAGGCGTACGGACATAACTGGGCAGAACAACCTGCCCGAGGATGCCAGTTACCCAGTGGCAATTGCAGCTGTGCACTGCTGCCAGTCTCAGGGCAGTGCCGAGAAAACCATTCTCACAGGAGGCTGTATTCAGCTCCCGTTAAAATTACAAACACCTTAACTCCCAAGATGTTTGTGTAACAGAACATGTGAAAATTATCTACAGAGAATGCATAATCACTAATTTAAGGAGGTGCAACATAAGATTTAAATAGAAGTAACATAATCATGATCATTGGTAGCATGATCACAGTATTTCATATCGTTTTAAAACATCAGCTCCTGTTTTAAGTCCTAAGATATAGCGCAACTGAGGCCCTTAAGTGTTATGACAGTGTTAAGTTTAAAAAAAATTCTCACATCTCAGTTACTTCCAGTATTACAGTTTCTATCTATATAGGTCATATGGTTTCTACTGTCAGGGCAGTTGAATTTGTTAGCACTATGTTTCAGTCTCATTACTCTTATTTTTTAATACAGAGTGCACCTGATTGATTAAACTATGCTTCAGTCATATGCATGTTCTAAATCACCAGACACTAAACACAGGACCTGTTGGAGCACGTCCAGAAGAGGGGCACGAACATGATCGGAGGGCTGGAGCACCTCTCGTATGAAGACAGGCTGAGATAGTTGGGGTTGTTCAGCCTGGAGAAGGCTCCAGGGAGATTTTATAGCCCCTTCCAGTATCCAAAGGGGACTACGAGAAAGCTGGAGAGAGACTTTTTACAACGGCATGTAGTGATAGGACGAGGGGTAATGGCTTCAAACTGGAAGAGGGTAGATTTAGGTTAGAGCTTAGGAAGAAATTTTTCACTCTGAGGGTGGTGAGGCACTGGAACAGGTTGCCCAGAGTAGCTGTGGATGCCCCATCCCTGGAGGAGTTCAAAGCCAGGCTGGATGGGGCTTTGAGCAACCTGGTGTAGTGGGAGGTGTCCTTGCCCATGGCAGGGGGTGGTGGAAGTAGATGATCTTTAAGGTCCCTTCCAACTCTAACCATTCTATGATTCTATGATAACCATTGCTGCAATAATAAGCCCTAGTGGAGACTGATTAATTTCCTTGGAAGTGAGGTGGGGATTGCTCTGAAGAGGATAGCACAAGTGTTAACTGTTATTTTTGACTTGCTTCTCCTACTATAATAGTTATCTACTAGTTTGTCTGCCACATTCCTTGGCAATGCGGCTCATGTGGCATCGTTTATCATGTATGTGTTGCAGTGTTGAGGCACAGATGATGGTTAAAGGAAGCACTGGCTTTGAATGTATTTGGATTTACTGATTCGGTCAGCTCCTGGGAGTGGAATACTCAAAAATCTACAAAACTCCTATTAGACATCTGAGGATTAGCCTTTGTGCTATTTACATATGCATTAAGTTCAAACATCTTTACCATCTATTTTGGATAACAGGCAATTTTCCCTCATCTTAATGCACTAATAGAGAATCAGGACTGACGTTGTGGTTTGAGACTTGGTTGTTTCAGCATAACAGTGAACAAACTATGACCTACTTTATACACCACTGTATAATACAGTTTGTGACAGTAGCTTATGAAAGGTTTATACACCCACGCTCTTTATTTTGTTTAAATCATAAGAACTATGAGAATTACATTTCGTAATTTTAACAGCTGAAAACAGTAATGGAAAATACCATAGACTCAGACTGTAAGAAGATGAAAATCCATTAAAGAAAATCTATTGGAATAACTTATTAGCGGGGGCTTAGAGTAAAATATATATATAGAAAGGAGTTTCACCCTAGCCTCCCAATGAAATGCCAGAGAAGCCTGAACATGAAATTGGAGCCACCAGCAATGTGTCTGAAATAAGACCCGACTTTTAAAGAGACAGTTCTTTATAAAGTATGTATAATTTTAGTCTCTTACTATTGGAAGTCAACATGTACGCAATTATTAGTGGTACCTTTCACTTCAGGAAATCTTCAGTCACTAGCAATATGAAAATGATGTCTTGAAAAAAGATACATTAAACAAACCAACAAAACATAAACCAGAAATCATGCCCATAGACGTGCCTGCTACTCATGAATCTGAAATGGAACTGTCGGAGGATCACTCATCAGAAGAGGCTTCTGCAAAATGGATATATAAAAGAGACAGGACAAACCTAATTGTCCAGATCAACAACTGAGTTTGTAAAACGCTTAGTCTTGCCTCCGTGACTTTAGAGAACAAACAATTTCAGGGCATTTTTTAAATTCACGTAGGATTAGATTAGGGAAGCAAGAGCTGACGTACAGGAGACTCCCAAACACCAACATCCAGTAATGGAGATGGGAAAACAGGGCTGAAAGATCTCTAGCAGAATTTGTTTATGCAATGCACCACGCATTCCTCATGTTTTGACAGAAAGATTAAGAATTCATTTGGATATATCTGGATGGCATTTTTACAATTCAAGGTGTACAAAGAGAAAAGAAATGCTGGAAGATACAAGCATTAGCCTAGATGAACAACTGGCATGAATACCTGAGTTTAGGAGAGAACAAACTACACAGAATTAGATATACTGGGGACTGTATTGCTACTAATTATGCAAGTGTCCTCCAAATCATTCAGTGACCTGAGATTCATGAAGAGACAGCCACAGAAACACAACAAGTTTAGGGAAGAAGGCGCCGGACTGAGAGAAAAACCCAGAATAAAGGCAACCAGTGCATCTTCAATGCATCTGATTAATGCAGTTTTTTCCGTGTAAATAGTCAAGATAGAAAAAGAGAATGGTGAAAATAGAAAGAACGGACCAGAAATGGAGACAAATCATCTCGGAGGGGCAGGTCCCCAGCAAAAAGCATTTTGGGATTTACAGGCAGAAACCAACATAGGCAGAAAACGTGAATGCCAGATTTGCTGGGCAGCTTCATGCAAACTGCATTTACACCCAGGAGCCCCTCTTATTTCTGAAATGTTTCCTCCTTGTAAAATATGATAGGTTCTGTAAAGTCACCGAATTTAAACTCTTACACAGACTAAAGCAAATGATCAGGTAAAAAAAAAAAAAGACAGTTGCATTGAAAAGGACATCCAAGGGACTAATACCACAATCTGGGTTTAAAGGGAAGTCTGGGGCAAGTAGCTTGTATGTTCTGCAATCTGTCACCCGCTTTGCTAATCTCTGCACCATATTTTAAGACTCCATTAACAGTTCGTGGTCTATCTTTCCCTGCCTTCCCCCTTCTTTTTCTTTTTTAACCAAAAGGGTCTCAAGCCTAGTTTTGCTGCAGGACAATTTGGAGGTTTACCTTTTTAACCGGTGACAGACTTTTCTCCAGGCTTTTAATGCATCTCTTATAAACAGAAATTTTGTTTTTGCGTATCTAAATGACTAACAAAAAACACCAACAGAATTTATAATAAAAATGCTCCTATTTTTTCACTATTATCTTGAAAAAGGTTAAAAGAAGAAAAAAAAAAAAAAGATTGCAAAACCCATGAAGAATTTCTCCTCTCCTTTAAAATAGAAAAACAAACAAACAAACAGGTATGTTTATATAATCACAGAAAAAATTGTCTTTTTTGCATTACAAATGATTATTAACAACTGCAGAGTGATGGGTGAAAACACAGCTTTGGTACTGGAGGATTAGTTCAGACTTGTGCTAGCAGATACACTGCTGTGCCTGTCTAAGCACAGTTCAGAAGATCACGTATTTTGTAGCTTATCTAAATGATCATCTTTCCTTTTTTTTTTTCCCCAAACATTCCCAACGTAGTTTCAGAAATTAAATGTTACTGTAATCTTTATAACTTTTCAAAGACGTCTGAGTCTGGGGTGTGGACCAATAAAGCAGAATTCGCATCATGAGTCTTATGACTTTTATCACTACATTCTCAGCTGTTAGTGCCAAGATTAAACTTTCAGAAACATCTCAAGCATCTTGAATTAGGCTTGATGAAAACCACCACATACTCAGCTATCGGCACTGCTTTGTTCTTGGATTTTCTTTAAAAAAAAATAACAAATTTTAAGGTCTTTTGTGTAAATGAATCCTTATACGTGTGTTTTTAAATCAAAAGCAATCACATGTATGAATCCATTTTAAACCATTATGACTGCAGTACTTTTTTTTTCAGAAAGAACCAACAAACTACCTGTAAATACAGTAATGTTTAAAAAAAAAGCAGAGTCAAACTCCTTTAATTGCAGTGTCCTACTCACAGCAATTAGCCTTCCACTTTAAACCTGTTTATACAGCTCAGTTTGAAACAAAATCATTTGAGGCAATACCTTCAGCATGTCAGATCTTAACATATATGTGTATATAGATAAGTTATATAATATAACAGACATATTGAAAGTGTAAAACCATGGAATATGGGAAGGTAACCACTTACAAGAGCTCCATAATGTGATTAATTAAAGAATAACAGCTACAGTAAAAGGAGGGCAGATGAAATTAGAAACAAATTATTTTGTTTAAAATCTTCCTAAAACATGACCACATTTCAACCCCCTTTGGTGACAGTGGAAGGAAGGAAGGAAGGAGAGGAAGGAAAGGGAGGCAGGAAAGGGAGGGAGGAAAGAAGGAAAGAAAGAAAAAGAAACTGTCACGTAAACTGATGAATTCCTTACAGTTTACTGAGCTGAATTTTCCTAAATAAACCACAGAGGTGCAGTCTTTAAGAAAACCATTAGCTACTCAGACCATGTCTTTTCCTAATCCAGCATTATTACTTACAGTACATTTTAAATATTTTTTTTAAGCCCAGTGTAAGATGTCCCATTTATATATATCCCATTTTCAGTATTTTCCTTGGGAAACTACTCAGTCCTGCAACGATGCATGTGATTGTAACTTCATTTATGGCCCCATTAATAAGGATCCATTAGAGCACATGACTATACTCATGTTTATTTGTTTATGGAATGAATTCCAAGAAGTTTCACAGTGTAGCCATTTTTTTCTGGGTACTGAATTTAACAGTTTTCCCTTCCTCAATTCATTCTGCTTTGATGTGATATGATTATTTACTTTGACGTGATTACATACAGCCATCCATCAGAAGCATGCAGACTGGACTTCCCTTGTTCAACTTAACTTTGTAAGAATATTTAGCTTTCGAATCCTTGCTCATAATTCAGGTGGAGACACATCACAGCTGTGTAAGGAGTGACTGACTGCATTTCATTGCTTCTTGACAGTACACATCTGTTCCTGCTCTGGCGCTCCTAAAATATGCAGCCTGTTCTCCCCTTTATCTGCAATCTCATTCATATTTTCAAGGATTTTCCAGTGACAGAACGCCTACATTTTGAGTTCTTCAGTATGTTGCTGGCTGCATCTTCCCAAGGGAAAAGATTCTTTCTATGAAAGAAGTATTTTTAAAATCTCTTCGTATAGGTGACTAATAACTTCTACTGCCAAAGGAGAAATACAGCTTGAAAATCAAATGGAATGTAAAGGAATATTCCCTCCTGTATCTGGAAATCAACCCCCTCACCTGCTGTGAGGATTACTTTCTGTCTCAGTTTGGTTTAACTAGATTTTCCGCATACTCGGTACATTCACTGTTACAGAAGTACTGTCCAAAGCCAAGGCTATGGTTGATCTGTAAGAACTGCGAGCTAATAGGGTCACAATTGTTTTTGGCATAAAACCAGGAATATTTATTTCTTTTACTATTTTCCCTAGGCACAATGATTTTAAAACATCAAATTTTACAAATTTTATGCAGGTAAGAAGAAGAAAAGAAAGCCCTTAGGAAATAAAATAGTTGAAAGTACTAGACAGTGTATACAGAACCAATTGTCTTTCCAACAGCACACCAGCAAAGAAATAACCATTTTAACAGGCAGTGTCAGGAGGGTGTTTTGTTCCCATAAGTGATGGATGAAGATTTAGGTATTTTCATAAAAAAGGTCAAATATTTTCAAATTTCTTTTGTAGGACAGATACTTTTTCATTTCCAGTGATGTCTCATCAGTACTGCATCTGCATAACGCACTGCTCAGAATCACGACTAGATAGGGTTTGTCTACTGCATGGAGGCACAAATCAAATTAACCAGGTCATTAACCAAAAAGTGAAATTCTATTTCTTCTTGGAACATTAAAGCAAAAATACGACTGGAGCTACATGGGATACCAGCTAGAAAACAAGAAGATGCAGCAAATTATGTCCAGTTTCAAATGGCTGCAGATACTGAAGAAATTGATATGGACAGCCCTAGATAAATGCACGCTGGGAACAGAAGTTCTCCTAAACAGACAATCTCATGGTAGAACATCAGCCTCATGAAACCAAAAGCAGGTCCTGCTATGTGCGTGCCACTGTGTCACATCCTGCCAAACATGATCTCAAATAACATGCAGGTTATTAAACCACCTATTTAAATACATTTACATTAAAGTAACTTCAGCAAATCGGAATAATAAAATCAGAAAGGACATCATCTTCCAAAAAAGAAAAAAAAAAAAGCCCCAGGTCATCTGCTATTCACTCACATCCTCTGGAGGCTGGTTTCTTATTAGCCATATTTTCTGTAGAAGGTAATATTTTTTTAAAATTCTGTAAAATATTCTGGAACAAATTTATCCCATCAGCTGTGCTATGTTGGGGAGAATTCTCTTTCTCCCTACAAGCCTAAAGCTGTGAGCCACTAACTGAGTCTTGAGTGCTATGCTTCTCTACATTTTCAGTCTGAAAGTAGAAACTGCTAAGAGTAAGGACTATCACACCTTAAAAACAAATCATTTTGTGGAATGTAATGTTACAGCAGTGGAGCAGTATAGCAAACAAAATGTCAGCTAAGAATGCTGTAGCTTTATGAGCTTAGGTAAAGGCTGAAACACACCTTTTTCTTTGCACTTAAAAAGAAATTTAGCAGGCATACACATTAAAGAAGTCGGCAGTCCTCCAGGATGCTATTAATTTGCAAAGTAATTTTCATGCAAAGTTTTCACACTTTCTACCCCAGAACACTTTTCAAAACTAGTAATAAACAGTATAAAAGACATAGTGAAAGAAGAATAAAGAATTACAAACAAAGAAAAGAAAGAGACACTGAAAGTGTCTCACCTCACGTGCTGTGAAGCAGGGGGAGAATCAGTGGTTTATATGAGGCTACGTTGTACCCTGGCCTACCAAACCAAGCAGACCTACCATGTAGGGTATGGTTTCACATGAGACAGCAGGCACAGGACAGATCAGCTGATCTAAAAGTGAGCCACCATCACAAATGGGCAGTTTTCCTTCCCTCTCTTACTGTTGCACCATTTCCCTTATATTGGATGTAAGGATTGCCTCATTACCGGACAAGGCAGTTCATCAGGCTGATCCAGCAGAAAACTAACCCGAGGGGCAGCAGAACAGAAGTGCAGTTCTTGGTCAGATCTGCCAGCTGAACCAACTCACCATGAAGCCATGATTGCTAGAGTCAAGGAAAGGAAAGGATGGCAGAAACCTCGGTCGAGGAAGGACAGCACCGCCTTTTTAATGGGGAAGTTGTTAGATCACCTTAGCTGCCTCATAAAAATCATACTTTTGGTCCCTACCTGAAAAAAAACCCCAAAGCATTTCGTTCTGGTTATGTTCTAGTGAAAACTAAAACTTCACTGTTTGTTTCAATAATAATGAACATGTTTTAACACACTTTCTGAAACCAGAAAAATAAATTCAGAATGCCTTTGGATTTTTTAATTACAATCAGTTTTTATTTCTAACTTCCTCTTAAATATCTAACTTCCTTTTTAAATATCACACTGGTGAAGATTATACAAACATACTTTCCTAAAATTATACATCTTTGCCTAAAACGTACCCATGAATAAGGTATACATAGCATTGTGCTGAAAGCCACAACAAAACAGAATGTGACTCTTAGCTCACATCAACTGAGTCTTTGGCTGATATTTTCATGGAAGGTATGCTGATCTTTCTAGTAGTGTCAGTAGAATCACATTACTGCTCGAGTCAGCATTTTCTAAAAGCTATTTGGCAGCTCACCATTCATCCCCTACAGTTAGATTCAACACCGTTTACAGCATCTAATAAACAGTGTTAGTCATATACAAATTTAAGAGATACTTCACTGTTATTCTTAATGCAGTTAACTTTGTAATAAATTGCTGTATCTATTTAAAAATGTTTTTCTTCTTTTTCTTTTGATCAAGAATCTTAATGCTTTATTTGTGACATCTGAGTTTTTAGTAACAATAAATGCTTTGTCCTGCTTGATGTGAAGAGCTCAGTGGTTTAATTAAAGGGGATTAATTGAATTAACTGAATGAATTAATTCAGTTAAACCAAATGCACAGAAAGACAAGGTTAAGAAGAAGCTGCATTATGCTATTGATGATTACGAGAGTGCTCACAGTCCAGCGCAAAGTCAGCTGGGTTAGATTGAAACACTGGTAAAAGCAGTTTAAACTCACCTTGCTGATTTTACAATGAAATAGGGTTTAACGGCATTAATAAACAGCAGAATAATAATAGCAGAAATAAGAGCAGCTGGAGCACTAACAAAATTAATTATGGCATCACAGCTGAGATTGATAATGAAAACCTCTGGACAGTAACTTCTCAAACTAGTACAGCTGTTTCCAAATAGCCATCTGTCTGGGCCCCAAGGCTATATTATGTATGGATACTCTTAAATTAACTTAGCAGGGCTCAGTTAAGGAATTACAGAAACAATGTGATAATACTGAAAGCTAATGTGATGTAAGCAATATGAACTTGCATTGGTTTAAGAAAAAAATTGAAAAGGGGCAATTTTACAACTTTCTTTGAAGTGGTGAAACAGCTGTGTGTCCTGGAGTCCTAACATAATGGATTGAGGACAGGAAAGCTCTATGAGAGTGATTAAAAGGAAATTTGTTTTTCCTTTTGAAACAATTGGCAAAGGAGGCAAAGGAAATCTTATCACTACATTACACTCCATAACAACATAAATATAGTTTATGGAAAGATTAAATTTCTTCAGGACTTTTTTTAATCAATTCAACTGCCAAATGACACAATCCACTCCACCCTTAGCCCCCGCTTTTCTTAGTTGCAACATTTTGAAAATTTTGAAAAATCTTGTCCTCTGAAAATGCACTTGTAATTTTCACCTTTAAGATTCTACACGCATGAAGACTCTAAACGATGATCGTATAATCATCTAATGTCACATACATCCTTTTTCACAGTGGTGTGTTATAAACATATAGGTTTATTTCTTAGAAACAAGTGGGAAACATACACCTTTGTAACTCTCACTGGTGTTGTGGGCAATGGAACGTGTGAAAACATGCCTCGATGAGATGATGTAAATGCTAACAAATTGAAAACAGAGAGTCCAAAATGCAAACATTATACTGCAATCATTTAAAATTAATTAGCAAGCCTGCTAGGTCAAATTCTATCATCACCTTCAGGAATGCAATTTTTCAACAATTAACACTGACAGAATTAAACATGTATTACAAAGAGGAGAATTTGACTTTTATTTTAAAAATTTATAATAAGATGAATTTTATCATAGTAAATTTGAATCCACTGGTTTCAGATCTTCAAAAACAGATCTATTTATGTCTTCTTAAAAAAAAAAAAAAGCCTACATTTTTTTTTTCCAAAGTAAACAGGCTATGAAATCCCACGAAGACTTGAAGAAAACCTTGGTTGCTCAGCCAAAGTTTTCTTTACATTTCAGTCAGGTCTGCTGGAAGACAACTTATGTCTCATAGATTTTATTTTTCATATTTTTGTACACCGTTACTAGTTACTATTTTGTTTAATCTTCTAGCTCTAAGCTGCTAAAGCCAAGAATTCTACTTCACTTACTGCATACGAACACCCCAGATATATACATACACATATAAATGCAGTTTTCCCCTGTTGTGATGTATGACTTTGCTCCTCAGAATGAATGCAGTTCAGCTATAAAATATCCCTTAGGGAATTGCATGGGTTGGTAAATAAAACCTGACCTTTTGTGAATTAAAACTGCAGTACAAATATGAATAAATGTTTGGAAAATCTATGCAGCCCTTGTAACAAACTGCTCTCATGAAACAAAATCATTACAGTCTTCTGGTTTCAGTATTTGTACTAAAATGTGTACTGCACTGAAGAAAATCCTGGTTATGAACATTTCTTAATGAAGTGAAGCAGTGATGAAAAGGTCCTGCACATAGCACAGTGCAGACACAGAAAAGTGTGTCAGCTCTTAACACCTTGCAATATATAACACTGTAACAGCAAGGCAACTGAGGAGGCCATGATACTTAAAGGAAGGCTTTGAAAAAAAAAATCTTTTGAAAAATTACTCTTTTATTACAGTTTTGATATCAGCTGATGCTTAACTGTCTTCATGATTTAAAAAATTCTACCCCGGGACTTCTGCAGACTGAATTCACGCTTAAGCCTTCACAGCTGAAATACAACCTGCGGGAACAGCTTTCACTGTGGTCCTGCTGTCGGTGTAGACATGCAGAACCACTTTTGAGGTTGTCATTCGCTACTGTCTTTGTTAATTAGAAGCCTGCCTTTCAATCTATCTAAATATCTATTCAAAGAAATCTATTGCTATTTGTATTGGTATCAGTACCAGTATTAATGCAGGCTCCTTCTTATGTTAAGAACTCTTAACACTGGGAATGAACACTGGAAGAACATCAAGCATTTTGAAGCGTACGCAGAACAGCAACTAATTCTGCAATCAGAATTGGAAAAGTAGATTTCTCCACTGGATATTTTCTGATGAACTCAGGGTGTAATACATATAGTATAAATCTTGCAATATTACTATGAAAGCAGATTTTGCTGGACACATTTTATTAAATAGCATGCATTAAATGATGCAGCTCAAGCTACCCTGCAGGAGCTTCAATCCAGCTCAGGCATTTTCCCTGGAGATCACGAAGAATGGCTGTTTGGGCAGGAAAAGTACCTCCAACAGGAAAACGCTTTTCCTTGCACTTGCAAACACGCAAACCACAGAACTATCCAGTAGCTGCTGCTGCAGTCACCATCTCTCATCACAGGGAAAGCAGCAAGACTGGAGACAGACCTCCCTCTGGGCAAGAGCTTTGTCTAGCGTAGGTAAGCCAGGAGGAGCTGCGGAGGTTGTCCAGGCCCTGGGGAACGTGGTGGATGCAGTACTTGAATGTGATTCTCTTCACTGCAAACACTAAATCACCCTGTGGTCCCAGCTTGTGCAGGCGGCTGGGAGGTGAGCACTGCAGAGGGTTAAAGGAGAAGGCGCACAGAGGCAGCTTTTTAACAGCGTACCCTGTTCGAGAGGATGAGAGTAGCCACCGATTCACTTCATGTTACGTGACAAAATCTAGATTACTTCAGAAATCCAGAGCAACAATTTAAAATGTTTGCTCCCAGTACTGCCTGGAGTTTGCTGCACAGCTGTTGCATGAGAGTGGATTTAAGTACTGTTCCACTTCATACAATAGAGGAGAAATTGTGTTACAATAGCACCATGTATTAAGATATTTATTGAAAGATTTATACTATAACTACTGAACCCTGTGTTCATTAGAAAATACCCAGTGGAAATACGTACTTATGCAATTCTGACTCCAGCATCAGTTGGTGTTCTGCATATACTTCAGAAGGCTTGACAGCAAACTTAACACAGTATAACTGCAACATTACCCTGACTAGATGTCCTAAAAACTAATGCTAGCCAACAGATACACAAGTGCAAATAGGAAATAATAGAAAAGAAGTTTAGGGAATCAAAGGTTTGCCAGCGGGGGAGCTTGAAAACACTGAGAACTTACCAATATGTAACTTGGTGTTTGCTAGTATTATAAAAAGTAGCCCATCTGGAAGTGCTGCGATTTCACACAAGAAAGAGTTTAGCATGTGTTTAAAATGTTATTATTAGCCCCAAGTGTCCGTTACATTTATTTTGTGTGAGGAAAAAACATCAAAATAAGGGAAAATGAAAACAAGGGGCTATTTTGTAATCCCAGTTGTTATAATGATCGTCACTAGTAACAGATTTCTCCATTCACATATGGGCAGGAGAAACTCCTTTCACCTTTAGGCAAAAATTTCAGAAGAAGATTGCAAGCAGAAAGGGAAATGTGTGGAACTTTCATGCCATTCTTTAAGCCTGAGCTACTTGTAACTAATGATAGAAAGAATGGATGCACAATAAAAAGTGAAAAAATAATTGCAGTGCATCAGGTTAATGACCCGACTGCTGTTAATTCCTTTGGCATTTACAGAGCATGGACCATTTTATAATTAAAATGCTTCATAGGGAAGTTTCCGTTGTATCATCTACTAAAAAGCAGGACAGTTTTGAAATTAACAATAGCCACAAAAGATTTGATGACTAGAGTTACTGAAGAATTGCAATGCTCTAGTCACTTACAACAAGCTCCAATTGTTACAACAGTGATGTTAGTAAGTACTATTTGTGTATGGACATTCTTACTGTAGTTTCTAAAATAAAGCATACTGTGAGGATGTCAAACACTTAATTCCAGAATACCCCATTTCATATCTGTGCATGAGTACAATAACTCAATTTAATTAAAAACAACAGTTAAGTTGCAGAGAGAACAAGGAAAAACAAACAACTTCTGAGTGAAGACACAGCAGGACATATTCAGTGTCTCAGCTTAGACTTTAAATGTGTAGAAATTGGGCACCTGAAGGTGAACCAACAAAACAATGGCATGGTCTATGGAGGCAGCAAAGACAAAGAGCTCCAAATGGTGACCCACAAATATTCAATGCTGACTGAAAAGCTGCCTAGGTCATTAGGCAACACAGAGGACGGAGGCCTCCCATTATGATGAAGCTGCCTAATTCCCGACTGCACATCAGCAATTTTCTGTCACTTGAAATCCAGAGTTGTAGTTTTTTCTGGATAGTAGGTATCTAACTGACCAGGACTCAGCATTTTAAAATCTTTCACAGAAACCTGATTCTAAACTCCCTCATCCTGCAGGGATTCAAACGTAAGTCCTTCCTTTCCCAGCAAAGTCCCACGAAAACCATGCTCAGAACAAAGGCATCAACAGATGTGCTTTTGTGTACTGAGCTGAAGAGGTCTAAGCCATGACTTCCTCCTGGCTTTTAACTCCTGCCAATCACCTGGAGATTGGCACTTCCTTAGCCATGAATAGTAACCAGGTATGAGAATACCGTGTCATATTCTGCCTAATTTAACCAAGCTGTGGGCTGCTCAAAGTCATTATCCCTCTCTCCCCAGTTCACTTTCTCCTTTGTGCTAGATACAGCCACCGCGTGGCAACAACGTTGTGGAAAACTAACCTGCCCCATACCAAAAGCCCTCACTGATCCAAACCCATGGCACAGTTACACAATCACTAAAATTGATGCAAGAGCTACAGAACAGGACCAGCCCTTTTGGCAGCTCCGAGTCTGATCCAATTGACTGTGTGAAACCGCACCCCGAATGTTCTTACGTAGTTCAGGGCAGATTGTCCATCTGAGAACACATCTGTGACAGTGCCATAAGACTGAAGGACCACACAATGGTGACTGGTGCAACAGAATTTTCCCTCTCTTCGCCACATGAACAACATAGCTGAACCACCTCTTCTCACCTCCATCTATTGGCCTTTAGTTCACATCCCTGTGTGTATCACATTTAAGTCCAATCCACGGAGACTGACAAAATGTCGACTGGTTCAGGAGCTAGTGAATCCTCCTGCATTAGCAGACAAAGAGGCTGGGCGAATAATCATAATTACACCACTGTGCCTGAGTAAGTGAATGGTAACTTTGGCCCTGTCAGTAAAGCCTTGTCCACAATCAGGGCAAAAAGGAAACGTATTACAGAGTCTGTTCTTAAAGCGCTCTGGCCTCATTTCCCTTGGCAATTATATCGGGTTATTTGGGTTTGTTTTCTTTTTTTAGAACTGTACAGGCCAACTTCTGCTATAAATAACTAGAGGAAAATGCCAGTAGAACATTTACCAGATAGAAATCCCACAGTTCAGAAAAACTGTACAACAACTCGTCTGGTAAAAATCAGTATTTACATGTTGTGTAGCTGGTAGAGGTCTGATCCTGCCCTAAGAAATCCTGTGCCAGCACACTATCATGGTCCCGTGAAATTATTGAGCTTTGGCCCTGTACTGTGTTTTTAATTGCCACTTCAGCTATACAGGCTATACAGTAAGTAGTGACTTACAGTAAGTAGTGACTGTAAAGAAACTGTACAGAAACAGGCAGGCAATTCCAACAGACATTGCCTTCTCTTCTCACTTGTGATTCGTGTCTTACTGTGTCCTATTTCTTAATACACGTTGAAATATAAAAATTAAACACAATGTAAAAAGAAAAATCATTAAAATATACAATTTAATTCACCTACCTTTGGCTTCCTGCTTAGTCCAGAATTCTTTCACTCTTTGAATAACATTTTTGTCCTCTCTCAACTGCTTTTGCCACTGACGTAGCTCTTGTATTTCACTATTGCAGCGGACCTGGGAAAGGGAAAACAGAAAATGCAACTAAAATTATATACATCCATGTTACCCAAGATGATGAGACAATTTTTTTTGCAGGACTGTGGCTGGGCAAATATGTGACATCCATCCTTTTTGTAGGGCCTGATATAAAAGCCCAATCCCAGCGGTTTACAGTTTTCAACTTATACCGAAATAAACCCCACATAATTGACAAACCCCATTGAAAACATAAAGATGCCAATTAGGAGATCATTTTGATTACCAAGGACTCCTGAGGATGTGATTGCAGCGAGACGCTTATTCTTCGAGTTAATTAAAATTTAAAGCATTACACTGAAGGGTATTAGTGCCTTAGAAAACCACAACACTATAAAACCAACCCATTGACCAACATAATAGAGCAGAAGAGGAGCACGAAGGGTCATACAGCAGGAAATTTATTCCAGCAAGCTGATTCACACCTGCTACCAGCTGCAGATAGGCTTACTGACAATCCCAGCCACACAATTTTCACAAACAGGAGAGCCATTAATCTGTAATTTAAAGTAATTCGAATGCACTACATGATATCTATTCTTTGTCAGCCAATCACCCCTATGGAAGGCGTAATTCTGCTTCCACATAAAATGACAATAGTCACAGGCCTTGACTCCATTTAAGATTTAAGTTGAATTCTCCTGTTACTGCTTTTGTACTGGTATAGATCCTACTCGTGTAAGAAGGAGCTAGCTTTGCATCAACAGCCTTTACCACTCTGCTACTTAAACTTGTTCTAAGCAGGATTTGATTAATCAGCAGGGTGTTGCCAGTTGTCTACCTCGGCATTCACACAGTTACTACCTCCAGTGCTACAGCAAAAATCCAGAATAGATACTGCCCTGACAATAGTGGAAAGGGGACCTGCTAGTATTAGCTTAGACATTGGTAAGTGATTATTCTCTTAGAGTCATATTCAGATTATAATAGAATTATTAACAATGCAGTTTCTGTTTTTTCTAAATGTTACATATATAAAATGCCATTATGTTTTAGGACTTAATGTCCTGGCAATTCAGGCTGGAGTTGAATAACATGGTAGAAACAAGCAGCAATAAGCTTGTTTTCTCCTGGCACATTTTTTCTTTCAGGAAGCCAACTACTTAATTTTCTAGAAAATTTCTTACGTTTATTTTATTCTTATATGATATGGTAATGAATTTGCTCTGTGAGTTGAACTCTGTTACCTTACTCCATTAGACTCTGGCTTTCTCCCACTTTCCTGAGATACATACAGAGCAAAAGAGCAGGACTTGGTTTTCCACCAATTAAAAACAAACAAACAAACAAACAAACAACAAAACAAAAAAACCCCAAACCCAAAAAACTTTAAAAAAAGAATAGAAATTATTTATCAAAAGTATCCTTTCCACCCAGAATTTCTCCTTTGTGGTTCAGCTAAGAATGCAATAGCCAGCTGAACTCCCACAGCACTTCTCAATCCACATAGGAGAAGATAACTTGCTGTATTTCAGATAGTGCGCTGGCAGAGCAGAAATACAATACAAGGTTACATGATCAATAAAGACAAGGAAGACTTTTACTCAGTGACTTGACATCAGATACCTCTTAGGCCTCTAATAATACCCCATTATATTAATATAGTTCTGTATTATCTTCTATAGAAGTTATATGAAGTTCATACAAGGCTGATGAAATTTTAAAAATTAAAAAAAAGATGAAGTTACTGTTAATAGTGATCTTCTTTTCAGCTATAAAAAAAAAACAAACCCAAAAAACCCATTTTCTATTAAATCCATCAAATACTATTTCCAAAAACACAATATAATCCCAAACATGGGATAGTTTATTTAGGCTTGCAAGGGACATTTTCTCTTTTATACTGTCATGTATGCTTTTATAGAATCCATAATTCTCTATTATATGGAGCCAGTTTATCTGCACAGGAAAGGGTTAAGGGAATGCTTATGGGACATATAAATGACAGTAGCAGAAAAGAGGCAGGAAGATAGAGAAATCACTACCTCTATTTCTCACTATAAAATTTTTGAAAAAAATGAAGTGTCTATTTATAACTGCAGCTATGTAAGACCTGTATTTTGGCCCATGACAGGGACACAGTGATCTCTGTTTACTGAAAATGAAGACAATAACTCTTACTAGTTAAAAGATAAAAGGCAAGTATAGTAGATTCTGTATAGTCTCCCTAGATATATAAACCAGTGAAAGTATAGTGAAATACATAGCAAAATACAGGGCTCTGAGATAAAGGCATAGTCAGAGACTCACACACTCCAAAGTCCAACATTAAATCCAAGCAGTGGACATGAGGTCCCAGAACAAAGTGATTTTTTAGAGAAGTGAAAGAAAATAAAAAGGAACACAGATACATCACCTGCAGTAAAACAGGTAACAGGAACTTAACAAAATAATATCAACGTATTCCAAATATGCTTAATAGATTATAATTTAGCATAGCTGTGATAATTTCTCAGAATGTAGCCTGTATTCTGTAATCGGAGTCAATTTTACCATGATTAAAAAGCCATGTCTCAGCAGCAAAATCTCCAGGCAAATAATCAAAGGGTCAAGAGCCATGTCCAAACAAGTGGTGTGTATATCCTGCAGACTAGCAATGCATGAAGCACTGAAGGAGTCTTAACCTTGACATGAGGGATCACTATTACCCAAGTCACTTGGATTGAATCTACACTTGCTGTAAAGAACAGCGAATATTTGTGCAACCTTCTGGGTTTGAGCCTTTGCTAGTAGCCACAACTTGCTGAAAAGCAATATAAATTGTGATAGCAAAAGCACAACACTTTGTAAGAGATAAAGATAAATCTGCTTCAATTCCGATTTAACTTTTGCTCAAACGATATTTATGTATAAAATAGCACCGAATATTTACATAATGCTGTCCAATTTAAACTCCATGATATTACAAGATTTAGTCAAAATAAACTGCTTACAATGCTAGGTGAGAACATGTCGCACTACAGCGGAAAGATAACACTAAAACTTTGACCAGAGACATTAGAGGAAATTGTATTACTGAAAAATCCCTCAGTCTAGAATAGTTATGCAAATTGTAAAGATTAAAAAGACCCCATAAAACAAATGGCACTAAGCACAGATTTTGCAGTAGAGGGGTGAAGAAATATGTCTTCTTTTATTGGAAAAGAGCCTGGAAAATTGATACCTACCAATCAAGGCTTTTCATCAGATATTGAATACTGCCTTGGCCCAAGACAGATGAATGGAACCTCAATAAAAGAGGAAGGTGAGAAGTGAAGAGAAAGAATTCTGATGGCAGAGCTGGATCAAGCTTTATTTGGGTGCTCCTCCTTGCCCACAAAGAGACCCCTCAAGATGACATCTTCCTTTCTGATCTCCTTAGAGTACTCAGCAGTTGTAGCTCCCACTGCTTTTTGTTCTGGAAATTAATTCTTGATTAAACTTGAAATAATTTTCGGAGTCCTCATCAATGTCTTTGTATGAAAGACTGTAGCAAGGACTTTGTTGATGGCAGCCATTAATTATTACTACCAAAACAAGTATTTTCCTGAAATTTGCTTCAGATAAAGATGAATGTACTGCTTTGATCATGCTTTATTATCAAAAAGTTCTCAATATTCTGTATCTATAGCTTTTTTTTTTTTCACTTTACACTTTTCACTTTAAATTTTTACTGCCTGATTGATTTTTGCTGACTGCCATGTGTTTTTGATACTGGCACGCTTGGACAGCTAGATGTGGCAGAAACAAGTGAAGTATCATGAGAAGACACGATGCTCAGTTATATAACTAGATAAACTCTACTGCCTGGATCAATATGGTTAACAAAACATCTCAAAAACGGGCCAAGTCCATAGAAGACGTGCCTGAGAAAAATAATTTGCTGTGCTTTCTTACACTTTATGTGACATTGTTTGAGAATAAAAAACTTACAAGGTTCACATTTTGGATAGTGTTGTTAAAGACAAAACTATCCTGCCCAGATTTCTGAGCCTTTTACTTTTTCTGAAATCCAGCAGTGTGTCCAGAATCCTTCTCCATCCATCTTTCAAACAAGTTACTAAGGCATGTTATTTTATGTTCTTTAAAGTGTATCTTGAGAAGACCAATGATGAAGTACACTCTTCCTTTATCACAGTGCCATGTAAAATATGTATGTGTGCTCGTGTTTAATTATTCAATGTTATCACAATGTGTAAATTTTTATTTCAATAATAGTGTTTAAAAGTTCCAAATTCTGTGAATTATAAAACAAGGTCTAATGAAAACATCAGAAAATAGTTTAAAATACTGATACAATAATATCTTAGAATGCAAAAGGGCATTATTTGTAAGTCATCAGTTATTACCACAATAAATCAGTGTTAACTGACAGAGCTATTTATTTTAAAAGCAAATAATCTGAATTCTTTGGTAAATTTTCATAATATATTTTATCATCAATGCGATGAAATCCCATTTAAGCTTAGTGTTCTCTTAATTTACAAGCCCAAGGATAACACATTGCCCTGCATTGCAGTAACTTGTTACTAATGATTTTATTTTATATTCTGATTTTAATTTTAATTTTTAAAAACCCAAGTTCTTTCAGCTTTAATAAACTAAAACATGTAACAGCTAATTTTGTAGACTGAATTATTTTTGATGTCTCCTACTTTTTATAGCTACAGTTTCTCTCTCATTTCTGGGAACTGCTTTAGAGTGATGAATACTACTGGGAAAATTTTAAAGTTAATATATAGTGAGGAAGGATAGTGCCCTTCAGAAGCTTTGGTGGTAGCACAAGGTATCTGAGCAGTCTTGCACTGGTCGGCAAACTGTTATTCGATAACAGTTGTCTTTGCAATACTCCACTGTAAGGATGCCTGCAGTGATATTGTCAGTGCTAATTAATGTTAGTGTCAATGCCATCTCTGTTTAAAAAAAGAAAAAGGAAAACGAACAAGCAGAAAGTGTCACACAAATCTATCAGTCAAGAAGATCATTTCAAGCTATTTCATAATCTTTAACAGCACGGCACATTATAGTGATCAATCATATATTCATGCTTGTTAAAAGTAGTAAAGAAGAACTTAACAGAGAGTGTTTTATACTGACTGTTATTTAAACACCTGATGTACAGACAGAGATGTCTCACTGTCCATCACAATGAAATTACTGCTATATCTGGAGGCTTAAATTTTGATAAAGGCAGTCAAAGACATTTCTTTGTCACCAGTCACCTGAATTTCAAGTCTGTCTCTTTCCAAGGTGTGAAGGTGTTAGAGCCTTTCAAATAAATATTTGACAGAATCTGTTCAGGATTTTCAAAATAATTTATTTCATACCGTAGGCTTAGCATGGCTGTAACCCTGCAAAATAATAGTTTTAGCCAATTTTCTTTGTATTTATTTTTATGCACCTTGCTTTTCCCCCTTAAATTGGGGATTGCGTTAGTGTTGTATTACTAGCGTGGCTTGCACCATCTGCTCGCCATTTTGTTTTCCCTTTCCTTGAATAACAGCCTTCACGCCTCTCCTACATCTCCTCTCTCAATGTTGGTCTCAGTTTCTGTATGCTTTTCTTTCTTAACAGTCCTCACCAATCCTCCTTGTGCATCTCCACGCTCACTCACATATCCCTGCATGAAGCAAAATAATACTTCATCCTTTAGCAAGTAGCCAAAGAACAACTAAAAACCAATAAAAATTGTTCAGTGTTAATCCTACTTTTGAAAATAAAATTTCTGCCGATTTTCTGTTGTTGAGAAAAACAGTGAGATTACATCAGTGTAAATGCCTGTGAAGTAATTGTAGTCACTAGGCATAAGGCAGAGCAACATCCAAAGCCAATGAACCATGGGGGTCTCAGCAGCTATTTATAGTATCTCCTACTTAAAATTTATGTAAGGATTTTCCCTGGGGCCTTCACAGTCCTACGGTTTTTAACATCAAGCAAAATAATTATAGATTACTCTTACCCGATAACCTCTCCAGAAGGACTGAATTACTATGCTTGCTTCTTCTTCTGACAGAAGGAGAGAGAGAGGAATTGGTGGCCTAGGACTTAAAAAAAAAAAGTTTTGTAAACAGACAGCCTATAAATGTAAAATACTTTCTTCTCTAACTTACTTTATATATTTTATAAAAAAGAGAAAGGTTGTTCAGGAGCTTGAGAGACACAATTGTTTATTGCTCCAAAGATAAAATGTGCAAAGAATATCTCCTTTAAAAGTACATTCTGTGTTATGTATACTACAATCATTTCTTCTTTAAAAGAATAATATACAAATGGCACATCAAGCGCAGTAATCTTTCTTATTTTTCTACACAGATTTCAAACTCCTACTACTATGGTAAGGTTTGAGGTGGCGGTGGGAGAGGGGCAAGAGAAGTAGGTGTGCCATTTGTAAAGCAGAGGAGGTTTTAGTGTGCATGCAACAATGAACAGACTTATGACATTAATGTTTATAACAATTTTTAAATACACAGAATGTAAAAATATTTTAGTACATTCATTTACATTATGATTTCACTTAAAATTAAAATGTACTGAAAAAAGTAATGATTATCATATCTGCATAAGCAGATGTCTAAACAAGTTCTTAAAATGCTGAAATTTTACTTTTGATAGCATATACACATTGTTTGGTGATAAATGAAAGTAATACATATGTGAAGTCAACAATCTTCAGCCAAAATATACAGTAATTTGAAAGCATGTTTGGTGATTCTATTGCTCACAATTTTAATGGAAAACACGCTAAACTATCATTACAATTCAGCCATCACTAACAAAAACTCAAATCACTATATCAAATCTTGCTTCCTAAAAAGCCACTTTTCATGCATGTTGATTTACTTCTCACTCACAATGATCAGAAAGCATCCATTGGAAAGGACAAGACAAAATTAATTTATATAGTTTCTTTTATAATAAATGTAATTTAAAGCTAATGAACGACAGGGCAATAAAGTTCCAACTCACGAAAATACCAGTTATAAGCAGTAGACCTGGCCCAGTGTTAGAATGGCTGCTAAGAGCCACTCTCCCTGCACGGGACACAGATTGAACACAGCTTTGACTTGGAAGACCACAACATCATGAATTTGGATGCAGCCATCATCTACAGACACCTGCAACCCACGCCGGAATATTGTTTAGAGTATTTATACTATGAAGACACACATACTGCAAAGACCATCAATTAACAAGCTGTTTATGCAGTCTTAGATTTTCTGGCTAAAACCTTAATTCTGCCATTTCTTTTGCAAATTTATTTTACAGTATATTACAGCTCAAGCTAGGAGGCTTGACAGCTTACATTTTCCTTTCATTTAGTTTCATTCATATTAGTCTCTGCCCTAGTAAGCTTCCTATGCTCTCTGACGTCCTTCTCTTAGGGCTTGTCTGAAGGAGCATTTCAACTTAGAGCACAATCTTAACTATTCTCTAATGCTACACTGGCTGCACCGCTTGAGTCTGTGCACTCAGCTAAATCGGTCTCATCATCATGTCAGCTGCGTTTTGGCCTACATTTATTTTAACGTGAAAGAAAACCTTGGTCTGTTTGGAAGAGTAGAAATAAGACAAAAATAAAAAGAAGTCTCTCCATTAAGCGAAACAGCTTTAGCTCTATGAACATTAATTAGCATTTGTATTGTTCAAGGGAAATTGTAAGTGCTGGACAAGCAAGGTTTCCCAAGCTAACTGTTTCTTATTATCAGATTTAAAAATATGAAGTTGGATTGTGCTGGTTTGGCTCATAGGCTTTCATCTGCTGTTCTATTTTTGATCTTTCTGAAAACCAAAACTTAGAGTGGGAAAATCACAGAAAGACCTACATATTTTACAGCAGTTATATCAAAGACATTGAACTTTCTCTAAGAATGAGTACCTCTCTAAAGAACAAACTGAGATTTCTCCTAACCTGCAAGGCTGACTCTAGCATTAATTTGCTTCCATTTTCAAATTATAAAAATGCCTACTTTGTAACCCAACACTAAATTTGAGAAACCAATATAAAATGAAGCAAGAAACGGGACTTAATTTTCAGTATAACAGTCACTGGCAAATATCAATCATTACAGCAGGGCAGCTATAAAGAACAGAAGCCATGCCAGGTTGGTTTTGTCTAAGAGAATATACGCAATTGGCTTCGGGTCAAATAAAAATAGAATCTGAGCAGAGGCGATCACCCCTCAGCAGTGAACTAGGAAAAGAGGGAATATGTCATTTGTGGCAGAAGACAGCTGTATGCCTCCAAGAAGATTAAAACTGACAGTAAAACATACACCAACTATATTCTGCTTACTTAGTCTTTGATTATACACAATCTTAAAAGCCCACACATTAAACATTGATATCTATTTTGATATATATATATCAGATATACTAACATAAGTTGCACCTGTAAAAGTGCATCAGTAAAATGATTTTTCATTGTGTTGTATTTAACCAAATCTGCATAAAGCAGACAGTGACCAGAGGAAAGTTAAATTCCAGAAACACGTTTCTTGCTTCCTGAGCAAACTTGTACAGATCCTGATTATGTGAGATACTTACTAATTACATTACATTATGCAGGTGGAATTTGGCACCCAGAAGATATAAAGCAGACTTACATTAGATATATGTATGAGGTATTGAAGACGTGTCCTTATGGACAGAAGCTGGATTTCTCAACAAACTGTCAAGAACGGGGGAAAAAAGGCCCCCCATTATCCTGTCACCAAAACAGATAAGCTAAGCTACAGGGGTTCATAGTCTTGCTGATGGACACTGTATACAGTCAGTATTTTTACACAGTAATGTCTAGAAACCCCAATTGTCATTAAGTTCCCAATCTGTCCTACAAATAGAAGGTTTGATTCCTTCCTTGAAAAAGAAACATAAGAAAAAATTTTATCAAGCAAAATTTTCACTATGTATAATCCAGGATTTTGTAATTGCTCTTTTTGTTCAAATCTGTTTTCTAACAGTAAGAGACAACCACCAAATGTAACCACCAGCCTTACAGCTCGCTGCTGGCAGGAGCACCGTGCTAGCTACAGGGAGCATCAGCGCTTGGGGTGGATGGTGTGCAGGTGACAGCGGAATACCCAGGTGCAGTCAGTGAGTGATCAGGGTTTCTCTCTGGTTTTAGAAAGCTCGACTTCAGAAATATTGAAGCAACCCTAACAACACGAGTCAGGCCTTCTGGAGGCCTGTAAGTTTCAATACGACAGCCGCTGCCATATTAAACAGCCACAACCACTTCATCTTTAATTCAACTGTGATGGTTATTGTTCTTGAATATTTATATCATGTATGAACACAGGCAACGACAGAGTCACTGCAAAATTCATAATCTAAAAGACAAAAGAACAGACCAAAGAATAGGGATAAATACAAGACATGCAAGGAAACGACCATGGTGATCTGCGTACCTCTTAAAAAAAGGATTCTGAGAAAATCTTTGGTTTGGAAAGTACTCCAGAAATTCAGATGCTGGTCTGAACAACCAAAAGAAAATATTCTGGAAATTTTGCAAAGTAGTTTTCTTTTATATTTTCAGTATTTCTAGTTCCTATTCAGAGAATTTTGAAATACTACAGCAGCACCTGTGTTCATTAAGTCCTTCTTCTTACATGCCTATCCACAGTTACAAAAGCGTGCAACAATGAGAAAGTATTGTTTTGATTCAAAATAAATGTCTCAAAAATCTCTGCTTATAGATATTATTAAGATCATTTACCCAAAAATCAGACACTCAAGTACTGATTTATCTGACCTGGTATTAAAACCAATTAGATACATTAATCACATATCACACTGTCACTGCATGAGCCTCACAGCTTTACGGGGAAATATTCCCACAGACACTTGACAAAAATACCCTGGAACTTTTTCACAGGTCAAACCGAGTGTGAACTGAGACCTTTCTTTGTAACATGGTAAGTATTAATACAACTATTCAACAGTCAGAAAGAAATTACTAACTACTGGTTTTCTTTTGCAATAATCTAAACGCACTAGCATAAGAGAAAAGTATTTGGAGAAAAAAGTCCTTACAATATATAAGAAAAACATTTTTGTGCGTTATATGGAGGGTACATTTTTGAAGGACTACGAATGTGGGAATAACCAGATTTAATCTTTTGAAGAAAGGAAGAGCAAACGAGCAGACATTTTGAAGTGTGACTCCTGCTAACTGTCTGAACTCTTCTTCTCTATCACCTTCTCCAAACAAAAGCTCCTTGATACTGTCAATAGCTAAATGAAGAATGAAAAAAAAGTACTTTGACCCCTTTTGCCCCCTCCCTTCTCTGCATCTTCCACTGCTTTGCTAGTCTTTTGAATACACTTTTGTATTTTGAATATCCTCAAACATAAATGTTACAGGTTGTGAACAAACAAACAAACAAAAATCACTTTTAAAGTTCCTGTTTCATTTCTGTCTCAGCCACAATTCTAACAAAAAACACCCACCCACACACAAAAAAGATGCAAAATATTACACTGTAATAAAACTATAAAAATACACTCAGAAGTATTATCAAAGTGGTCACAGTCATGATATGCATACAACTGTTAACACATACAAACTATTTATATACTTATTTACCTACTTATAATGAAGAAAAAACATGGTAAAAAAAAAGACAGTGTGGAACTAACATGAGAAAGTTGGTAAGCGGGGAGGCAGAGTCATGTAATGGACAGGAGAATGAGGCAGAACAGGTGAATGACAACAAGACTGCGAGAGGAATGAGAGGAAGCACAGCAAGAAGTCTTAGTGGTGAATACATGCCAAAACAATAAAAGACCAACTTTCTTTTGTCTTAAATTCTGTCTGAAAACTATAGTGGCTACCTTCCCCCCTAATATGCTCTCTACTTGGGGAGGATCTAACTGTTTTAATGGTAAGACTCAGTCCTCCTTCTGTGCTTGCATACTTGCTACATATTCTGCAAGTCACAACGTGTTGCCTCAGTTTTCTTTTTTGTAGGACCAGTATTTACGTTGTCTGTGTTTGTGGTCGTGCACTGAAGGAAACCAAACACGGACCTATTCCAAAGTCCACTCATGTCAACGCGGAAATTTCCATCTATGTTTGTGTACTTTAAATCAGAACCTGTATCCTGTAAACATGAAGAACTAACAGCAGCAAAAATAATCTCCAATTAGGGCCCTAACAGCAACATTAGGAAGATATCACAAACCACTCATACGTTTTCAATTCTCTCATTGCCATTTTGACAATCTTCACATAAATTAAGGCAAGTTTCAACACTTGCATCAGGATTTGTAGCCATAAAATCTCAACCTCATAAAACACCAATACACAATATAAATATTTTGTACAGAAACTTTATGCAATTTTCCAACACACAGTTTTGGTTTTTTAAGCCAAAATTTTCTCCTTCATTAACTTGAATTCTGCCACATTACTGGAATGGCAATTCTTAACTTGGATCCACAGAGAGTAACATCCATACAGACATATTTGTTGGACTTTTCTGTTATTATAATTAAATGTGCTGTTCATCATATCCCCTCCAAAAGATGTAAAGCTCAAATTATTAAAGAAAATGAAAGAAAAAGCATAATGCAAATCAAATATACACTAAACATGGCTGGTTTAGACACAAACCAGTGAAATATAGCAGTGCACAGAAAGCAAAGCCTGTAGAACTGGGCACATTATGGAAAGAAAGAAATCAGTCACCCATGCAAAATTACCCCTATTGGCCATCTGAGAACTGACAATGAAGTCAACTGTAAAGGCAGCTGAGACCAGCAGACTTCACCTAATTAAAATATTGCGGGGGAGGGAGAACAAAAATAATCAATGTATATATATATGCATATACAGATATTTGGCAAAAAGCCACTACTTCAGATTTAGTAATCATTTATAGACATATATATATATTTATCTTAGCTATCCACTTCATTAAAGCCACGATAAATCTATTTGCTCTCTATCTGCACATTTGTTTCGGTACACACAGATAGATTAAGCCAGGAAAGGTGTCCTTCTGAACTGAGTATCAAGTAAACACCTCTATATAGAAAATAAGAAAATGCAGATAAATAAATTATTGTGAATGAATGCTTATTGATAAAACATACCTTCAGTTCCTGTAACCCCTGTGAAATATGCATACAAAGATTCATCTTCAACAGCCAGGAAAATACTTATGCTTATTCCTAACCCAGATCCATATACCATTCTCTTTCACTGAATGTAAGAGTTGAAGGTGAACTTGAGCAATACTGTCATATTATTAAATTTATGTGACAGTAGACTTCTATGGTATCAGTATTTTTCAGAGCAGTGAAACTGTTTTTTCATTGTTTTCTTCATATTTCTTTCATTAATATGCTAAAGAAGGTTGGGTAATGATACTCCCATGATACTCAGAATAAAGACTCATCCTATCTACGCCAGAAAAGTAAAATTTAAGGGAGATCAGGGCATACACACAGATCACTGTCTTCCCCTGTCCCTGATTCAGTACATAGGGCTTGGTTACTTGCGATTGAGCTGCACTGCTATTCAACCAGAAACACCACTGGAAAATGCTGACAAAAGGCAACTGTGTTGCTCATTAGCATATTTATAGGAGTACAAAACATTCAAGGCTCTAATTCTATTTACTTTACTTAGCTATCAGCAGTCTTGAATGTAGGAATAGGGACATCAGTATGTATCTCAGCAAGTTTCAAAAAACTTTTGTTAGTTTCTTGATAAAACTCCAGTTTCCTGTCCTCTGAAAGATACAGCTGTCCTTTAAGACAGCAGAAATGTTTTGTGTTCTCCTGGACGTGAAATGTAGATTACCAGTCAGTGTTGAGGCTGCTCCTTCTATCACTTTTGAAATCTGCTTCAGCGATCAAGGACTCCCAAGGGATATAATATTTTGACAGTGCTACTGGTAATATATAAGGTAACTATACTGAGGCTTTTATTTACTGGTGTCATAACGATTACTAAAAATACTAAAGCTGGAAACAAATTCAAATTTTACAAGCTCCTTCACCTACAGTAACCAGCTTTTGAAGGTACAATGTTTGCCTTTAAAATTCTGGAAACCGATGCAGCATTTGGGTCCCCTTACAAAGGAAAAGTAGGCTGCAAGATCTCATTTAGAAACACATCATACAGAGACTGAGGCTTATAAGACTGTGGCCTTGACTATTCTTAAAAAAACCTGAGCTTCAAAGAAAAAACTGGAGGCACTGGAGGAGAGCCAAAGAAGTCATACTCAGGTATGGAATACATTAAAAAACACTGGATCTCTGATAGAACAAAAATTTATCCCTCTGGGGTTTTTCGGGTTTGGCTTTTTTTTTTTTTTTTTTAAGCATGAAGACTGCTTTGCACTGATAAACCCTATTTTAACACAGTATAGAAATGTAGTCCTATTTAACAGACTTTTCAGAATGCTTTCCAAATTTAGACAAGTAACTGAAAAAACAACACAAGAGTGTACCCCTTAGATTTGCAGCAACTTCTTTTTCATTGTTATACCACCTAAACAGTTGGGATAAGGATGTTTCCCGTCAAAATTTGACTGGCACTTTTTAGCATATTGTCTCTTACATATTCATAAATCCTGTTAAAAACAAGAAAGCTCCTTTACAAATAAAAATGGAAATGACAATAAAAAGCATAGAATCAAATACATTTTAAATGTGATATCTGGAAGGATATAATAATAAACTATTTATGACATATCCAGAAGGACATAATAATAAATTCTCTCATTTTCATTCTTATTTAATATTGCAATATTTCACTTTGCTCTAATAATGCTTACTTCATAAGCAATATTTGTTAAGAAATCTGTAATTTTAAGATAAGTTCACAAAAAGTTGGGTTTTAATAATAATTTTAATAATAATTATTTTTAAAGGTCTACTTGTTTAGAGGATTTAAGATCAAGTGTGTATCAATTTGAGTAGGACTTTGACACTTCAGTGTCCTTGTGGAGCTGTCACTACGTTATTTAGGAGCACAAGTACTAACAGAAGCTATGAGTCATTCAGGCTGTGATTCCACAGTGCATTTCTCTTGTTGGCAAAGCTGACTTAAGCAGTTCCTGCCACCACCTCTATATCTTACCAGCTCACTTGTTTTCTTCACCTTGCCCTGAGCCCTTCATTTTAATCCTTCATTTCTGCCAGTATGAAGGTTTGTCAGGCTCCCAGGTGAACCAGATTGGAGGAATTATCTATATTTTAAATAGCTATACAAACCCTCCTCACACATTTTGGTAGAGAGATTTCTAACTCAGAGTATGTCCCTGATCAGAATAATCAAGCATCCTACCAGGTAGGGTGATATTAGGTTGCCCACAAGCAGGTTGGGATGAAGAACAGGAGAGAGCAGGGAACCATTTATGTCAGCTTTAATTCCAAGAGAAACGTTTGTAAAACTTTGATCTTAGATATTTATCTTTGGTACAAATATCCATCCACACAATTCAGTGGTATCAAAACTGCCTTAGTGAACGATGGCTCTTCAGTATGCTTAAGAGATGAGTACAACAACCTCACTGCAGTTCATAATCAGTTTCCAAACTACAAAATTCACTGCCTTAAGCAGGAATCTTGTTGTCAAGACCTAGCAATCTACAGAAGGAAACTGTTAGAAGTGTCCCACCAGTGGTAGGTTTGAATAACAGTGACTGGACAGTATGATGCAGTAGCAAGTATCGGAATTGAGATGAAATGGGTCACTCTCCAAAGATGTCCACCTTTTACTGCAGAAACTTCCTACAGAACTTTGAACATATGACTACTTCTCAAATAGTCAAAAGTTAACTGTTCATGCCACAATCACCAGCTTGTCTCCAAAGACCTGTGAATGTCCAGGAGCTTTCCTCTTGCTGGATCAGTGAGTCAAGGTTCTAAGTTTCACATGACAACAGCTCAAGAAAGCACAATTGCCACTTACATAATGTAATGAAGTAAACATACCTACAAAGATATTAATCTCTAAGTTTTCACCGACCACCAACCTAGCCTCCAATTAAGTTTTCAAATTGAAAATTTTTCTTTAAAATCTGACCTGTGTAATTTTCTTATTCTCTCACTGTGGACTATTACTTCACTTTTCTTCTTTTCTCATACAACAGCTACATTTTAAAACAAAAAGCAGTCTCAAGGACAGTAACATTTGTTTCAAAACTACTGTGTAGCTTGGTTCTACAGGAATATATGATTGAGGCTGCAAAAACAAGAGTTCATTTCTCAGATGCAAAGTCATAAATGTCTGCAGAAATGCAGAAATGCATCCTGACGCCAAGGATTATTACAGGTATTTTTAAAACAGCTGTTTACAGTTAGAGGAAGAACTTCTAGACTGCATATATATCCTCAAAGATTTCCATAGTAGGAAGCAGCATTGAAAACACTTAGTATAAAGATATTCATAACACTACCAGACTATTAGAAAGTACTGCATTCTACAATTAAAATGTTTGACAATTCTAAACTAATTTCTCTGTGAACAATTCTGGTACAAAATACCTTGTAACTAGTACACTACCAAGCTAGAAAGCATCACATAGTTCTTTGTGGCACGCAGTAAAGGGCATTTAGAGGGCACAATTGTAACACATCGAAGCTCTATTACTTTTTTGGAATAGCGGGGAAAAAAGAATAAAAGGAGAAAAGGTTACTCTGAGTACTGCAATAACTTACTGGTCCTTTAGCCAGTCGTTAACAAAAGGAATGGAAAAGAATTCTGTGAATGACTCATCTTTCCTCTTTGGGTTCTTGCTGATAACAAAAGGAAAAAAAAAAAAAAAAAAGAAAACAACTCATTAATTTCAGTTGTAGCTATTCTATTTGCAAATTAATGCCTTTGAATCATTCAGCATAATTAATAGTAAAACCCACGATTAACTTACTTGTATAACCACTCAGTTAGGAAATCACAGGCAATAAATTTGGTCCTTTTTCTCTAAAGATAGAAGACAGGTTCAAATTATTTATTATCTTTGGATTGGTCACATGTTTTTACTACTGGAGAGGAACAGAAGCTAAAGTGACTGCTTTTATTAAATAAAATATACAGTACATTAATCTGTCTACTTTAATATTGCTACTGCCAACAGTCAGCGGCTCAGCCAAAATTTTAGAAATTTTGTGGAATGCTTTCAAGTCAAGTAAAAAAATGAGTGTGAAAATTCTACATATACTACCTTGATATTTGCTGCAGTATAGCTATAACAAATGCCTCTGAATGGTGTTCTTTCTAAGTGGCAATCGCATTGCAAAGAAATTAACAGAACTCATTTATGAAAATACATTGTAAATTACTTGCCATTTTGTTCAAAGTTCTATTATCATACTTAAAATATCTCATTGCTTCCAAGGCACAGAAGGAACATAGATGGAATATTGCTTCCTCCTGCACGGAAACAGCTTGAATGCTTTGTGAATACTTAAGACACACACAGAGCAGAATATAGTATGGCTGCTCAGACAAAACCGTCTGTTGGATAGTCCAGAAAGGAAGGCAGAAACAAGGCACACGTATATCCACAAACACAGATACCATGGACATTACAGAGAATCAGTTAAAAAGTTCAAAACCTGGAGCTTTGGAGCAAAACATTTGTGCGCTTTGGTCCCAGTTCTAAGACTTCTTCATCACCAAAGAGAATTTTGCAAAATGCTTTGCCGCAGGTTATCCTTAGTGACTTATGTTGCCAGTACCTGTTTAGCTGGACAGCACTGCATGCTGTAAAATATGCGTTGAGTTCAAAATTCAAAGCATGGATTTTGGTCAATACAGAATTGATTAGGGCCTTCCTTTTCTTAGAGATTTCCTCTCTACATTCCATCTTTACAGACTGAGTGTAAAAATGAGTACAGGTGCTAATTCTGCTTATCGCAAACCACAGTAACCATGATGTGGAGAATATAACATAGACTTCTGGTCGGAATAACAGAAGAGCTTAGCTAGTACCTTCTGAACCCCACTTACATGAGACGTGTTATGGATGTACACAGCCAGTGAATGAACACTAAAAGCCATTAAGCCCCTGCAGAACAGAGACACTGAGTGCTTTATCAAAATAGCACCCATTTAGCTGGAAATCTAATGCATGACAAATGACTTTATTCTATGCATTATCCTCATGATCTGTGTTTCTCCCTGTGCTACAAGAATATGATGCAAAAAGGACTGGGGGATGTGAACAGAAAGGCAGAAAAAAAGTGCTCTACATGGCATAATACTTTCAGTTTGAGGTATTAGTACATGGCATAATTTGGGGCTCAGTGTATTACTTCAGCCACAGGTGAAGTGGAAGAGGAACGTTATGTGAGGTGCAGACTGCACAGTGAAGAATACTGGGTAGTCACGTAGCTAGGGGACGACAAATGTGAAGTTTAGAGCTAGACTGCACAGCACTCCTAGATGATACCCAGGAAAGCTTTTACTTTTCTAAGCGAATCTTATCCTTGGTAGACATTCTGTCTGACTCCCCCAGAAAAGAAAGAGAACGTCTTTTTTAAAAAAGCAGAAGAGAAAAAAAGAATATCGCAAAACAATTATCAGTGCTGAACCCCATGTGCCTTTATGATCTGTTTCATGACAACAAAAGCTTTGGGGTTCATGTAGCGCTCCATTAGAGTGCTTGGCTGCCAAGAAACACATCTCCTTAAGGAATATTCACACTTGTCATGCTAATACCAGATACTGTTCTGAAAAGCCAAACACCTAAGCTTTAAGAGACCAACACCTTCACTGGAGAGCTTTCCACAGATCATTTTAAATGCTAAATGGGCAAATTTTAACTTGAACAGAATCTGAAAACAAATGGCAGAGTCTGATTGTCTTTGTACAGCTATTCTCAATCACAGTATGAAACTGGGTTCTGTTACTTAGCGAATTGTTTCAGAGAATAAATTCTATACTTTGACAACAAAATTCAATTTAATCTAGCAGTTGTAATCTAATCTGCTTAAGTAAATTGCTTTTCCTTTGCAATGGGAAAAAACGATCAGAACAGTGTTGTCAAAACAGTCATCACCAAAGGAATCAAATTTATCTTCCTTCATCCTTGTTAGATCCAGTGAACTTACCAGGGAGGAATTCGGTCAGGCTGAATATTTTTTTATTTTGTTATTCTTTTGCCAGGAAACAGTTCATGTTACTAGTGAATTAAATCATTAGTTGCACAGCAGTCAACATTTATAGAAGGGAAAAAATGACATAAATTGACCTGCCTTTGACACATTCCTCCTATGCTACATGAATCAGGATAAACACAGGAAATATCTGCACAATGTGCATTGTTAACCTGCAGATGTGTTTTTAAAGTATTTATATTCAGAATTCATTTTCCATTTTTTAGTTTAAATATGATGTGCTTGGTAACAATCATGCAAAAATACTGGTGATCAGGAGACGGCAAAGTCATTAGGAAATCTTCTTCCATTCACTTTCCCTGATCTATCATACTTTTAAAGATAATATATTCCATTACAGAGTCTGACACAGCATCCTCTTTCTGTGATTGCTAACCAGAAAGAAAAATCAGAGTTATGCTAATAAAAATATTTAAACGTTGTTCAGTTTTAATGCTGAAAAATGAATGCATTAGTCTGTGCTCATGAGAGAAAAGATTTAAGAAAATAATCTTTCCTCTGGAGACATTTGACAGCAGATAGGTTAAAGAATGGGAGAACTTATGGTAGGGAAAAAAAAGAACCAGCAAGGGAATACACTGGGCAACCTAATAGGTTTCTTTCATCTCTAATTTAAAAACGAAGCTTCTGCAGACTGTTCTCATATTTATGTCAGTTTGAAGTCTGCAAATATATCTAGCAGCTGGTGGTTTTTCTAGGTTTTTGCTTTTCAGATTTTTCATACTCACTACATAATGCAAGAGAGCTTATTTTAAATGAAATGTTTAAGTTGTTATGTTTCTGTATCACCTTCCAAATAAGATCTTGCAGATTTCTTTCCTATGCAAATGTTTACTTTCAGCATAACCATCTCCCTTTCCTGACTTTCCCATCTGATTCTACAATTCTTCCTTTCCAGACGTAGACGCGCCTTTTCTCATCTCTTCCTTGAATTCCTCTGTTGGTCCCATGATCTGCTCTCCCTTACCACAATTTCAATTGCTAAACAACTCTCCTACTTAATTTTTCATTTTCTTCTCATTCATCTTCATTCCCCTTCAAAACATGAAAACCTTTAGTCCCTCTCATCAAAAAACCACTCTTCAGTCTCCCTCACAATTCCCTCTCTCTTCTCCCAGGCTTATTCAATGTTGACTGCAGTCAGTTCGATTATTCCTCCCTTTCTTCCAGTGCTTCCTTTATTTATCTTCCACTGGTTTATTCCATACAGCTGCCCTTTACAGGCTTCAATGACTCATGTCTAGCCAAAATTCAAACCCAATATTCTGTTCTCATCCTTCATGATTTCAGTTAGCTTAATCACAATTAATCACGTTACTCTCCTGTTCTCTCATGAATTCCATGAATGTTTCTACTCTTTGTTCTCCTCCAGTTTTTTTAAGCTATCTTCTGGTGTGTTTATCACAAGATCCTTTCTCCCTGTCCCTAATTTCCTCTGGATTTCTAAAGGCTCTGGTTTTGATCCTAAAAAACAGTTCCAGTTATTGCCCTAACCATTTTAATACAAATTATACCATGGGTTTTTTCTCCAAATCCATATGGAACAGCATACTTCTTATGAAAAAAAGTGTAATTAGAAATTACATATTTAAGTCAGATAAGGAAACAGAATGTCCAAGTACAAGCACCTGGACAGTAATGGAAAATAACACAAATATTCAGTTATATGGCAAGCATAAAGAGCTATTGTTTTACTAGTTATTGTTCAAAAGGAGGAAGAAATGATGTCACAGTGGAAAATGATCATCTGACATAAGCTTGCTTTCCTAAACTCGGTTGCCTAATAGCAGGACATCTCTTCAAGAAAAATCACTTAGTGTCTTTATCATAGGATATGCTTATTTTTATGAAGCTTCTATACATGCGAAAATAATTGTTTTTATTATTTTACTATAAAGCAACACACAGAGCCATACAAAATCCATTTTCAGAACAGAGACTTTCTAACCTAGATACTGTTGAAACTCTGCAAAATTTCTCAGATTAAAAAGACAAAGTAACCTTAGACTTGTCCTGAGTTTGAAACTTAAATAAACTAAGAATTCTCATATTTTTTATTAAGTGCTGTTTTACTGCCTTTAGAAATATGTAACATCTATCAAGGACTGTATTTTAAGCTAGCTGTAATACAAGCCTTTTTCCTGTTAAAGGATACGTGCTTCCTTTAAAAAAAACCTGAATCAATATAGATTTCATTAAAAGTGTGATGAATAATATATGTTCAATCTGTTCTTGGCTAGGTAATGTAAATGTGATGGCAGGAATGATGTACAGAGATGTCATGCCATAATGACATGTAAATGAACCATTTTCCTATTCCACCTGTATTAATTACAGATTATAAATACATATACACACATCTATAAATCAATCAGTTTATTACACACAAATCTTGTGAAGACAGCAAAAATTGAAATAACTTACTGTTATTAAAGGTACAGATTTGGATTTGAAATGCAAGTTTGGGGTGCCATTCGAGCATGGTAAGCTTTGTGTATTTTTAGCTGTGCCACCATGTGTATGTCAGTGGCAAATAGCACACGTGTAATTTTTACAAATTGTTCCACAATGTCTGTTATCATATAGACACATGCCTATAACAGGAAGTCAATGTCAGTAGCTGGAGAGGAGGTAGATCAAGACCTAAGCTGATTAATAACCCACTAGTAACACAAAGTCCTCCTCACTTCACTATCGTTTTAATCTAACTCCAAGAGCACAGACTGCATTCCTCAGATGTGTATGATGTAGAAAAAGGCAGATATTTTAATTGCCATTTATATTAATGGGTCTTTATATTATGAACCTGCAAGTAAGAGGAGGCTCAGTTACAGACATAAAAATACAGAGAAGTTTTACTTTGGAAAGTGTGGATGACAGGCCGAAAGTTGGAAAGAAATAGAAAAGAAATTACTTCCGTGGTTGGAGAAAATAGCAGAAATGACGGAAGACCCCACAACTCCCAGTACCTAATCCATTGCTGGGGGTCTGTGAGTCAGGCTACGGTGATACCATGAGCTTTATTTTGCACCCGTTCTAATGCTTTTTAAAGCATTCCCTATAGACACTGAGGAATGTCGCTCTAGATATGTTTATGCACACATACACTGAAAACAAATTTATAAAAATACATGTAGCAAACAATGATTTTTAAAATGTACAATTTTTATAAACTCATTAATTCTGAATACCCTACTTTCCAATTAAATGGAATTTACATAGAATGTTAAAAAGCTAAAATACAAAATGTACCTCTACTAGTATGCCAGACTAGCAAAAATAATTCAGTAATGAAGTAAAATTCAACTTCTTTACATCACCCTCAAATGAGTGACGTGTATTTATCTGAAAGGAAGTCCGTTTCTCTAAAATACAACACTATTTAGGCTAGATACAACTGGATATTTAAGGAGGATTTATTGTGAGTTAGAGATTGTCATAATGATCAAGTGTGTGTAGGGTGCAATCCATTCTGAATTACTGGAGAAAACAACACTCAAGAGCAGATCCAAAACAACTCATGATATGTTATTTCACATTATTGTGGGTGGTTTTCTTGCAAAAGACCAAATAAACAAATACTGCCTGTGAAATAAAAGGCTGCAACTTCCTGCCAATGATTTGAACTGAAAACTAAAAACTAACCTCAAAACACTTTTCCTTCTTTGCTCGATGCAGAAGTTCACTCATTCCGGGCAAGAGTACTGGAAATATGTAATACTCTAGGTATTCTCGTGGAGAACCTGAGCAAAACAGTACAGCCGTCACTTACAGGTACCACTTAGATTTCATAAAAAGACAAGCATTAGATATCATAAACTAAGTATCAGTCATTTTATCGATACCATCACAGCTTGAAGTAAGCAGATTCATTCAGTTCAGACACAGCGACAGATCCTTCTTTGCTCCTCTTCAGCCAAGACAACTTTTTCAAATTTACTTGAGTAAATTTCAAACTAAAGGTGCATCAACACTACAAACTACCATGTGCCTCAGAGATGTCAGACTTAGTTTTAAATGAGTAAACTCAGACACCAGGAGCAGTTTAGCCACGGAAATGAAAAGCAACATGAACTAATCTACCCTGACAGAAAGAAAAGTAAAATAGCCTGCGCTGAACTCAGTGCTGTTACTGCTAGACCATGAGGTATCTGTCCTCATGCCCTTTACAATCTGCAGTAACGGAGTTGGTCATAAAACTGAATATGTAGACAGAGGAAAAAACAGAAGTTACATTTCAGTGATGCTGTGATTTCTTTCTCATAATTACTTCCTACTTGCCAGATCCTTCAGAAATTTGAACATGACTGCATATACCTTCTTTTGCCACCTTAAGAGGGGCTGTCTGGGTTGGCATGTCTCTCTTATGTTTGACTGCACTGCCCGTACATGAGGGCAACTTACCATACTTCCCATACTTCCCATGTGCTCACACACATTAGCATCACTGAGTTCCATGCAGAAGAAAGCAGCTGCAGTCAGCATTGCCAAAAACCAGCAGTGCTATGCCCATGCTCTATGTATAGCCTAATGGCTACATGGTTGCTCAGCCAAGAGACTCAAGCTCTGTCTCCTTCTCAGCTTTTCCCCACATCTCCGTCTTCCCTAATGGTACCTTTCACCATCAACTTATAAACTGGGTTAAGTGGAGGAGCCTTCTACCCCTCCGACAAAGGCACTGCACATGGAGGAACTCAAGTTCACTGAGCCAGAGGGAACAGGGAGCATGACCCTGTACGAAGCCGTAAGAGCACTTCCCTCAGAAAGGTGAGCTAAACAAAACCTGTCAGGAACCTAGACAAGCAGGGGTGGCTTATCGGCTGCAGTGCTGTCCTTGATTTCAAGCCAGACTGCCTGCTATTCAGCAAATATGCAGGTTTTGGTGTGGCTGGTAAAGATTAAGTCACAGATGTGTTCTCTTCTGGCAACACAGCTGAAACACCGAATTTATTCTCTGCTTTATAGCTTTAATTGGTTCATATACTGCCAGAAAACGTTCATAATCAGAAGGATACTACGTATATAAAAGCCAAGGGTAACACTGCTTCTGACTACCAAGAGGAATTCCTAATGAGCAAAAATGAATGGAAGAGAAGAAAAGACACAAAGGAGGGCTAAAATGTATAATAAAAATACATTGCTACTTGGTAAATTTTATAAAGTACAGAAATTGATAAAAATGGAAGAACAAAACTTTAGAGATGTTTCCATTCTAATTTGTAACCAGACAGGCAAAGATAATATTTTGAAAGCAGTTTTCAAACTCAATTGTCTATTTAGTCTGTTGATCCTAGTTTTGCATTATTAAATTAGAGGAAGAAATGCTTTCCTTTCTCTGATTTAAGTGGCTAAATAAAAAGTCACCTACATAGAAGAGAACAGAACTACCTTAACAGCTAGACAATGCTACTGATTCGTAATGCACCGTTTGAGCTTTCTTCCATTGACCAAGTGGCCAAGCTGGCTCCCTCTTCGCAGACCAGGGGACTAATCACGCAAATTCCACTTAAGAAAAGGTGTTGTACCTGTTAACGCTTTAAATTCAACACAAGACAAACCCCTGCCAAATGCAAGAAAAATAATCACAGCAGGGTTCAAGATAATGTACTCCTACTTACATGTTTTTGGATCAGGTGGTTCTGGAAAGGGGGCTGCCTCAGCTATGGGAAGCAACTGTTGGACAACAGTATCAGCTGCAGGGGCTGAATAAAATTGTTCCATACGTAATGGCTGCAATATTCCTGCTTCCAAAGACACCTGTTCAAGATAAATGTATCCTATATAAATATCCAAATCAGGCTGTAAAAAAATATAGAAGCCAATTAAACAGGAAAAACTATAAGGTCAGTTTAAAAAATGTGAAATTATAATTTCTAATTTAAATATTAAATTATTGCAGTATTTTCTGATTACTTTAAACTAAAGAATTACACTTTAAAAAAATCTGCAGTTCCAGCACAATAAAAACACCCAAACCTAACAGAAGGTATATAACTGCTTTTAAGAGAATATGATGAGATACCAAAATTTTAAAAATATTTTAGCCATTGTAAGAAATAGTAGTTCTTTGAAAAGTAAAACTGGCAACATTTTCTGAATAAGTATTTTTCCACTCCGAATCTTATATATTTGTTTCTGTATTGTTCAGAAGTCCTGACACTCACCTTTTAAAGAAAAGAAACTTTCCTTCTAAACAAAGCACAGACACATTCAGAGCAGATGCAAATCCAAGTCTTAGGGTTCCCCATACAGAAACAATTATGGATACCAGGAAAAAAGATAGTCCACAATTTAACATAGGGTTTTTAGGAGTGCAGGAACTGTTACAGTGAGCCAGTGGAACACTCCTAACAGACACTGAGCTACACCTGTTACAAAAAGGCAGATACCTCCTATTATCCCCAAGAATGCACTACCATTACAGTTTGCTATGAAAACACGTTTTGAAAACTGTGTCAGCTGCACAATTTCATCTTAAAATTCAGCTGGATTTATGAGCTACTGAAAAGCAGGTGGTGGGATCAGGCCACTACACTTATAATACACTGTATGGCAATGACCACCAATAGACTCCTTTTTAATATGTGCAAGATTCAAAAAATGATCCTTTGGAAATTAAAAAAAAAGTGCATCAACATAAAAAAGTATATTATTTCATTTTGATGCTCAAATATATCAATATATTATGCCCAAAATAATGCCCCAAGCAGAGTTTCACTATCAAATTTAATAACAGCCTGTAATGAAGCCAGTTTCATTTGGGGAAACAGGATAGGTCTAAAGAGGCCAACTGTCAGACAATTTAAATGACAATGTCTTAAAATAGTTTTAAAATAACAAAAAGTAACCTAAATACAGAATAGTAAGATAAAACATCTACAAAAATGCCTAATTTAAATGAAAGTTAACCATGTATGCGATCCCCAAAAGAATTAATTTTGCTGCTCCTAGAACTGCTGGGGACAAAGATTTAAAGTTGTTTGTCCTTCTAAAGTTTTTATGTTTGCCAAAAAAAAATCTCCCTAGACTGAATTTATTTGGCCAAAATTAGACTTCAGACAACTTTGATCAGGTTTAATTCCACTGATTTCAATGGTCACATGTAAGTGACCTGTCACGTATGTGAAATCGAGGCGTAACTGCCTCGCTGCGCTTGCTCCCCTCTCCTGCCTATGGCAGTACTGGCTCCGCTTGCAACACCACCAAAGGGAGATCCTTGCACACGTCAGAGTCCTGCCTATGAGGGAGACAGTCGCAGCAAAAAGACAGCGAGATGCGCAAGCCAAACACAGCTGGTAATCTAATTTTAGCCTAGCACTACCCAAGCTGCTTTAAATAAAAGCAATGATTTGGAGTATTACATTTGTTGCTTCACAAAAGTTGTCTGCAAAATGCAGTTTTGTCTTCACTTTATGAATGAGTCTACTCTGCGGGTACCTAATTTTCCCATTTAGTTATTTAAAATCTTTTAAAACCACCCCTATGCAGATTTTTTACTCGAACTATACTCACAGATCCACGTTTTGATTCAGGAACATCTGGAAATTGAGGTTGTTCTGCTTCATACTCTAAAAGTAAAAAGTACAACATTTATCCAGAACACTTTAAAAGCATATTTATTTTTCTCCTAAACAAATATTACTTTCTAAAGGTACTTATTCTGGTTTGAAACAATAAAAATTAGTATACAATAAATATTTAACATGAAATGTAATATTTTAAAACAAGTGACAACTTTAGAGCCTCTTGTCTTGGCTTTACGTCAAGTTCAAGGTTCTCAGTGATAAACGAATCTTTTTATTGGGAAAAAGATTTTTAACCAAAATAATAATTTTAAATACTTCAATGTAAGTAAAACGCAGATGCTTGAACAGAATTAGCCCTTGTTTTTACTAGTATCTAATAGCGCTTTTCAACTTGAATTCCCCTATAAGCAATTAAATCCCCAGGACATTGCTAAGTATTACGGTCTCCACTTTCAAGAAAAAAAAACCACAAAAGGCAAAAGCAGTACATGACCCACACAGACTACCGAGTGAGTCAGGGTAAGAAAAATAAAGGAGGAGGACAATGAACTGCATACAAAAAACCTTACAGATTACACAATACAGAATACTCTTACAGCCAAACTCAGCAGGTTTACCATTCTAATATTGTAATTAAGAGATTTACTGGCATCGCTACTTCCATGTGCAGTACAGGTGCTTCAGCTGAGTTGTATTAGAATAAGCAAACTTATTCCTACATTTAAAATGGCTGTTTTAATGCAAAATAACATTAGGCATTATAAAGTACTAAATGAAGAGAACCCCCTTCGGACACCACAGGACTACGGTGCTGGTCTCTCACCTTCCTCACCAGCCTCAGTGCTCTCAGATTTTAGGAAAGGATCAAGACTTTTGCCATTAGAAACAGACTCTGATAACAGAATTTTTGTATCCATTGAACTTGCATAACAGCGATAACATTGTCACCTCTCCGCTTTCCCAAGGGTATCTAACTCCATCACCAGGACAACCCCCAAAGCTGGACCCAGATTACTGCATGGTGAACGGGAGGCCGTGACACTATCGCAATGAGCTGGACGCTTTTGGCCCTACTGGCAGCAGAAGCGCCCTGCCGAGCGGTATGTTTGTGTCAGAAGATGACAACAATGGGAAGTCACGTAAAGCTCCGGAGCCGAAAGGCTTTGGGGCCTGCTCTCAGCGGTGAGACGGGCGGGTTTCCAGCACTCTTCTCCGGGCCGGTACGGCCAGCGCCTCCGCAGGGCCGGCTCTGCTCCCCGCCTCCACAGCACTGACAGGGCAACGGCCAACGGCGGGGCAGGAGCCCGGCGCCGGTCTTAGCCCGGCCGGCAGCGAGAAGCGGGCTTGAAGAGCCCCGGGGAGGGTCGCTCCCTTTCCCCGGAGGCCGGCACCCCGGCGGGGGAGCCGCTCCCACCTGCGCACACCCGCTCCCAGAGGCTGGCCGGCCGCCCGCCCGCCGCCATGCCGTGCCGTGCCGTGCCGCGCCGCGTTGCCGCGGCAACCGCTCCGCCAGTCCCCGGCGCCGGGCGGGCGCAGCCGCCTTCCCCTTCCGGGTCGGCGCGGGGCGGCGGGTGCTGCACGTGGGCCGCGGCAGGTAAGCGGCGGCGGGGCGGCCGGAGGGGACGGGCCGCTTTAGACCGCGGCCTGCCCGGCGGAGACGCTCCCGGGGCTCCCGCCGGACCGCCTCCGCTGGCGATAGAGGGTCCAGCCGGGCGGCTTCCGTGAGGGGCGGTGACGGGGCGCCGCCGCTCTTCTCTCCTTCCATCTAACGGGGGAAGAACCGGAGCGGGATGTGGGGTGACCCCGCCTCGCCGGGTGGGTGCCCCGAATTCAGGTTCCGTCGGGGGGCGGTGTGTGTGTGCGGCTCCTCCGCAGGCCTGGGCGGCCCTGGGCCCGGCGGCGCCCGGCACAGGCTGGCAGCGAGGGCGGGAGGAGCGGTGGGCGGCCCGCACGCATCTGCGGGCGTTACTCGAACCCCCGACGGGCCTGCCGGTAACAGGCAGGCGTACTCTGTGGTAGACTTGGATTTTTTTAAAAGGGTTTTAACGGGGTGCCTCACAGAGAGGCACTCAAAGAAATCCTGGGGCTTGGTTATGGGTTAAAAGATGGGAAACCAAGTAGGAATAAATAGGTTTCTCGGCGAAGGCAGGGAGTGTCACCAGGTGGGTCCCAAAGGCTTCTGTGGTGTAACCTGCTGGCAGGCACGGATGTCCCGAAAAAGGAAACGGATAGCAAGGGCGAGAAATCGCAAACGGGAGCGAATTCAAGGTAATGAGTAAGGTGCCTTAAAAGGATCTTGTAACACTAAGTGGACAATAAAGTGAAGTTCAATGTTAAATAAGTGAAAAGTCATACATACATGAAAAACCACCTTAACTACACTTACCTATTTATATATATGTGTCTGTCTTGTCATTTAGGAAAGAGAGGGTAGCTATTTCTGTGAAAATGTCATGCTCAGCAGCTGTCAAAAAGACAAATAGAAAGTTACAAGCTAACTAGGACAGTAATAAAGAACAAGACAAAAAAATCACCCCTTCACCACTCCAGTAGACTACATTTTCAGTGCTGCCTGCAGTTCTGGTTCCCTGCCATCACAGCAGGCAGATTGTGAAATGGGAAAAAGAGTGCCGGGGACAACACAAGGTATGGAATGGTTTCAGAATAAAGGAAGACCAAATAGACTAGGACTTGCGTTGTCATCTTGAAGCGGTGAGCTAACATCTTCATTTCGTTTTTTTAGAATGATAATAAAGAAAAAGAGAAAAGAAGTTCACGCGGAATCTATACAGGAAAAGAAAAAGGTGAAAAGTAGTAGGAGCCATACTATCATTAAAATTGAAGATGTTCAAACTGTCATTAAAACTGAGGATGACAGCCAGCTTGAGACAAAAACAAAGGTAAGGAAAAAAGAAAATTTAAAAGAAGATGGCTGTTTAGACCAAATAGAACTGAAGAAGAAGAAGAAGAAAAACAAGAAAAAGAAACTTGACTCAGAATTACTGGAAGAAGCACATTCAGAAAGCTTTGTGAATGTAGGCAGCCATCTGGATTCAGAACCTCAAGAAGAATCAGAGGAAGAAATTAAAATTCTCAAAAAGAAGAAAAAAAAATGTCAATGTCATTCCTCCTTATCATTGGAGAATAATGAGAGTAGTGATGCAGAGCTTTCAAATCATCCGACAGATGGTACTAAGGAAAATGAATTTGCTTTTAAAAAAAGCAGAAAAAATACTGCTTTGAATTTGGAATTGGATGATGAAGTAACTAAGAAAAAGAAGGACGTAACTAAGAAAAAAAAGAAGACAGACAATTTTTCTTTTTCATTAGAGGACATCCAGGACAGTGAACATAAACAGTCTGAAAAAGTTCGTAAAAAACCACACAAATATATTTCACAAAAAAAAGCTTTTATCCAGAATGATGGGGAGAGTTACATGAGAAGAAAGAAGAGGAAGAAAAAGAAAGATAAGTCCAACTCCTTTTTACCGCTAGCAGATAGTCAGGACAACATCTGTGGAGTTCCTGATAGCCCTGTTGCATTAAGTGACTTCAGAAAAAGGCAAAGAAAGAATTTCCAGGAAACTGCATTCACAAACAGAGAGGAAGAGGACACTACCGAGAACTCTGGAAGTATCAGAGAGACCAAGAAGAAGAAGAAGAAGAAGAGAAACAAAGATGTTTATTCCTTAACATGTGAAGATGATCAAGACTATAGTCACAGGGTTCCTGATAAGCATCTCCCTGCACAGCAAGAAGTTGAGTCTGAAGAAAAAGAGCTTTCTGGAAAAAAATGCAGGAAGAATATCAAGGATAATAATGAAGTAATTGAGAAGAAAAAGAAAAAGAAGATTCAGAAAGAGGAGGAGGAAACAACATACTCAAAATTTTCTTTAAGCAATGACAGTGCATCTAAAAGCCCAAAAATAATGCTACTAGAAAGCAATAAAAAGAACAAAGAGAGTGAAATGAAGAGAGCTGAATGTGTCACAGGGGACGTTGTAGATAGGGTATTATGCACAAGTAATCATATGCTCTGTGACAAAAAAAGGAAAAAAAGAAAAAAAGAAGTACCACAGGACTCTGCTGAGGAACCAGGTTCAAAAGCAAATACAAAAAAGAAAAAGATCAAAAGCGAAGACACGGGAAATCAGGCACTGGTAAGTTGTAAAGAAGAGTGTATCTTTGTGCCCTTCTGCTAAGGAACTGAAAGCTTTTTAGGTGGGCAGTTTCCTATTTTGCAGGCTGTTCTGCCTGTTTAGACCCTTACATTTAGGTCAACAGGGGCCTCCTCTGTGTTTTGAGAAGCAGGATCAGCTGATCTGCTGATTTCAGCACGGAATAGTTGTGAAACACAGGAAAGTATTTTTTAATGCCTACTGCTGTAGTTGTCTAGTGTTTCAATTGTGAAAGTGTAAAATGTCTAAATCACATATTAGAACTAACAGCAAGTATTGGCACAAAAAGAAATGTACAGTATGTACAGTCATAAATGTTCTTCTAGCCCGCTTTAAGTTGCTCTTAGCAAAGTGGCAACACTCCTATAAAACAGGATTTTAATGTCATTTAACCTGAGCAGGTTGGTAACACTGGCAGCACGAATGCATCTAATTGTGTCTGTTAGACTTTTCCTCAAGCTTTTGCTGCTGTTGCTGCTGAAATTGCGTGGTGTTAGAAACAAGGGGGAAATTTAGCCAAAGCCTGTTGTCTAACTTGGACAAAACTTTAGAGAAAATCCTAAGAATCTTAAGTGTAGATTAGGCCTCGAGCATTGACGTATAAATTCTGATAGAAAAATACTAGAGAACAACCTAAACACAAATTCTTAATTAAAAAAATAAATCAATGCAAGAAAATAAATAGGTATAAGAGCTGTGTAAATTATAACTGAAGGTAACCAGAATTGTATCCAGGAACATCTGGAAATTGAGGAAATTCTATCCCAGAGTCTTGCAGTACGGCCATTTCTGAAGTGAAACAGACATGGAGAGGAACTGTGAAAGATTCGAAATACAGAGGTTCTTCTTTGATTCCCCCCCTCCAAAAAAAATTAGACTATTAAGATCTGGTTTTATTGCTTTAACAGATTTTTTTAAAACTTTCTTCTTTTTTTATCTGATTAGGGTCATATTTTAAAGCTATTTGAGTGCCTAAAGTTAGTACCTATATGCCTAACTTCTGTTGTTACTGAGAATTAAGCTGCAAGATGCTCAGAAATTCAACAGGTATCTATCTTTATTTTTAGGGGGTTAAACAACTTTGAAAACAGCTCATTGCAAGTCATTAGGAGCTTGTTTTTATTTTCATAGGTAATGGGAAACTGCACTCCAGTTGTTTTTTATCAAGAACTTTGAATACGTGGCTTGTTTAAAGGTCAAGCACTAGCTGATAAAGCATCATTGAAGATTTTTGTAAACTAGGGACAGAGCAGTCCATAGCGCTAGTTGCCTCTCAAGCACACTTCAGGGTGCGCTTTGCTTTGTTATGCACTCACATACGCAGTCGCTTCATGTTCTGTGGAAACCTGGCAGCTTTCTGGGGTTGACTGCTAATAATTAAATATAGATTTATATAAGCAGGTTCTTCAGCCTTCATGGAGACCCAGATACAGGCTTTTTCCACAAAGGTTTGTGTTGGGAGCGTGTATGCTTATCAGTCATTAGGTGAGCAGATGTTTGGGGCTTTTTACTTGGGTCTCTCCTTTTGACCTTTCAAAGGACAAGGTGGTTTTGTTGCTGGGATATATTTTCTAATTAAATTGACATTGTCTTTTGGAGACTGTTAGACATTATTTGGATTCTTGCAGCTGCTCGCATTCTGTGGAGACAAGATAAGCCTAACAACAACAAGTAAACTTGCATGATGGTGGTGACCACTTACAATGGAAAATACAGCAAATACCTTGCAAACAGTTGAGCAGAAGGGTGTAGGGTGATGCATGTTTTGTTTTTCTTCCCCATATTCGGCTCTGTCCTTTAATAATAAAAACTACTTCAGAGAAATTCTCCTGAAGGCTGAGAAGTCTGGGTAAATCAGTTCTAGAGAAATCTAGTTCCTGCCAGGCCAAAAGACACTGCTGTAATAAATGGCTGATAACGCTGGGCTTGCGTTTTACTGTGCCATAGTCCTGAACTATTTTCTAGTCTCTAGCGTGTCACACACACTGATGCATGCCTTGAAAAATCCTCTGTTGGGCTTGTGCAGGAAGCCAAAGAGTAAGTATTTAAAGACAATGTGGAGTGATACCCACTTAATATCAACGACAGATATTTTTCCCGTTGGATGCCATTGCAGTCAGCTTGGGTAGAGTGAGGAGGAGGGAGGACTCAGTTTACTTCTTTGAAGCTGTTTGCTTGCAGATAGCATAATCCCACCATGTGTGAATGTGCTGCTCTTCCATGACGTTGGGGGAAGACTGGCACACCTCCAGAGAGGGGTAATTTTTGCCACGCAGTAGCCGTCAGCAGGTCAGTGACATACTGTGAACCAGCAGGGATGGGGGTGCCCCCTTCCTCCTTCCTTGTCTGCCACTTGACCTTCCAGCTAAAACCAAAATATGTTGCAGCTGTTTGCAGAATCCTGTCACAACAGTTTTCCTGCTTGTTTTAAGAGATCTGAAAAGACAGTACCAGGCCATCTAGAAGTAAATTGGGGCTTGGTTTTAGTTTTTGTTTTTTTCTTTTCATCCAAGAGAATGAGCTCTCCTTATTGCAGACAGCGTTCTCACATTTTTAATAGTGTATGTATCTGTGTGTGTGTGTGTGAAATCAATGTATAAAAGGGAGCTTTGGAAAACGAGGTAAATTATTCATGGCTTTAAATAAACCTGTAAACCCTCAAAAAAGTAACAGCAGCTTTGCTGACAGAAGTATGTTACAAATCTTTTCTTTGTCTTACTGTTTTCTGGCTATTTCATGCTTGGATTATTACGTTAGCTGTATCAATAGATCTTCACTTGGGCCACCTTTTCCAGGCTGGTCTAAAGCTTATGGCTGTAATTTACCACTATCCTGGACTTATTACTTATCCTGTAACACTGGATGCCCAAAAATCTTATCCTTATTACAAATTTGGAAAAGAAAGGCTGAGGGCAATGATCTAGAAATGCCAGTCAGTGGGAGCAAAAGCTGCTGAAGGGCTGCACTTTGTGGAAGAGTTACCAGTATCTGGCTGCTTGTGGTCGCTGCCAGATTTACCTCCTGCCATCCTGCCCATCCATTCCTGCCGTAGCTGCTCTGTCTCTTCGCATCAGCTCCCCCTTCCTCACTCTCCAACATGGAACTAACGTGCTGTTTGCTGCCATTGTAGGAGACACTTTATGTGTCACACCTCTCCCTGTGCTCTTTCCAGACTGGAAGCTCCTTGGGGACCATCATCTACTCTGCATTTGTACAAGACAGAGCACAATGCAGCTGCTTCTCAATTGTTTAGGGTTTTGTCTGGTGTTTTTTTGTTTGGTTGGTTAGGTTTGGTTTTTTTTAAGTGGCTAGTGGGATCAACACGCCCTCAAGCTTGTCCTGTGCCTTCAGAGGGGCTGTTATCTTACCACCAATTTTTTATTTATTATTTTTAACTTTCTTTCTGCCCCTTATTTCAAGTGTAAATTTAAACATTTATAAAACAGTTTAATTGGAAGTGACCCCATCTGCAAATGTTACTGTATGTGCCAGTGATATTGGCAGGTCCATTTTAATGTGTGAGTTAAAAAAAAAAAAAACTTTTATCCTCTTTGTTAAAAAAGGATCTCTTCCTTGGGGAGAAAGTCTCTCCATAGAAATACACAGGTTTAATTGGCATTTTGAGCTTAGACCTGACTATTTCTTCTTGCCCCAGAATAGTACTACTATATTGTTTAGTGTTTACTATTTTCATGGTCAGAGCTGTGTAAAATATTCATACAAGCCTTTTCCTGTTTTACAGGAACATGTGGATGATGTAACTATTGTGCAGGAAAAAAAAGGAAACTGTGATGAAATTAACATAGACAAGGTATGCTTTGTCTTAATTGTGTAAGATTTAAAGCAAGTCAGCGTTTAATGTATGCACAGAATTTGTAACAAAAAACCTGCTTTGTTGCTCATCTATGCCAAGATTTCCCTAAATAACGCTCTGCTTAAAATGTACTTTACCTTCCATAGGTTAAGTCCAAACTGTACAGCTCCAGTCAATGTCAGAAGCTTCTAAGTAGCTTATTAGGTTAAATGCAGGTTTCTTTGCCTCTCATCGATGTTGGCAGTTACAGTGTAGCTGTTACCTGCAGTTAGAAGATTAAACATATCTGATACAGCATAATGTTAATTTAAAATACCACTAGAAAAATCACAGTTCTCGTGTTGAGTGTGTAAAAGGATCACATGCAACTTTTTAATTATGCTTGCAAAATTCTGAAGATAACTAATTATTTTATTCTTCCCTTATCTTTTCATTATGAATTAAATTAATTGTCATTTAACACACAGAAGATAGTGTTTTGTGCTGTTTTTTTCCGTGTGCTAGGTGAGGCGGCAGGCTCTGCAAGAAGAAATTGATAGAGAATCTGGCAAAACTAAGGTTTTCAGTCCCAAAGTGGAACGGGTATGTATGAACTTAGACCTTGATCTGATGGAAATATTGTGTCCCAGAGCAAGTTCCTGAAAAAAGCACTGCACTCTTTTTTGTATGTGGCTCAGGTACACAGCTTGGCACAACAGTCTTCCTTCTGACTGTACATTTAAGGTCATGCTATAGAACAAGTTAGTACAATCCCAAAAGAGTCTGGGAGCTGACTAGTGAACTCCAACAGCAGTTGGCATTTTACAGAGCTCTAATTCCCATCATCAGTCCTCAAAAGCAACATTTTCTCTGGTTCCTCTGGAGAATGAGCAACAACAAATTGTTACAGAAGCATTTTCTGCTTACTGTGAAATATAAGTAATTCTAGGTTATGGATATAGCAGTCACTGAATTGGATCTGAATTGTTATGTTGAAGACTGCAGACATTCAGAAACAGGGATGCACATGGAAAGGTAGAAGGGGATGACAACTGATAACGCGTGTGTGTGATACAGTCTTCTAACTTCTACATCTTTCCTCCACCTCTTTGAAAGATGATTCTTTATTCTTTGCTTTTGCATTCTTCTCAGCCTGCCTCCTGACAGGTTTACAGTAAGGTGGTGGAAACTGCTGCAGTAAGTGTTTAGCAGGGGTAATAAGATTCAGGAGGAGAGAAAGCTTACCTAGTAATTCAGGATTCTGAGTTGCTTTGCAAGACTGCCAGATGCCTAGAAAGTTGGAATATACCTCAAACAAATGCCAGAAACAACTCCTGTAGTTTTTTACATAGTGGGAAGCGGACTGCAATAGCTCTGGAACAGCAGCTATCTAATAGTCTCTGAAGTCATTTAGAAAAATGACATCCTTGGCAGGGGATCTCTGTTCTTTGGTGCTGATCTGTCTCTGTTTAGTAGTATGCAGAAGAATAGAAGCTATGGAAACTAATTCATCAGCTTCACAAAGAGTGAGCTGGAAGTGCTGCAGCAAAAGCTATGTGTAGTGCCTGCCAGCAATTCACTTAAAAAAAATTATAGGGTTTGACAAGCCATAATTATTTTTGCATCTGTGCAGATGTCTCCCATTCCAAAGGGAGGACATATATATGTGTGTACTTGTGTGTGCGTCTGTGTCACAGACCTGGGCTTATACAGCACCTTGTCTTTGAGCAAGGTAAAAATACTAAAGTACTATGGATAGCTTTCTTTTAATGGCGGGTATTCTGGCCTGTGATAGTGAATGATACTCCCAACTTGCATTTCTTTAACTTAAAAAAACTGCTACAGCTTGCCTGCAATATTGTGTAGCATGCTGTGTGTCATGTTGGCTGTCTAGTGGAGAATGACTGTTTCATGCAAACTACAACTGTTCAGTTGGAAGGATTTCAGGCTTACATAAACACACCACTGAATTTGCATTTTTTCCTTTGATGTAGCCAGCTCAGTCTATTTAATTAATGATCAAACATTCTTCCATTTAATATCATGCCCCATTTTAAAGAAAAAGTTGGTTGTAGCAGTCCTGCCAAAAATAGTTATAAATGACTGCACAGCTCCTAGCTATAGCTCAAGAGTCAAATAAGATCCATAGATAATGAAGCCTTTTCTTAGGTAAGCCAGAAGTTCATAAACTTTGTGAATCATATGATGTATCTTGGGTTATCCACAAACAGCTGAATTCTGATTTTACTTGGACATTACTTACATTCTCAGCAAGGAGCCAGTATCTGCAGACAAAAGTCCTGGAGTGAACTAGTTCAAAGTATACAGTGAAAGGCAGAGTTAAAGAATGGCAGACTGCGAGGGAGGGGAGGCTTTAGGAGTGCTATATTTAGACCTGTGGGATAAGGGTATGCCCTCAGTTTTTGCCCCCTTGCAATATTAGTGGTAATTAGTGGGATGGGAATGCGAGTACTACTTAAAGCATGAGCCAGATTGAACACTGTCTCCAAAACCAACATAACAAAACACTGCTGAAAACAACAGCTACTTAACTAGGCAGTAGGAAAATGAAAACAGTAACAGTACAAAGTGACAGACTGAAAGAAGATTAAGTCTGACAATTGTCTTAGAATAAGAGAAATGATTGGGCAATGTCTGGCTCTTTGAGCTAAGTAAATATTATCCAGAGAGCAGAAAAGTCAAGATTCCTAAAGACAGAGGGAAAGGAGATTCTAAAAGTGCAAGAAACCCTGTCTCCAGGTTAAATGAACTGAAATGCCAATGAAGATGTATTCGTGCAGGGTTATGTCATTCTTTTATCGCATCCTTTGAGAGGTACTGCCCATGGAACGACTGCTTCCCAGCTTTGTCAGCCCTGTCAGGTTTTTGTAGGTGGTTCTGTTCTCATGGTACACAGCCAGTTGTCTTCCTTGGTCTTGGTATTATTTAATTTAGTGGTAACCTTGTTTTACTCCACAGGATACAAAGTTCGGCCAGTGGAGTACAGCTGCTTTTCAAAGTTCTGAGGAAGAAATGAAGTTTTTCAGACTGATGGGTGGCTTTAAAAAGGGCTCTGTGCCTATCCAAAATCACTCAGCGACTACGAACAAACCGAACATGGCTCTGAACAGGGAAGGGGAGGAGAAGTTACAGCAGGCTCTGAAGATGGAATTTGATAAAGCAATGGACTTGAAGCAACATAGAGGAATTGGTCTTGGATTTCAACCTGCTGCCAACAAAAAAGTATACATAGACAAATATACAACTAGATCTATAAAATTTGAAGATTAAAACTCTGAAGTAATAAAAAGAATGAAAAATCGATCAGGCAAGTTTCTTTTCACTTTCCACATCTTTTTACCTGAAATAAAATACAAAATGTTTAAGAAATTTGATTTATGAGGCACTTCTAGTAGAAGTTTTCAACTGCATACGCCAGATTATGTGGAGCTGGGCCCTTACTTCAGCTAAACAGTAAGTTTTTGAAACTTTTACAATGTTTTCTACAAGGCAAGAGACCGCCTCCTTCAAAGATTGAAGATATGTGGGTAATGCCTGCAACAAGTTGAAACTTAGTAATTTTTTTTTTTAAATGCCGATTTCATAAACTTATTTTTAGCTACATCGTAGTGATTCAAAAGGATTTTAGCATTCTGTAAAATCTTTACATTTTTACACTCAGTGAGTGGTACAAAGCGATGGTGTTTTACTTTGAAGGAACACTACTGGTATGCCTACAAATTTGATGAGGGAAGACTTAACTTGGAAAGTAGTTTCTTAAATATTAGCATCTTCATTATAATAATGAATAGCGTTGAACATCCTCTATATTTTAACTATGCTCTGGCAGTTGGATTTTCAAGCAGCAGCTGTTAGCTGTAAAAGAAGGTAAATGCTTTCTGAATAGCAGCACCAAATATATGGATCTAGACTTCCTAAACTATAGAAAGCAAGGTAATTTTAATAATGTGCTTATTGGGTTCATTATACATCAGTCTGAAATTTCTAACCTTTGGGTTTTCAGATAATCTGCATTTTCACTGGCTTTTTAATAAGAGTACAAAATATGAGACTGCATTTTTGTATGTCGTGTTCAGAATTCAAGGGTCCAAAACAGTCTATCAATGTCTTGCTTGAAGTTACAAAAAGATAGTGAAAAAACTGTCACGTTTTTATTACCAGCTGTGCCATTTGTTATGGGAGACAGTGTTCTCAAGTTTTAGTGTAGCTCTGGTTCTTAAGCAGAAGGTGACCATCTCTTATGTGCATGCCTGCTGTACTATAATAGAACGCCCCCACCCCCCCTGAATTAGGTTAGTATCTCTACTTACCCAGCTTATTGTTTTTCTGCCAAAGTACCTATCCTTTTTGATAAGCTCATGCCAACTGATCTGCTACATTTCTTGCTCTTTTTAAGGCAACCTCACTTTCCATAATAGTCTTTTCCAGTGGACCACTCCACCCAAAAGCACCTGCCTCCAGCAGAAAATACGCTGAACAAAACAGCAGTTGGTTCCAGTGTATTTTGGGCAACTCCTGAGGGGAAGTGAAAATTATACAGAGGCTCCAGCTTAAGGGGTTGCCATGAATCCATTTCCATACCTGGGAAGAGGGGATGCTGAACCACTTCCTGCAGGGTCTGAACTTGTCTTTGAGGAAACCATCTCTGTAAAGTGTCATTTAAACCCACCACTACCTCAGGGTGAGTCTGTTTTGCACCAGTGCTCTCAAAGCTCAGCAACTGGCATCAGCTGTTGCTTTACATGGAGGTTCTGTTTTCTGATGTAAGACAAATGCTGAATTCAGGCTTTCAGCTACTTGCCTGGCAAAAAAATGAGTTAAAATAAAGGAACAGGTAGGAAAATGTTAACTAGTGACTTCATTTAGGAGGAGAGGGACAGCATGTACAGCTTTCTACTGCAGAGCCAATCTTGGATGGGTAGTGACTGGTCTTGCGCTGCCACTGTCAAAGATGCCGAAGGTGGTATTGGTCCTAGCCTTGCCTTTGGATAAGGACTCTTTCCCATCTAGAATTGCATGATGTATACCAGTGTGTTGCTCAACTATAGCTTTGTGGATGGCCTGGCACCTCGGCTCTTAATAATATTGCGCACATGAGAATGTCATCGTTTGAAAAACAAGACATATACCTGGGGAAAAAACTGTCAGCTTTTTTCAAACAGTCAAACTTGGTCTGGCCTGTATAGTTGCTATATATAGAAGAAAGTGGAGGTCTATAATAAGTAGAGTGCTTTAACTAAAATTAATTTTGCTCTAACATGGAAGTAAGCCCAAAGCAGTTAATTAGAGTGGTTATGTTAGCTTCTAAGCTAGATGTTTAAAGTTTGCTCCTGATAACTAACCAGAGCTTTCTGCCTGTCATTGAGCTATTTTTGCACTACTAAAACCAGCAGTAAAACATTTGAAAATATTTCTCATGGCGGTCTTGCATCAATAAAGAAACCAAAGTTATACTGTGCTCAAAAGACAACAGGCAAAAATTGGTGCCTGCATGGGGCAGAGGAACGGTTGGGACCTTTGTAAGCCTGCTGTAAGAGTTTCCATTTTATAGAATGTGGAACAACTCCACACTGGGTTTAGGGCAGTACATTTGCCCCTGGAGGGCCATTTCTGCCATACCACAGCTGCTTAGTGTGACCCACTTGGCGGTTTAGAGAGCTCAGAGTTTAATCCCACTTACCCGGTTTGTGGGTTTTGTTTCCAAGCCCAACAGGAAGAATCATCTAAGTGCTGTTGAGAGTTGTTTTGTGCAGCTGCAGCAAGAAGGAAAGCTACATTAAAATGGGACATGGTAACGTGCAGTACTATCATTTCATTATCTGTGTGCGCTTTATACAGAATTACTTCAGGAAAGTCAGTATAATTAAAATAGCTATGTACTAAAGGCTGGAAAGGTTTTGCATCAAGTTGATACCACTTCATAATTATCTTGTATTCCTGCAATTTTACTCTGCTTACATGTAGTCTGTACCAGGACCAAAGGGCCCTAGTTTGGTTCTTTACAACCATAACACAAAATACGTATTTTAGATGTACTTTGCTTCAGTAACCACTGAGGACATGAAAAACATGAAATAAGAATGGTTTAATGATTTGGGTGGTATTTATTATCAGCTTGCTAACTCCTTAATTATATGATTCTAGCAAAACTGATTACTTGTTTAGCCTTAACAAAATATAACATTTTTGTGCACAAATATACCTTAATATCCATATAAGGATTTAGCTTATTAAAATACTTACCACTAAGCAAAAGCAGCAATAGGTGCAAGGTCTCAACGTGGTTCCTTACCACGGGACAGAAGTGGCGAGAGTGACATTTATTAGATGTAATAGCAGTATATGTAACTAAATTCCACAAAGGTAAGGTGATAAATTTGTATACACCAAGAAACTCCCCCAGAACAAACAGATGAACTGCAAATTGTTTTATTCAGTGATACAGTGTACTTTGTGAATATAGAGTACTTTGCATACATTTCCATTTTCCTTTGCAGACAGCACTTAAAAGATTCCTCCCATTTTACAAAACTCCACTGAGCTAAAATGAAAGCATAAACATGTCTGTGAAAATGTATTGTAGAAATGAGAACAGTAACACCCCGGCCATTTTTCTCGTTTACTGGAACTGACCAAACAAATGTTGGCAGCATCCCAAAGCGGAAAGATGATTTAGTAACATTATTATATTGAAATGCTGCTTTCTACACAGGAGAAAGATTGTTCTGCAAGTGGGATGAAGTTTGGAGGCTGTGAACTGATCTGTGCAGATTACCTTCTTCCTTTGTTGCTAAAATGACAACAACTTAGATTTGGAAAGGCTTTTGCAACGATAGAGGTTCAAAATACCCTTTTACTGAATCTAAATCAGCATTTAAAATAAGACTATAGTTGTAAAACTGGAAACAGAATTCAGGTTAAATTATTGGACAGAACAGTTTTACCTGTGTCCAAGTAAATCTGTCACACTAAGTAACATAAAAAATACACTGAACTCCAGTCAAAATCAAGATGAGTGATTTTTGGCCTCAGCTACATGCTCTCTTGTACAGATGACTCCTTGGAAAAGAGGCATTCATCAGGTCCTGGTCTGCAGAGGAAGCCGAAGGGCCAAGTCTGTGAAGTGACTCATTTCAGGTTGTTTGCTTCGCCTCTTGATGTATTCTAGTGTTTTCACCTGGGTATAAAAAGAAAGATATTTTGAGATTTTTAGTGGCTTTGTCTTTTCTCATTTCTTAGGCCATCATTTAATCTATGTGAAGGTGTTTTAATAGACACTCATGATTTTCCCTAAATATCACTGGCTACACAAGCACTTACACTTCACTCCAGAGCTCGCTATCATGTATATCTTTCTTAAAGGCTCTGGAATGCCCACTTTCCAAGCTTACACCATGCAGTTCCTCTACTAAATAAAAGTGCTGTATTTCTCTTAAAGATAGTTTTCTGTACTGAAAAGTAGTTATACCGCCCCACATTTCCAGGTTCTTTAACGTGTGAAATACATTTAAAAGTGCTAGAAAGATACAGACCACTTGAAACAGGAGAAGCTGCTTATTCATTAAGAAGCATTTAAAAAATAATTTGGTTTTTTTAAGCTCATTTAATTTTTAAAATTTTTTTTTTTAAGAGAGCAACTTGTAAAGAGATCAGGTTTATTCAGATCAAGAAAATGTTACCTTTTCCTAAGAACTAAATTTGTCTGCATTATCTGTTTTCCTTACCATAGTCTTGGTGTCAGCAAAGCCATGTTTCTGAGCAAGATTCCAGAGATTGACGGAAAGCTGGTTTAGTTTGTTGTTTCGTAGATCCCCATGAGCTAAAATAGTGTTAAAGAAATAGAGTGCCAGCTGGCTCTGTCGCTTTAGGGTCTATAATGAAAAAAAATTTCTATATTACCATATAGTCATCCCAAAACATCCAGCATAACCTGTCTGGGTTCTCTGACCTCATAGAAGTGTAAGGTGCTGATACTCATTCTGTAATACACAGCAATAATTACAGACACAAGAATATGGGCATAGTTTCCATGTTCCATTCAAAATGCAACAAGTAGCGATCATCATGAATCAACCTAAGTAGCTGTAAATAAAATAATTACACAAGACTCCTACATCTCATACCACTTTGGCACAGCACAGTATGTAGCTCTGACATATTTTTAACTCAAGACTCCCTATAATTGCATAGAAATCACCCTCCCACCAACCAACCTTGCACTTACATCACCACAGCTATATATTTTTTAGAGAGAACACGATAATCAGTCTAGATTAATGCAACTTCAGGCTTTTTCCAGCAGCCTATTCTACTTTCATTTACTTAACCAAAGACATTTTTTCCCTGCTATTCTTTCACTGAAACTTTGGTGGTACCAACACATTTGCACCATGTTTGCAGCTACATTCCCTAAAATTGCTGAGGGGGACCTTGAGGAAGACCCCTGCTTCATGGTAATCTAGTCTGGAGGAGCACCGTGCCCTTTGGCCTCTATGGAGGAGTTCTGGGGCACAGACAATCCTGCCCTAAGCTTACAGGGTGCTACCACCCTGATTTGGGGTGAGTGGGAAACAAAAGTAATTAAAATGCTATTGCAGATTCTGCCTATTCCTACAAAAATAAAGTTTTAAAAGCCTAAAAAGATGAATTATTATTGGATGCATCTGAGACAAAGTCCTTTTTTCTACTGCTTTGCTGCAGCTGTCCTTTGTTTTCCGCTCAAGAAAGACCACTGATAAAAATCATAGCTCCATTTTACACAGAAATCACAGCAGCAGAGCAGTAGTTAAAAAATGGTCAGCTCAGCACCTCAGTTAATGAACTTAATACTTCACTTCAGCCCTCTCAGTTCAATACGTGTTAGGGTAGGTAATATACAGTGTTCAGATACGAAGTTACAGGAAGAATGAGGCAGAGATTGGGGTAAGAGTGCAGTGATCTCTGTGACTTGTGCTCTCCTGACATCATACCAGTGCAGCCATGCAGCCTCTGCCCCTTCCCTCAGGGACTGAAAGTAAATTAATTTCCCTTCTCACTGCCAGCAAAGAGAGGTCAGATGCTATTAATCAAAGAAATGGCACACATTGATCTGTCTTCCAGATAAATACAGAAAAGGAGAAAGCCATGCCATTAAAGAATTGGCTAACTAGAAAAAAGGACACAGCATGCCCCAAATGAAGCATCAGACTGCTACTGTACGTTTGTGACACACACAGTAGATTTGTACATCCAGAAAAAATCTGACAGACCAGAAACTGTGTGCATGCACACGTGCATGCATGCATATGTAATGCCCAGAGCTGCTGAAGGCCCCAGGAGAAGATCCCTAAGCACTAAATTAATTATACGAAACCACCAATAAGACAGTTCTTCCTGTAACAGTTATCTACATTAGCAATTCCCATCCCAATAGCTCCAAAACCTGTTTATAGGCTAACACTACAACCATCATTTGGGAGCATTGAACTGTACTCCCTCCCAGATCGAGAAATACAATTGATCAGCCTACTCCAGTAGTAGCAACACAAAAGAGCAGAAATACAACTCAAAAAGACAATAAAAGGGAAAGTAGTTATGCCTAAATGCTTAAATATTACTGTAATATTTCTCTTGTAGGACTAACATCCTCCAGGGAAAAACAGATACAGGATACAGCCAGCTAGTCCCTGTTTTGCCACATTATTCACAAGACATACAGCCTTTCACCTGCCACATCACCACGTACCCTGGATTAGCAAAATAAGGTGTCACCTATAATTTTTTTTCCCATTGACCATCTAATGCCTGTGTCTTCTGCTGAATACAAACTTCAAAGATGTTCCTGGGAGCTGCTTGGAGGCTTCCTCACAAGAAGTGGGACAGTTAAAGTATTGCAGAATGCAAAAGCAGCAGTACTCCAGTTTGAGTATCAACCAGTGAGGTTTTCCAGGCAGTATCAATGCAAATATAAAATCCATTCTTTAAAATAAGGATGACATTTTGACTAACTTGAAACGCACGTACTTCAAAAAGGATCTAGAGACACATTAAAAAGCTGGAAGAATGAGATGCACACTAACTCTCATTGTATTGGGCTAGGTGTAACAGACAGGATTTTGGCATCTTCTTGGTTCGACAATGCAAAGCGAAGAGAGAGGCAGGCTCAGGTAGGCAGTAAATCCCACCACATCTGAGAACGAACAAGAAGAGTCAGACAAGGCTTCACATGATGATGAACAGGAATGTTTGTGTAACATGGCACCGACCTCCAACTCGAGGGGGACATCTATGCCAGCATGCTGCCAAGCCTGCTGATATAACTGAGAGGCACTCCAACTCGCACAATGTATTCACAGGCAGCAAGGAGAAAGCAACAGCTCAGCTATTTGGCAACCACATACATCATGGGACTAGCAATTCCCACACCAAAAAGAATTGCCAGCCTTCTAGGCAGCGCGTTTTCCATAATCTTTGGAATAATGCTGATGACAATCAAACAAATAACAAACTACGTCATCCCAGAACATGACCCCCTTGTGTCCTAGCCCGTCCACCAAAGCACAGAGCAATGTCCAAATTTCATCTGGTGTAACAGAAGAAACCCAGGATCTTTCATACAATGGATCACGTAACTTTGCATTTCACAAATTCTGGCTAGCAATTCAAATATTCATTCCTGTCTTTCAGTGACTTTTGCCAGATGTCTATGTCATAAGGATACCTTGAGCCTTCTGTTAGAAAAGCATTTATGCACTTAGATACATTGCTCCTCTGAAGCTGTGTCCAGCCTGCTGCTCCTCCCATGTACAGCTTTAAAATAACTGGCTCTGATAACTTGTGGCAGCAGAGAGCTCAGCATGGGCTGTAAGGCTCCTCCAAGGTACTAAATATAACAGTCTAGGCTGAGTCTCCATGCCGATGTAGCATCTGTTTGCTAGTATTACCTGAACTATCTAGCCTGAAATTAATTCCAACACTACTGTGATGCTGGTGGTTACATCCTTGTGATCCAAAGCTAGATATTCCTAAAGAAAGCCATGACAGGCAGCCTTGCGTTCCCTTAAAAGTTCTCATGTGAAACCCTTTGGGAACCTTTCAACATCTGTTAGTTCACTGGAAAAAAATCACGCACTGCATGGGACGGACCAGGTTCTCAAGTCTCTCATTACACAACTGTGCTAACATGGGATAAATGAAGACCCTAGCACCAATGGCAGCTATTACAAGTTCATTCATAATAAAAGGAAATAATGATTTGAGAAAATACCAAGAACCAAGCTGCAGCTGGGAGCTCATATACCGCACATAGAGGACACATATCCCCTATTTCACCACTCCTCTAGCGCACTGAGACTGTCAGAAGAGAAAGTGCTTTCTTTTGGATACAATGCTTGAAAGAGCAGTCTAGAACCTCCCCCTGCAGTACTCAGAGCCTCAGTGACAGCTTATGCCCGCTCAGGGTGCAGTAACACACCTCTTAGTTGAGACAGGCTGAAACATTTCACTCCTAGCTCTATACTGGCACCATGGGAGGTTCATCTCTATTTCTAAATCCTTAATCTATTTTTAAAGCTTTCAATATTCATAGTGCTGCTCACATCAGTTTGATTTCCCTCTAAAATTAATCCAACAAAGATGTGCTCCATGTGGAACTTACGGTTCACGGAGGACCAGGCCCTACTTTACAAAGTGATACTCAGTAATCCTGCTGTAGGCCATCAGCAGAATCCCGATTTATTTATTTTGGTTTTGCCATTTACCAGGTATCTTACAAAACATGCAGAAACAATGCTCCAAATCAAACTATTTCTAGTCTTTAAACTCCACCAGCATGCCAGAGACAATGGTGTAATAAAAGGATTAATCTCAGAGTTAGGACTCTCCAACTCTGAGACAAAGAAGTGGAGTTGATATGGGCTCAACCAGCCACAGTTCCTCATGGCGATGCACCCATCCTCTCGCTGAGCCATCAGCAGGCAGGCTGCAGACACGCCAAAACAGGCACCTCCACCACCTCCAGTGTCTTCTGGAAACTGCAGCAGGTGAATTCTCTTGCCTCCCTCCTCCCAAAGAGGAACGAAATGTTTAACTGCCTTTAGAAAATCTTGGCCAAGGACACAAAATTCTTCAGGATGAGCAACCTCTTCTCAATTTAAAACATACCCGCACGCAAACGGAGAACTATCTCCAGTTCTGCTTCTAGTTCAATTATTCAAACACATGTGAAATCAACTGAAATTTTTATAAGTTTATGGAAAATTAAAAATCAGTTGTGTTGAAAGGAGAAGCCTCGAAAGCATACCCAGGAATTGCTTTCTACTGCTCCATTTTTTCATGCTTATTGTAAAAAGTCCAGTATCTAATGGCACACACGAAGACTGCCATCCTAATGTGGCACTGCCGAGGATAGAACAACATGCTCCTAATGTTTTGGATCAAAAGTCATGTTTCAATAAAACATACTCCATCTGGACATTTATCACTGAGTAGCAAGTGGCAAGGTATTTACAGCTCTAAGAAAACCTGGAGCGTAAGATTAGTCTTCCACCCACACAAAGGCAGAGAGGATTCACTGAAACATGCTCTGATGGCCAGAAACAGCTTGAACTTTACAGAACTGTCCAGAATGGAAAATTTCCATTCAAACACTGTAACATAAATGAAGCATTCCCTAATATTGCAAAAAGACCACACTGCGTTAACATAAAATGCATTGTTCTCTTCCAAATTGCCATTTTGGTGAAAGCACTTTATTGTGAGAAAAATTTATTTTCCTTTATAGCTTTTAAAGGAAATGAACCAATAAAAATGCAGAATCATCAGAGGCTTGCTCATTTAAATGAGCACCCAAGCAGATGAATAATAAAAGGTCACCAACACTGAAGCAATCCAAATACCACAGTGATTTTATGATCAGTTCTACTTTAGCACAAATGGAGGTCTCTCTGATAATATTCTCGTCGCCTCTATTTCCTCAGCAACAACAGCTTCCTCAAAACACTATTCGGTATTACAAAACAATTTTTATCTAAATCTCTCAAGGACTTTTACTCAACAAAGCAAAATAAATGCTCCCTCTTTGTAAATAAGGATGGGCAGAGGAGTAAATCCAAGGCCGCAAGTGCAAAGGCAGGACAAGAACCTGTATCCATGATGCTTAGCTTTAAATCCAGTTTTCTATGCAACAATTGCTTCAGTGAAATAACACAGGATCTCATTACTCAAAGTATTAAGCTTGAAAGC
>VFFE01006919.1:137917-289755 GCA_008921705.1 Burhinus oedicnemus
ATTTTGTTGGTTGGTTTTTTTTTTTTCCTAAAATAAAACCTTGATTACCTCAAAGTCATAGAGAGAAATTCTGAAATTGAAAATACACTTTCTAAGACCTTGAAGGATTTTTTGGAGGGAGAAAACTCTTGAAGTTTTTAGAGCTTATATAATCATGATTTTAAACATGTGTTTTGGCCCTCATTTACTCATGATGTTTTACTAAGAAGTAAATTACAAGAAATTTGTAAGTTTAAGCGTATTCTGGGTAAATCAGAAAATACATAAGATAAAAGGTGATCTCTTGTTCCCAAGTAAACTTCATTTTAAGAAGCTAAGGTACATGATCCATCTAGGAAAAAAACCCATCATCCAACTACAGGGAAAAAATTACTAATTTATATATTTCCATGCTTCTCTCCATTGAAATCTAATTAATTTAAATTTCTCATCTTGGGATTATGAAATTATTTTGGTCATATAAAAAATGGAATGAAAGAAAAAGCAGCTAAACCACATTTCCTTTCAGAATGTGAAGAGCAGATTTACTATAGAGTAGTTGTTCAACTGACAACTATTTTCTGTGCTGCTAACTGCAAGAGATATTTTGTCATGGTTGGTAACTCTGACGGACTACCTACCAGAAGGAGAGCAGAATATATTCCAGCCCTCCTCTTTGTGAAAGCCCTGTGCAACTAAAAGAAAAAGACAAAGTAGTTTGGCCTCTCAGACTAACTAATCTTGCCAGTATGCTTTAAAAGACTTGATTAATACTCTCCCTTAATTTAGTAACCTCTCTATGATCAGAAGGCAAACAATCAAATTTTAGAGCAATCAAAATATTATTAAAAAAGACTATAGCCACTTTATAAAATGCAAAATCTTTAGAATTTTTTTTCTAGCTATTCTGAAGATTTTTGTAAGTTACCACCACAATTTCCAAAACGGAAAGCCTGCCTTCAAAGCAGCAAATACATCTAAATAATGGAAGACTAGGCATTACCTTCTGAAAACTGGAGTTGTTAATAAATGTGAAACACCAACAATAAGTGTAGATCAAGTTGATACTTTAGACTAAAAGAAAATCCTCAGTACTTAAAAAGTTTTGATATTTACTTGAAAAGTTCACAGTTCGAAGTATTTGCATCAACACCACCAGGAATAAACTAAGTAAACCACTCTGCACAGATCCACTTTAAAGAACAGACTGTACTTCTGTCTGGCAGCCACCTCCTGTGATTATTTTAAGTTACAGTATCTGGACCTGCATAGGAAAAGGATCCATTCTGTAAGATTGACTACCATTGATCTTCATTAAGTGGGTACGGTGATAACACAATACTACAAATTGCGTGGTGGAACACAAGGATCCAGAGCCATCCTTATGTATTACCTTTATCTACATGGTAGATATATGCTTCTTGAGTCATTGCAGACAGCAGATGCAAAACATTAGTATAAATCCTGACTTTGTCATCACTGTTATCCTCCCAAGTATAATCCTGGATCACATTTAGTAATCCTCGCACAAGAAACAACACTCCTTGCTCTGGATGGTCCTACAGATAAAAGAAAAGAGATAAGTCAAAAACAACACCACAACCAACCCCACAAAAAATAGGGTTATTTGTGGTCATTCAGGGTTTTAGAGTCACAATATTAGCTCTATAAAAGCAAAACCCACAATATAATTAAAGCTGACAACTACTTTTCTGAAGTGTGCTTCCTGCCAATCCTTTTAAAAATTTGTTCCAGTTTCCTTCTAAAATGTCCATTTGACCCATAATCGTAAACTTGATCTAGGCAGCCTCCACAGACAAACTTCGAAATGCTTTGTTTTTTAGTCACAGGGGAATAGTACAAAAATAATTGTCAGCCTCTTAACAGCTAAGCCTCTAAAATTAAACACACTGGGTAGGATTTTTTTTTTATTAAAAGAATGTCTGTAAGCTATAGAAACAAGTATATTACTCATATAATTATGAGTTTCAGAAGAACACCTACACTGGGAAGTCAAAGTTACAGACAATCAACAATCTTTTAATATGAGAGGAATATAATTATAAAGACATCTGCTTTACATAAGCTACGAGTTTTTGCAAGCAGTTTTAATACTGCATCCAGCTTATTTCAAGCTGGCAGTTGGTGCAATGATACCAACATATGTAGGACAAATCACAGCCCACTGCGGACATTTCCTTCTGATCATGTATCCTGTAAAGTAAATAGGAGAAAAAATTACGGTAGCTAATTTCTGAATCCTGGTTATTTCATTGCAAGTTTTTCTTCATTACTGAATCTGAGAGGGTGAATCTCCCTCCCTCAATCGTCTGTTAATGATCTGAGGCATTTCTTCAAGGAGCATCCAGTTCTGACATAGCCTTCCTCCAGAGTCTTACTTCTGCAGTCAGTGGAACAGCAATAACACATCACAGTAGCAACTAGCCTTTCCCTTCTGACAACACAGCACCTCTACATTGCTGAATATGCATGGCTTGGGAGACGCCTTCCACTGGAAAAGGACAATACGCTGCTCTGACTATGAGGATTTGGACAGACTATACTGTGTGCTGCTTCATCAAACATGCAGTCAAAGAAAAAAAGGAAGGAGGAAACCATAACAAATGTTTCAGTGAGGAGGAACAACCTACTTTCTCCAAGAACAAATGAATAAACCTCAAACTTTTTCTTTTTTTTTTTTTTTTAAAAAAAAAAAAAAAAAAAAAACAAAACAAAACAACCCAAACATGCCATTATACTAAGCCAACTTGCTGGGAAAGAAGAAACTTCTCAGACAGGGCCAGAGCTGTTAACAGAGAGAGGTAAAAATCTGCAAGTGTTAGGTTTCCACTGCAGTGAAATCTGGAAAGTCACAGGCCTGTCTTTCTTCTCCACGGTCAACAAAATACCTTGGCTATGTAAGTTTTATCTCAGGTCTTCCAGATTAGTTTACCATTTTTCCTCATCTTTTAGCTATAGCTGAAAATATAGGAAGGAAAATTACATATGTATCTCTATTTAAACTTGACCATTGGTTAAAAATTCGAAGGGTGTAGAATGGTAATATTTTGTTAAATATTAATCAGAAGAGGGAGGTTATGCCAAAACACATCTTCTAATTATTGTTTTCAGTCAAAAGATTAGGCAACCTATAACAAAGAAACTAACAGAAACTAGAGCTCTATATTTTTCCCCTCCTCAGGTATTAGATTTTATGAGTGCTCAGCTAAAATACCACTTTTCTGCAAGGATCTACTAAAACAGTAAATGGTGTTTACACAGGTAAATGGTGGTGAGATTTCACTCTACCCTAAATCCAGTTAAGGGCAAGGTGCTACTGAGAGATGCAATGCTGTACCTCAACCTCCAAACAATTGTTCTGCCACCCCATTTTGCATTGGGGTGAGTGATTTTGCAGCCAACGAGCAAATCAGTTCAGCTTGCTCATGGAAAACTAACCACTGAATCTCCCACTCCCCAAAGCCCAGTCTACTCTGAATTTTTTTACCAGGAAAGTCAAAATAATGTGCTAGCCTATGAGCTATTCATATATACACAACTTACCGGAACAACTAATAATGTGGAAAAAAAATTACAAAGGAATTCCAGGAGGAAGGCATCAGAAGGTCGCATCTTTCCATCTACACTGATCATTTTTGGCACTTCAGGAACAAGGCTCACTGCAGCTTTGAAAAACGCATCAGCTACAAAATAAAAATATAGTTGCTGTATTATCCACTCCAACTGCCATGGCACTCATGCCTGTGATCCAATGATTGCTTCGAGTTTGTTTCAAACAGACTACAGAAAATGAACATATGCTTAACTGCAAAGAAACTTGAGACTCAGCAGTCAAAATATGTGGTAATTCACATGATGCTGTTTTTTCAAAAGAAGTTCCCACATCACTTGAGACCTCTGAAATTATAATTCTTCTCCTTTGCTTAACAAGAGGACACTGTTGTTTCAAATATATTACCTACGTAATAAAAAACCAAAATTGCACATAATTCAAAATTGACTTATCTAAAGAAATGCTTACACCAGGAGAATGAGGAATCCAAAGGGGTAAAAAAGCGTATTAGATCATGTTAACTTGTTCACTAATTCATTCACAAAACACTGTTAAATTTATAAGGAAGCATGGACAACTTCATTTCCCTAAATATTTACAATCATTAAAAGTAAAATACTAATATAGTACCAGAACCTGAGGTATTGCTTGCTACCTAGATAAAATTATTCTTTCCTAGAATCACAATACAGGAATTACAGAAACCATCCACCATTATGGCCTTGGCAAAATTGCCATTAAGAGGTTTTTCATAACTCTTTGTTATGTCTCTAAGCCTACAAAAAAAACCCCAAACACCACTAGAATATCTATTCCTCAGTTTAGGAAGTTAATATTCACAAATTAAAAACAACAGTATTTTCCTTCATACCCTAGAAGACCTCCTATATATACTAAGACTTCACAAAAAAATTTGACAGCAACATTCTTTTGCACTTTGTTGGCTACATTTCAAAATATCCAAGTACTGAAATCCCATTCAAGTTGTTTAGCCATATACTTCAGAGCATCCTTCAGAATTAATACTGTATCTTTATTTTACAGGAACAGACACTGAGGCCATGAAATCAAATTTTAGTGAAGAGAAAGAGAGAATTCTTGGTGAAAGCCAAGAGGTGTTACCTGGCTGGGACGGAGATACTACTTACAGACATGCATGGGCATTTCCAGGAGCGCAGCTTGCTCTGGAAAAATTCATTTGAGCACATGAGGCTCCAAGCAAATTTGCTAAATATAGTACCAAATGATATCTAATTTAAGCTTATGAGGAATACCAGGGAAACATGTGCTTTGGAAAAACTGTAATTCTTCTGACTCTTATTTCTTTTCAGCACACAAGTACTCAAGCCCTTCTGAACTTTTCAGTGCTTAGGTCACAGACCACTTCAGCCAAACATCATACTTCCTTTTATTCTGCGCATTTATTTTAAGGTGAAAGAATGTTTTTATTTCAAACAACATGTAAGTTTCCACAGCCAACCCAAAGGAAGGTAAGTAATCTTTCCCTGAGCTTTATTAGAGGAAGGAAAGCAGCAGCAGATGTTCATTCTAGCACAAGTAAATGAATCGCTGTCACTTCCACAGTTGTCTCAGCAGAAAAAAACAACTGCATGCCCCACACCACCATATAATCAAAACATGTGACCAGACAAATGAAAAAATGTGTCTCAGAAAATAGTCTGCATACCAAGTACCCATGTCTGTGCAGAGAATACACCTGCCTTCTGAAGTTATTTCATAATGGGACAGGAACACTGTGCAGCAATCGGTCTCCGCAATGAAAGAGAAGAGCTGCAAAGCACCCCACCTTAATTTACTGCCTGCTCTCCCAGCATCAGTCCTAGACATTCTCCTCTACACTTCTGCCTTAGCACAAACCCAAAACCTCTTATCTTCACTATGAATAACTGCAATTTGATTCGATTTACTCTTCTTGACCTCCTGCCGTTGCAGCAAACAAGAGCTGCCTTCTCATCTGGTTGAGCACCTTCGGAGACAGGTCCCTCCTTAGACCCCCCCAGTAAGACCAGCATGCCCCGCTCCTCTTCAGGTGACGACTGCTGGGAATGTGGAGAGACCTGTCCGCACCACAGATGGCTCACTGGGCCCTGCCCTTGCTGCGACAAGCTCCTCTGTGCTTCCATCTTTTCCTTCCCTCACCTCAGCAGTCCCATGGCTGCTGCCTCCCTGCCCTCCCCGTGGGGCTGCTGTCCTCTCGCCGCTGCTGCAGGCTGGGTTTGCAGGTCACCCTCCAACCCCCACGTACTGCTGCTGTCTCAGCACAGCGGGGACACTGCGGGGCTCTCGCCTCCACGCTTTTCGTTCTTCTCCCTTGCCTCCATTCCCCCTGCCCCTCACACAATGCAGAAAGGCAAACCAAAAAAAGCAATAGAGCATAGAATCACCTAGGTTGGAAGGGACCTTTAAGAGCATCAAGTCCAACCATCAACCTAACACTGCCAAGTCCACCACTAAATCATGTCCCTCAGCACCACGTCTACCTGTCTTTTAAATACCTCCAGGGATGGCGATTCTACCACTTCCCTGGGCAGCCTGTTCCACTGCTTGATAACCTTTTCAGTGAAGAAGTTTTTCCTAATATCCAATCTGAACCTCCCCGGTATAACTTGAGGCCATAAAAGCAGGTAGTTGTATTTTCTATTAAAGAGAGAGATATTTTACTTTGGGACATCCAGAAGTACTGGCTCAGGAGAATATATTCACTTTACTAGAAGTTCAGCCAATCTGTGCTAACCACAAAATGGTTCTTACGCTGGAACACTAAAAGCACATTCATCCAAGGTGTATGTGCTTCATAAGAAGCAAAAATAAAGTAAATTCACATTAATGCTAAGATTTTATTAGAGAGTCTGCAGAACACTAACTGTCCTCCAAATACTACCACCCGATTCACTTGTAGAGAGGTGTCAGAGTATGCATCACATGCTCTTGAGTTTGGAGGAAAAGTTCAATAAATAGGTTGTCACAGAAGTGCTATTTTCTTAATAACTTAATAAGTATTAAATAAGCATCGGTATTTAATTCTGAGTTACACTAATTAAAGGGTTACGCAACAGTGCTTTCTCTATATCTTTTAAAAGTCAATTTATAAAGCTATTAGTGTAGAGATATTTGAAGAGAAAAACATACAGCTGCTTTTCCTGGCTTCCAAAAGGTATAAGGAACCTCTTTAAAAGCCCCAAAAACCACAGTCACAATGATGTTATGTTCTTGATTTAAAAAAAAAAAAATAAAAAAAAAGAAGATAAAAAAGGCTTCTTCTAGTGAAGGATGATGTTTTCTTATCTGCCTAAAGTACGATACTGCGTCTAAAGTGAGCCACTGTTAAGCTGGATAAGGGGAGAGCAACCTGCGCATTACAACAAATCATCATGATAAAGTCTTCCCAGACTGCTGTTAATATCTTGTGCAGTGCTCCGAACACGACATACTTCACGCTTCGCTAAATATATCCTTTCACAGCAGCTCCTTCATTTTGGTTGACCGTAATCCTATAAATCTTTCCCCCGAGCATACATGCTGACCTTCAGGCTATGAAAACTAACAGTCTTGGATATCCAAGTCAGCACTTCCAGTAATACTTTCCTATGGAAAAAGCAAGTGAAATTGGTGTTGAATGTTTTGCTATTGTCAATGTTCATGACGGTATGTACAAACACACATTTAGTTACACATACACACAAATATATGTATCTCCATGTTTTTCTATATATCAATCTCTCTACATATAAAAAATTAGCTTACATTGTATTCGCTGCATCTATGATAGTCAATTAAACTGTACTAATTTCAGATTTCAGGAAGGCAAGGAACCAAGGAGGAACAACACCATTAGAGATGGGAAAACAATTAAGCTCCTTAAGTCCACCTTTAAAGAGCAAAAGGGAGTGAGTTTGACACACCTACACAAACTATTTTTAGTCACGGATACAATTACACGAGGCTAAGTCCACCCAAAGGACAAAACCAGGGACCATATGCTGTCTTCTGCATTCCACATCACCTTCATGTACTACAATGCTGTCACGCATATTTTAATACTCTGAAGATTTTGCTTCCACATCAGACAGATGTTGGAAATTTAATGAAGCCTTGTACTCCTGTGAAAAAAATTAATGGAAAGCAAGCATGGGGGTTTTTGTTGCCCTTATTTTTTTTTTCCTCTGTTAAACAACACATTGCAATGCTTGGTTGTCAAAACAATAAACATTTGGAACTCCTTCTCCTCACATTGGTGAGGTCACTGTGAGATTTTTGCAACGTTGTTGAGATGTGTTTTTCCCTTGAGCTATTGAACATCCTCTGTCTTAAAACCCTCCACACATCAGTTGCACTCCAGAAACGACAAAGAGTTATTTGAAGTAACAAAGATGAAATAAGAAAACAAATGCACTGCTGCTTGGTGAACTGGAATGTAATATGTAAATTCATACTATTTCATACTGGGAATTAGCTGCAGATAAAAAGGTAATTATGTGGATGAAGCTTGTTAGTGCTGGTTTTAGGAATAGCTTCATTATAGATTGTTTGCAAGGCCTTAGTACTTCCAGACAAAGGCACACAGAGGCACAAGTGGAAAGGGAGATCATACAGTATGAGCAAGAACACTGGAAACAAGATATTTTATTCTTAAGCTGTAATCACTAAATGCAACACGTGCCCCCCCAAAAAAAACCCCAACAAAACAAACAAAAAAACCCCAAACCAAAAAAACCACACCACAAATTTCACCCTGCCTCTCTGAATTCCATGTAATCCCTAAAGACTGTGAGGTAAAGTATCATTATCAGTCTTTAAAGAGAGCTCCATTAGTAATACTGGAAACTTTGAAATAATAAATGCTATAGTTAAATACTGTAGTTTCTCCTGGTTATATGAGGGGTGTGTGTGTGGGAAATCAAACGAGCAGACACATGGAAAAACATGATATAACACTGAAGAGTCAATATAGTTTTTGCAGAAGGAAATCATTCCTCAGAAGTCTCTCAAGTTTTCCAAAGAACCACAAGTCTGTGTTTAAAAGTGACCCACCCAATGCCAATACTTAAATTTTTAAAAAAACATTTCACGATATCCCTCATACAAAAGGTCCTTAAAACAACTAAGTTGCCAAAAGATAAGAAGGAAAGTCCTCCTGAGGATTCGTAACTTAATAAAGGATGGGGTGAAGGGGGAAAGGAGCAGGAATAAAAAGTTTTCACAGTGGAGCAAAACGACTACCGCGTTCCTTAAGGTTTTGCAGAGAGACGTCCTTATGATGAGCTGGGAGGTGACTGTGTTTGCAGACTAGGCTGGAACGTGACTACAAAGCATCGCAGATGGAGCTCATGATTCTGAGCAATAAAGTAGCAGATGAAATCTAATATTAGTATGGCATGTGGAGAAAGAAACAGCCCTTGCTATAACTATAGAAAGATAAGCTCTAAATAGCCTATTTACACTCATGAAAGATTTTGGAGTCATTACAGATGGTTTCCTGAAAACTGCATCCTAAACAGCTGTTGAAAAGGCAAGGCAATTATAAGAATCATTAGGACAGTAATGGAAAACTGAGGTGTCATTGTATCATTTACATAGCTGTTGTGCGTTTATACCTGAAATACAGTCCTGATCTTCCCATTTCCAAAAGGATAAAAAGAAGATGAAAAAGGTGCTAAGGCTTAGAAAAGACTATACTGATACACATTCTTCAGGAGCTTATCAACTCCATCATCTCATAGGTAGCATGAAGAAAATGAACCAAGAATGACTGAATTTTTCACAGTACCACTAGTACATCAGCTGCATGCACGGAAACACTCAGCTAACATTTAAAAGCCATACAGAAACAAATCCCTAAGTAGTAGATTTCCCAGTTGCATGTAACTGTGGAACTCGCTGTCACATGAAGTAACAAAGGCCAAAAAGTAAAAATTGATTGAAAAAATAAATTCATAAGGATTGGTCCATCCGTTTTATGAAATACCGTGGTCCATATGCAAGCTTTGTTGTAGGATGTATTTAGACCACCTGCAGCTGAAAGCTAGGAAGCATCATTCTGTGTTATTGCTTCCTGAATGTTCCTTTAGTAGATGCTATTAGACACTTTCAAAAACAGGTCATGGGCTAGACAGACTTGAATAATTGACAAACTGATACGAAATGCCAGTCTGAAAAGCTTACAGAGACACAGATGTCATCTCTCTCAAATTATATAGCAAAGCTATTGGCTGGGATAAGGAGAGGAACAAGAAAACGCTCAGTGAATGGGAGAAGTTTCCAGGTGTAGAAATCCCAGGTAACAGTACAAGTAATCATTTTGTTCAAATACATTTAGTATTACTAGTAAGGAAAACAGTGTTTCATCACTTTCTCCCAAAGCTATTTTGCTGCCTTCAAGGAAAATGGTATTTAAAAAGATAACAGAGACAGCGTATACCAATCTCGCCAGAGAACTGTGAGCCAAGTAGTCCCAAAATCTGTCAGTGTGAAAACCTCTTCAGGTTCTTATTTCTCTAAATTCTTTACCTCACATTCTCTCTATATTTAAATTCTTCAGATCTATAAAGATTTTAGGAGATTAGGAAGGAATACTAAAAATTGTTATCTAATGCTACTGAGAAAATACACTAAAAAATTATTAGACTATGATTAAAAATTACTTATTAGGTATTCCATACCATACTATCTGCAAAGTGTGGCTGAAGCCTCTCATATTTAGAGAGCATTCATGGAAAAGTAACATTTTCTGAAGTAGAAAAAGAAATTCCTTTCGCAATCTACTAGTGAAACTCTGTTTCAGCTACCTTGGAAGAACAGAACAAACACCAAGAAATACATTAAGAATGTATGCTTCAGAATTAAAATCTGCATTTGCTAAACAAAATAAAGGTCTGCATCTGATTTGGGGGAAAAAGACTCTCCATTTTTATAAAGTTCTCTGTTTGACAATATCCCAGTGAAATTAGTCACACAGAATCAGTTGAATTACTTTATTCACTCAGCATGTTACTTCTGAACCAAGGCAAGGATTTCACAGCCTTTAAAATAAAAATGCCGCTCAACACACATTACCAGAAAGTTGCGTCATCTCTACCCACCTGCTGAACGCTGTGACCAACAATTAAAAAAATCATGCTGTCTGTTCTTTGACAGGCAAAAGCAGCATTTCCACGGGGAGGAAATACGTGCAATTAAAATAATACCTATATCTCAAAAATCCAGAAGAGTGAAACAACAAAGTGTGCATTTAATCTCAATTTAGTCCAAGCACTCCCTATTACAGAAAGCATGACTGATGAGAATTTATTATTCTACGTTGGCAGCATGCAGCGTTCTCCGGCTCAGTTAAAAAAAAAGAAAAGCACATCTCTGTAAAATCTAGCATCTTCTGTTCTAAGGTGGGCTCTTAATAGGCTCTCCAGAGGTACAAACTATGCATCCAGGACAAAATCACCTAAACCATTCCAAACGTAATTACAGATTCATTTTATTTAAAGCACCTCTTGGGAGCTGGAGACAAGAGACAATAGTCTTGTTTACTACCTATTGAACAGCATAGCTGGACAGACATCCATCAGTGTATTAATACTGGACTTTCCAGGAGCCTATAAATTCACATTTGTGACCCAATTTCATTGTATCAAAGAAAATCTATTCCAAGAAAAATTACAATTAGTTTTCTAACATGGAAGTATTTGGGTGAGTTCAAACAAGCACCACACAGTTGCTTTGATTAACAGTGTGGCACATCCCAGCAGGCAAGGCTCTGATTTGATAGAGGAAATTGGACTGGTGAAACACTAGGACTGATGGTCTACTACTGCTGCCCCGTGAGACGGGGAGTGAGGAAGAACCCAAACTCCTCCAGTTATAAGGAGATTAGCTGTGGCTCTCCAGTTATTGTTAGTTTATCAGTGCAATCCTCAGATCAGCAAACTTTATTTACTGTTATGACTGCACATCCTGTTTATAAAAAAGCAATCTTTAAAGTTCTCCTTATCCAACCCAATAGGTAATTGCACTTCAAGTTAGATGCATGGCAATTTAGAGAAATCTCCCTATTGCCAACAGAAGTCTATTCTGTGAAATTAAATTTTCTTACGTGTTTAAGTGAAAGCTCAACTCACTGAAATAGCTAGACTCCCTGTAGGAAGTTAAAATTGAAAGAAATACATGAATTTAACTGCTAAGAACAACAGCTGGAATCTTAAAAAGAAACTGCATGCACATGCACACATGCATGCCGCACTACTGACTGAGCTATCAGATCAGCTACGTTACCTTTCAGTTTTATTTTTCTTCCCAATTTTAAACCGATTAAGCTAATTCAAATCAGCATGAAATAAAGGTTACACACAAGGCACAATTTGACTTCCTAGCCTAATGCTGTCATTAATCGCACACTCTTAAAACTTCACTTCATGCTGCATTGGTTTTAGTAGATCAGTGGCTAATTGGCATCAGTTGACTCAGTTAACTGACTGGATTTAAATTTGCTGTTACGAATTAATCAGTACTTCTTACACACATGAAATGCATTGTTGAGATACAGATTAAACTGTGTTAAAAGTAACTTTCAAGGACATGTTTGACTACAATACATCAGAATATGTGAAGACAGTTCATAAAAAATGTCCCAAGACTGGTGTCACTGTAGCCTAACTGGTTAACACATGCTAAATTACTCATTCAAGTGACATGGCTCTGAATACAAATTATGCCCAAAATAGCTTTTCTAAGGAAGCAAAAAAGTACGTAACAATAAAACCTTGTTAATCGAAGCGAGTTATCAAACACCAGAGTTTTGCACGTGCTTTCATTTCAACAAAAGCTGAGGTGCTCCTCTCTCTAGCTTGTGGGTCTAAAATTCAGGAGAGGGTGGTTAATAAATATGCATTTTAGAGATTGAATTCATAATACTTTGCATATACCTGCTACCTTAAAAGATTTCAGAATGGGGATCCTATTCATTGTTGAGTGAGCGCACTGTGTTCATATGTCAAACAGCAGCTGTACACATTTATAAACTCTCACACTGAAAAATCTGAGCAATTGTTGGGGCCCAGGAGTCTCACTCAGAGAAGACTCGGATCACAAAAGGAGTGGACAAGTAGTTTATAAATTGAAAGATTATTAAACCACAGAGTTGGTCCCAACGTGGGCAGGACATAGTCCTCAAAGACTGAATATCACATAAAAACTGCATTGGATTTGCTTCCAATGATAGATGCACTGCAACACAGCAACAAAACCAAAAATTGATACAAAGCATAAGGTAAGCTGGTCAATTAAACAAAACACCATAGGAAGTAAAAGCGAGTCCATTTTTGGTAAACTGTTATCTACAAAGAAACTGCACAATACTAATTACACAACAACAGACTTTGCAGATCTTTTATTTGCACAACATACTTGGACACAACAGTCAGCTTTACTCTAAATCCCTCTGCTTTGCTATATGGGCAGCATCAGATTCAAAACAAAGAAATACAACAGTCACTCTGTACTAAAAAGTCTTAATCAGCATCCTAAGTTAGCTTGTTTGTGCAGCTGGAACTTGCTGGTTAACGCAGAGCTTGGAAAACAAGCTCTCGTGAAGAAGCACAGAGCTAAAACAAAAGAATTAATAGCCACAACAAAAGATGTTGCAAAGTAAGCAATTTATCACTCTCACAGCTTCGCCGAAAACATGTAAAGGAAAAGCATTTACCATTGGAAAGCAGACTTTTAAAGTCAGTATTAAAATTGCCAAGCAAAGTAAAATGACATCACTTTAAAAAGAAAAGAAAGATACTGCAGTTAAAAAGTTTGAGAAGACTTTCAGAATAGGTCTTCCATTTGTGATATGAACAGGAACAAGACCATATTGAGTGGTGATACAGACTTAATGTTCATTCTAGTCCCAGAGTAGCTCCAATTTTTTTTCCCCACATCACTTTTTGTCAGAATTTCCAATTACTTAAGACTGAGCTAACAGGATGGCTAAAAACAGTACTCAGGCCCTAAATCAATCACTCCGATCAAAAAAAGAAAATATATTTTTCATTCTTCGTATTATCTGGTGTTACTCCATTGTTTCACTCTGATACAGTGGCACATTTCTTAGCTAAGCGTTTATCACAGATGTGCTTTGATAGCAAGTTTCTGGTGTCATTGACCTAAGTTTTAATTCTTTGCCAGCCTGTTGTAGAATTTTGTCAGCCTGTGAACTACTACACAGATGAACTAGTTTCTTTTTCCATGCTTATAATAAAACACATAATTTGTGATTAGAGTGCTTGCATAATCATGCAGGAGAAAAACATTCCATGCTTTCCATAATTTCTAAGTAATTTAGGACAACCTTCCTCATAGTCATGACTATGTCGACTACAGTCAGCTGTCCTGGTTATTTAGATCATAGGATTAGTGTTAGAATTGAAGAGTGGCTTTAATCTGACAATCACTGTAACAGTGCTTGAAACAGGGCTATATTTTAATTACATCATAAATACATGACTTAGGATTTCAACCAAGTTATTACTCACAGCTAGAAATATTTCTGAAATAAGAAAACCTTTAAGTAGACAAATTTGTGCCTTACCTTGTGAAAGGCACTGATTTGCCAGAGCAACCTGTCCAGAGTGTAGATACAGATTAAGACGTGTGAAAATACTGCTCAGAGATGGAATTGTAATGAAGCAGAAGGCAACACAAGCCTAAAACAAATAAAAAAAATGAAACTGAAGATCAGAGTTACAGCAATCATTACTGATTTTACACACGATTAGGAATCAAAATCTGTAAATCAGTTTTGGGAAAGACTTTCAATAAAAAGCCAATATGTGAATCCAAAATCAGAACTCCAAATTCCTTATTGTTATTTCAATAATTATAACACTATTTATTATCATTAAGTATTGCTATTATGAGATTAGCTCAAAACTTACTCTATGACTCTAGCTCAAAGAGTTTGTCTCTCCTCAAGTAACCAGCTTGCAGCTCAGGACCAAAATCTAACTAGTAAAGCAGACTACTGGACCTCAGCAACAATCCATCTGTCGGACTGGCCAAAGCAGGGGCATCGTGTCTATTTGGGAGGAAACAGACTAGTGCAGCATGCTGCAGCTTCAGACCTACTGGAGCAGCCCAGACACCTAGATGGAGTGAGTAGCTCCCAGGCATGCAGAAGTTGGCCAGTGTCACCCTAGCTATCCTGTGTCCAGGATATCATGCACAGGTGCTGTGAACAAAAATCCCTTAATTAGTGGTAGCACATGCAAACACCTTCACAACACATGCAGATGAAGACATCTTAGTTGCTACATTTCAGGTGAGAAGAGGGGAACACAAGCAACTTGCATAGCCTGTGCATAATTCAAAACTCATTTGACCATATCTATATAGACTCAGAGGCACAAAAGCTGAAAGGAGCACTTTATTTGCAATTCAAATACTGATTTCAGCATATCAACATTGTTATTATGAGACAGAAGTTTAAATATATTCTTTTCCCCCTATCTCCCATTCTCTCTGTGATTGAGTTACATAAAATTTAAGTATTTTATTTCAAATATAATTTGAAAGGCTGAGCTTTCTAGAATTCACACAAACAGCTCTCCAATGAGCCTTCCTTTGGAGAGGGAGTCGATCTCGCTGCCTTTAAACACAAAGCTGCTATTGGATGCTTTGGATCTTTTTTTATTTCCTTAAATGGCAGCATTTAGCTTTAGAGAGTAAAGATCAATAGTAACAAGAGAAAAATAAGAATACAAACAGTGTCAAAAAATACTAACATACTGTTTGTGCAAAAATTATAAACTTAGGTGGCAGCAGATAGTATTATCTTCTAGGAAGGCAGGCTCAAAATTTATTAATCAGACCTACCCTGACAAATGCAGCAGTCTTTCTGGAATGATTTCCTTTCATCACCTTTCTTGTTTCCATTGCTAGTTGGTTCACAGACTACAGGTAAAAATCAAAAGCAAGTAATTAAGAAAAATGCATAGATTTATTAGGTCAGTGGCAAATAACGAACTGTATGTTTTACTGCATGCATTTAGAGAACAGACACTGTCAAAAGGGACCCCTATATGGTGTGCCCTCACTGTACTATTTGGTTTTTACTTGGAGAATTTTAGTGACTGTTCCATAAAGCAAATACACTTCTGAAGGTTTGTAGGAAAGGTGTACTTGTTGATTTATTCAAGGCTTCAGGTCTTCCCTTGCTTCGCAGCTATAGTGCTGTCACCACCTCCTTCCTGGCGTAAAAAAATCATGACTTCTAGCTAACACACTTATTAAAAAACCAAAAACAAAATAATAAAAGGATTTAAGAGAAGATAAAATGTTGCAAAGGAATCAGATGCAGCTAATGCTCACCTGACATGTCACTCAATACAGAAAAAGAGATTAACCTTCCCAATCACAGCAGGACTCTGCCTGCATCTGCAGCGAGACACAGTCTAATCTCTCCTAGATGGAGGATTACAGAAGAGAGAAGCTGAATTCTGAATGCACAAAAGTGCCATTTATGTTATTAGATGTGAAATCGCTTGCAAAATAGGCAGTTTTCTTTGTTGGAATGATACCATGTATGCCTGTCAAGCAAGAACTTCAGAGAGTTTGGGGTGATAAAATGAGAGATGAGATCAAAGTCTACTTTAAAAACACCTGATAAAAAGACTTCAGACTTATTTTGATATAGGCCAATAATCTGGGCAGGGAATAGGAGAACTGCAAACATATCCCCACTTATTATGATAACGTAGATAAACCGTAGCTTACATGAATCAACTGGACAAGAACAGGCTCCAGATTGCAAAACATTGACCTGGCTTCAACATAGAAACTCAGCTGTTGTTCAAAGTCACGGCCAAATGAAACCTATAAAAGACAAACACCCCCCCACACTAGATTTTACCATTGTACGCCATTAACTTTAAGAAATATAAAACTGCATGCAGATAAACCACAGATACTCAAAAGTCAAAACCGCCATATATCGGTAAGAAGAAACCCCACCATTAACAACAAAACAGCACCTGGAGAATCTCTGTTCTCTTAACTGTCTCCTTTCAAATGCTTAACCTTCAGGGAAACATCAAAATTTTGCTGGGGGTGTTTTGTCCATACTCCACATGATTTTCTACTTTACAGATTTATCAAGAAAACTAAATTTAAATCTAGAGTTGTGAGGTGTTTTCAAAACTAGCAGAACTCTTGATTATTTATGGAACAGGGACAAAGGCTTGGTATAGTTCGTACTTAAAAAGGCAAAACTAAAAACCCCCAGAAAAATAGAAATAGATCAGTGAATCTGTATTCACATTGCTGTAATTTCTAGTTGCTAAAGGGCCTCCAAGAGAAATTAGCATTTTCCTAACTAGATATGCCAGTAAGAAAAGCAGGTTTTCCTCGAGTTTCGTTAATAAATATATGCTTACATAGTATGGCAAAAGCCTGCAACCTTGCACGCTGGCAGGAAAGAAGAGAAATCAAAAACAACCCTTGTGTGAGAACATTCTACTTCCAATCCTCCAGATCTTAAAAAACCAAGTGCTGTCAGCTGGAGTGTCTCAGCTGTCAATTAAAAGCCTAGCAAGAGAAACAGTCTCCAGGCAGTCTACACTTATGTATTCAAATGGATTTTTTTTCTAGTAGAAGTAAAGGTTGCATTATTTATTATTTCTCAAGCCACATGCAAGAAAAGTTTTTACAGAATTAAAATAAAAATTACATTTAATCCATACTGTGAAAGATCAAAGGAACTGCACTAGAAAACAAAGCATTGCTTCTTACATTGCAGACAACTGTCTCTGCTGTTCCTCTATTTGCACAACTGCTGATTCTTGAGTCCTAGTCTCAAGAAAGCTTGTCTAAAAATACAAAATTTTCCACAAAAAAGCCTGACTGTATGGATGACTGTTATAACTGCTTTTTCCTCCACATTTTAATGTGCACTGGTTTAAAATTTATAACTAGTCATTTTGCTGCTATGGGATTTTTTTTTCCCCCCTAAACCAAGACTATAAAGCCACATCAAATATTATTCAGTGTGGGAAATCCTCCTAAAGGAAATTATACAATATTGTACTGCATATAAAGCTTAATAATGAAAAATCATATTAAAAACATTAAATAGCAAATTATTATAGCTGAAGAGAAAGCAACCATCTAGAGATAAATTCATAGAATTGCAACAAAGAACAAAGAGGACAAGTAGAGACAAAGCCTGTCAGCTCTGACTGTGTGAAAGAAAAACCAAGCATTGAGAGTACCTGGTTAGAGAATAAAAAAAAGCTTGAGAACATCTCCCTAACACAACTTGACATCTCAAACACAACAGACAAGAACAAAAGATTTTACTGAGATAAGAGGAAAGGAAGGGTTACAAATTAATTTCAAGACAAAACAACTGGAGTTTTTTGGGACTACTAATTTGACGATACAAATTATCTTGTTTGTAAATTAAGATAACCAGAAATAAGAATAACATACAAGTTATATTTATTTTGTGTTCCATTTAGAGCTGGGTGGTGGAACTTCATTCACATAAATCAGTGACCTCTGATGCTGTAACAGGCAAGACTTTAATTGCTGTTTAACTTTTAATTACTTACCATGTTTTACATGAGATTTAAAAAACTAGCAGAAAATATGATTAAATAAACAACACGTGCACTTTAAACTCTTATATTGCACCATGTCAGCTTCAACACTGTATGATATTTCTTTCAACACATGCATACCGATTTCACTAAAACACACTGGTTGGGGTTTTCAATGGTCTTAAGCAAGTCAGACACACAGTCTCTGATTCAGCTACATTGGCACCTGTTTCTCATGGGGATCTCGTGAAAATCCAAGCTATAAGGTACACCCCAACAGTTGCACACAATTGTCACTCACCATTTTTATGAATCCATTAATCAAAGCTGCTAACATTCTTTTCTCATCCTCAAGTGTTAGTGCACTATAAGAGAAAATTTATACAGTAAATTTTAGAATATTGCTTATCTTATTTATCTGTAAAGGTTCAAATGATACATACTAATTTATATAATGTTATGTACATATAAAATATATATTGCACACTAAGACCACTAAGCTTGTAATTTTAGATACAAAGCAATAAAACAAATTTTAGTATATCACCAAGTCAACCATGCACCAAACTAAATTCCAAATTTAAAAAAAACCCATAAAAATTGCTAAGAGTGTCTTTAGATTTTACAGAAACTCAGATTTTGGCATGAGGAGAAGGAAGATAAGCTCATGTTTTCTACTGCAGCAAGTAAACGGCTTCAGTCTTGTGTTACAACATTGAGAACTTGAGTGGGAACTGATTCTAAAAACCTAAAGAAATTAGTACATCTGTTCTTAGAAGAAAGTTGTCCTATTTAAGGGGAAAAGCTTTTACAATATACTTTAAATAGTATATGTAATAGTTCATGTATTTATTTTAGAAACAACATTAGTTTATCGTTTTGTTGGGGGTGGGAGTGTTTTGGTTTTTACTAACCCTGCCATATAATTTAAAAAAATAATTTACATCACCTTATTACAGTGTTGCCTTTTTGATGTTTCAGTAAGAACTGAAGTAAACTGATATGTAAAAAGAGTTTCAAGATTATCACAGATACCTATTCTATAGCAAGAGTCCAAATCTGATTTGAAACAAATTTACATCACATGAAAATCCAATAAGTCAAACCTGTTTCACTGAAAATGGATAAACAAAAAGTTAAATTACAATTAACTAATACAATTTAATCCTTTTACTATCATACACTTGGCTCCAGCTTTGACCTTTAGTATATCAGTTACCAATTTCCTAGCTCAGACACCAGATGGGAAGAGAACAATAGTTTTATTATACAAATTCAGTAAAGGAGGAAAGAAAATCTCAGCATGATTAGCTCATTAGTGCTTTGCCAATCAAAAGAGTCAACTGATGGGCTCTGAAAGGCTCAGAAGACTTGTAATGAGATCTCCTGGTCAGTTATAGGTTTCCAGTTCAATTCTGAATCAGACCCCTCCCAGTCTAAAGGCAACAGCCTTTATCCTCCAACAGCTGTTATGGGGGGTCAGCGAGCCCTACACAATGGGCTGGGAGTTTCCTGAACCAGGATGTAAAAACAGATGCACGAGTTACTTTAAAACAGTTAGAATTTATGATGATTTGCCAATAAAAAGTGACACAACAGAACCAAGCTAACAATGTACACCATCTTATCTCAGCTAAAATAACTGCTGGTTTAAGGGATTTTAAGGATCTCAGCAAACTATCAGAATTGTTTTGGCAAAATGTCAGAGGAAGTACCAAATATGGATTGCCATGAATGGCTTAATTTTTTTTAATAAGCCATTTTAGCTTCAATATATTGTTCTATTTAAAGGTTGAAGTGGCTTTTAGTGCAACATACAGCCAAATAAGGTGCTCTAACCCAAAATAAAGCACTCTAGCTGGTATAAATTGGAATTACATGCCAAATCTGATTTCTTTATCGGCAATAAATCTTGCATTCATGCCATATCAAGGCTGAGAAAGTTACAAGTTCCTTTACAGCATCTGCCATACTAAGCAGCTCTGGTCTCAGAGTGCCAAAAGAAACTGTGCCCTTACAATTCTACTCAATCCAAACCAGAAGAAAAAAGGAGATTTTTCCTCTTAAGATCTAAAATTTGCAGCATGGTTATTCTGGCTCTATTTTCAATCAGAAACAGATTTCTGTGTGATTTTTGCAAGTTACCTACAAACCAAAACCCTTTTTCACATTGTACAACTGAATGTGAGGGAAGCTTGATTTACAAGTATCTGGCCAGTATCTTAAGACTCTCTACTTCAAAGTACTACAAAAATGGAAAGAAAATTATCATAGTCCAAGTTTGGCACACAAACCCCCTTTTTTCCTATTTATAAACCTGTTTAAAATAAATATTAACAGAAATTACAGGTAGACTGTCAAGTCATAATTGCTGAGAACTCAGCGTTATCAGAAGGCATTTGGCACAGAAAAGAAAAAATGTCCCGACCTATACACAACTGCTATTCAAACAGTGAGGGTTCCACAGGGCACCCAGGATCCCTGACAACTTCAGCACTCAAAGCCAAGGGTAAAAGAGAAGAGGAGGATTTAGGGAAAGACATAGATGGTTTAAGAGCTTCTCCTCTGTTCTAGCTTCCCCTACTGGAGTTCCTAGCTATCTTCCAAGTGTCCTTCTAAAGATTTCAGACCTCTTTGTAATAGCTGAAAAAAGTGGCCCAAAAAAGGTATAATTGAGTTTGGTAATCTGTGCTTTAATGCCTACATATTCACTTAAATCTCAAAAACAGTTCATTATTCAGTATAACTCAAAGATTACATAGGTTTCAGTCTCAAAAATATTTTTAAAAGATTGGATTGTTTCATGTCTCTGCTTCAGTAGAAAACTCTAAAACACCATTGCTACTTTCCTTTTAAAATTCTGTTTCAGTATTCAAAGTAAAGCAGTAATTAAAGAGCAAATTGTATGTGCTGCCACTTCACTGCACTGCTCTTCCCTCACCACTAATGGGATTCATGCCTTAATCCAACATGAAACAAAAACACCCTCAGAAGTGGGAAACTGTACACCAAGCAGCCAAACTTTGCTTAAACCACAGTTATTAGTATGAGTAAAGTTAACCTTACTTCACAGAATCGTGCATCGTCTTACAGATATGCAGAAGAGCGTTGAGTATAACAGGATCCTTTGTAGATTCCTGCTGATGCCTATAAAATGTTTTAGAAAAAGCAATGAAAAATCCTGCTCTGTCAAAATGAAAAACAATGAATAGAATAACACCAATTTAATGCGTAATTTCAATCAGCAGCATTGTATGACACTACAGAAGTTTTGTATTCACTTTTTAACCAACAGAACTCCAAAGATCACATGGTTAATAGACATACAATTCCAACAAATGCCAGTCAAGAAGCATTATCTTAATACATGGAGCTTTACTGCCAAGCCACAGAATCTGACTCCTTAAGGGACACAACAAGCTAGACGTGTGAGGCAGTCTAAGAATGTCAAAACAAAGCAATCCTAGATCTACCAAGAAGTAATATAGTTTCTCATCTACTGATGGACAGACAGGAAGGATAAATGTCACATTTAGGTACAGAGGCACACGTGCAGTGGAGCACCTCTAAGATGATTAAGGGGCTGCAGCATCTCTCGTAAGAGCAAAGGCCAAGAGAGCTGGGACTATTTAGCCTTGAGAAGAGAAGGCTTGGGCGGGCTTAGCAGTGTATATGAATAACCTGAAGGGAAGGTGAAAAAGAAAAAAAATGTTTCATGGAACCTCTTAATTATTTGAAAAGGACTGTTTGACTTTTACAATATTTGAAGATGAAGCCTTATCTTCTAAGTTCATTTTCAACTAGGGAAATATCCATTTTTCTACGTAGTGGAGCTTGTAACAAGAGACTGTGTCTCCTCCTCCATTATACCAAGGTAACAGTTCTGTGCTGTCACATCAGCTGGAATATGAAATAAATTTCATAAACCAACTAAGGCAACATAAAATTTAAAAAGCTCAGAGAACAACTATTCTGATAATCCACAGGAAGTCAGCATCGATATGATTAGTTCAATTTAAGCTTTCTTTGTGAACACTTAAACAGTCAATCAATAGATTAACAAAACTGACACATTTTCATTTTTATCCCTATAGCCTGGAACACCTTCACAAGCTAAGTGGCCTATATACTGATTCATCTTCCCCAGCAATCTTTCAGTACATTCCCCAGATCCTCCAGAGTGCATTTAATCTGAATATTATCCACTTACTTAATAAAAGACTCCATGATGCACTTGCAAACCTCCACTCTCACATTTTCTTTCTGGAACATATCCAGAAACGGCAAGAACTTCTCCTGAAAGTACAAATGCATAAAATAGTAAAATCAGGTATTTTACAAACAACGCAGTAAACCAATAAATATTTTGGATAAGTTTTATAATCATAGCTGGTTTAGTTAAAATTATTTTAATCTTTTTTGAAGACAGTAATTCATCTTGAAGGATGAAACAGTGGAACAAATGGAAAAGCACCAATGGCTGAAAGGTGTGTCAATTTGTTGACTGCAGAGATGCACAATAAAACACAGAACTGTTCAAATCAAACGTTGCAAAATTTTTAAAAGCAATCATATGCTTGAAACTGCTTAAGATCATGACAAATTCAGACATCTATGGGAACAAAAGGTAGGATATTAAACCCAACGAAAATAGGCCACATGCCAGCAACCATTTTGGACGTGTTCAGGGCAACTTACGAAGGTCGAAGACATTCAAATTAACTTCAAAGATAAGGGTTTAGGTTGTTAAGATACTGAGATACTTATTTTCTGTATCATCTCAAGGTAGGGTAAGTTTTTCAGAATTATCTGAGCAATTTGTGAACAAGACTTGACTCCAAATCCACAGGATCACACTTGACTTTTACTCTTCAACTGGTTTCAGTACTTTTGACATCCGCTGTCTCTGTTCCTCTTTCTCTACCTCATATACAGTCTCTGACCTCTCTAAGTTTCACCTTGTTTCAATGCTAAACTTAAGCCTTATGATAGAGCATGTTAAGTACATACCATAATATAGAAACAGCTATCAGCAATTACATGGACACACACACAAACAGTATTTTATCTTCCATTGATTGTCACTTACACCATAGTAACAAACTTATAGAATCTAACAGCCTAAGGAAAAAAAAGTATAGAAAATTGGAGTTGGAATAATAAATATTTAAGTAGCAAGCAGCAGACAGCTTTCAAAATGTTTCTGCACTAATCTACTTGAAAAAATGTCCTCTCGCTATGTCAGCTTGCAAACAATGTAAATGTCCAAGTCAGGTAAATTCTCTTGCAGAAACAGTGCAAAATAGATCTTCCTAAAATTTATTAAACAGAGTATCACTTACCACTGAAAAAAGCAGAGAGAAGTCATAGATATACGTAATAACTTTCTGAATAATTGACTGCAGCTAAAGGAAAAAAAGAAAAAAAAAAGGGGGGGGGAGGAAATGATTGTAATACAAGTTAAATTAAGACTATCCACACCAGAGACTATTCTTCTCTAGTTATTCATAGAAAACTGGGCTGGAAGACACTTCAAGCATTCATTGATGTAATTTCTTTCCCCAAAGCAGGATCAATTACAGCTATGCTGTTCCTAACAGATGTTTTTCCAGCATGCTCCTCAGAACTCATATGAGCAGAGGCTGACCAGCCTGCCCAGGCTTTATTTGTTCTTTACTTTGTATAGTTAGGCAGATTTTTCTGATTTATAGTCTGCACGTCCTCCAGCTCTCTAGACTAAAACAAGCAAATAAACAAACCAAATCAGTTTGTTAAATCTTCTTTTGTAGGCACTTTATCTATCCTTTATCTAACCACAAAAACCTTCTCGTAGAACCTCTTTAACTAAGCCGTATCTCACCTGGCACACAGTGTCAAGAACTGGACACAATAATTCACTGAAGCTTTAAGAATGTCAAGTAGAGATGGATTATTTTATGGTTTAATTCTGTTTAAACAGCCTGCCATGACTGCTAATTTTCTTCAGCAGAATACCACTGTTGACATCGGAGTTAACTATTGCTAATTCTAAATATATAAATCATTCTGGTTTAGCATTTCTCTGGACTGAAAGATTGATGTGCAGGGAAAATAGGAGGAACAAGTCACAGCATTACACTGTTCCAAAAGGCTTCCCAAATTATAGCCAGTGTTTACAAATAATTATTTTGTGGTAAGAGACATCAGCAATGTTTAAGAATTAATTTCATATAAGAAAACACACATCAGATTTTTATGTATTTCACAAAGTAAGTTCTTTACCTGTGGGTAAGCATCTTCAAATGCTCGATCAGGAGTCATGTGTTTGATTACATCAGCCAAGACTGTATTGACCTCTCGCTTCTGTGTAGCAAAAAATGAGGTTACAAAATACATAATGAAATTGGCACATAAATCAAGTCACTGAAAACCAGTTGGATAATTTAGAATCATAGAATCTTAGAATCGTTTAGGTTGGAAAAGACCTTTAAGATCATCTAGGCCAACCATTGACCCTACTCTGCCAGGTCTCTGCCACTAAACCATGTCTCCAAGCACCATATCTACACGACTTTTAAACACATCTAGGGATGGTGACTCAACCACCTCCCTGGGCAGCCTGTTCCAGTGTTTGATAACTCTTTCAGTGAAAAATGTTTTCCTAATGTCCATCCTAAACCTCCCCTGGCGCAACTTGAACCCATATTTATTTCCATTTGCCAAAGCATCAGCTTTCTATGGAGCTCTAGTTAAGCCAGGAACTTTAGCCGTAGCTCCAGTAAATCCTTACTTAATCTAGTACATCTGCCATTAAAATAAAAGGATAAGAACTATGCAGTGCTGGGAAGTGGTGGGGACTCCTTCAAAGCTGCATCATTTGTCCCTATTCATCTGTCATGAAAGGAACACATTTTTCATTCACTACTGAAGTCCTACACACTTACATTGAATAGTCATAGCTTTTCCGTTTTTAATAAAACTGCTAATGTAGCCACTTCATCTGTATCAGAAAACTTTCAAAGGAAACAAAGTAATTTTCACATACCGTAAAATGTCTGCATGTATACTCGACCCACACTTCAGCACAGTTGATATAATCCTAGAAATACATGTATCTTCTGATTACCAATATTTACAGGAGGTTATGAGAAATACACTTACAAAAAATACACTTAAGAGTAACTCCTGAGGTATGTAGACCTAAAGATCTAGCACTAATGACAAACCTCAAAAGTTGCTTAGGTATGTAAGTACAGCTCAGAAAAGCAGGGCTCAAACAAAGATATTACCAGGTATCATATTTTTTGACAACTGTGTGTATCTGGAAAAGGTAAACCCTTTCATGCTAAGCATATGCTTACTGAACAACTGGCTACAATTTTGCCCTAAACACAGAATTAGTAGAGAAACAGAACAGACAATAACTCACCTGTGGGTTCTTCAGCTTTGTTATAACCTTCCAGGCTTCATTTAATATTTGAAGGCGATCATTTTCAGGAGGATCAGCCAACGCCAAGTTTAATCCCAAGGAGCGAAAGAGGAGATGCTGAAAGTTAATGAAAAATTTTAAAGTAAAAGCAGAAGATGCGTGTCCATCCAACACTGCTCTAGCAGGTACACTGTGCAGAAAGATTTTTTGGACCAAATCACCTTTTATTTAACCGATGCGCAAGTTTTGTAGGCAGCTAAGAGTATAAAGAATCTGTTGGATAACAAACAGAAATAGTTACAAATTACATACAAAAAGTTACCTTTGGGAATCCAGACTCATCACACTCTTTAATCATGCCGATGAAGTCCATAGATCTGGCAGCAATAAACTCTGCTCTGAATGCCGACATCACTGAATTCAACAGCAAAGCACTGCAATGAACATAACACAAATCAGTACAGCTCAACATCAACTAAAACTTTCATTCACGTTAAACTTCTTAGATTAATAACTGTCCAGTATCTATTCTAAATTTAAAAAAGGGGAGAAGGAAGAAAAAAACCTCACAAACAGAGCTTGCACTGATGAGGAGTAATAGTGCATAAACAAAACAAGAAAACATTAAGCCATCAGATAAGGAAAAGGTAACCCAGCCTGTAGAATACTTGTTCCACACAGGTTTTTCGAAGCCATCGTTTTACCTGAAGTTTGACAGAAAGATCAACTAAACCAGCAGTAGCTCACACGTTTAAAGAGTTACTCTCTCTTTTTAAGTACAATTCAGAAGTACACTTTGGCAGGGCAAAGCTCTACTGCAGTTTTTTCTCACTGAATTAAAATACGTATGTGTTACAAAAGTCAGATTCCTAGCAGCTGTGTTGTTAGAATTAAAATAAATCCAAACAGTCATCATCATATGGTAACTGGCAATGACATATTTAGACATTTATAATTAATCATTTAGACCCGTATTTGTATTACTATCAAGCCAAAGTTACTGATGGAAGAGTGAACTCATTGTGTTAACGTAAAACCCAGTTTACTGATACTCTTACGCAAACCTAAGAAACAAAATCTAGTATTGTTCAAAAGGCAATTCCTTTGGGCAAACGCAGCCATGAGTTAGCAAAGAAGCCGCCTCATGTGCCACTAGTCTGAAACAGACAGTGTGAATATGGGGCAGTTTACCTTGAGGGAAATTCTATGGAGTGCTTAAAATAGCCCAGCATCCTCTGTGACTGAGCATTAGAGGTCCCATCACAATTTGACTGGAATTTGCATTTTATCATTAGACAAGTACTTTCAGTTCACTAGATATACGCTTTGCAATACAGAGAAGCAGGCTGTCACTTTTCACAGAGACAGTTGCAACACAGTTCATGTAACATACTGAGATTATTTAAAGATTTATATACTGATGCCTCTTGCTTTCTAGTATTTTGACAGTCGTGAGAACACATAAAAGCACGGAACTCCACTTTAAAAGAAAACTACTGTGCTTTATAGATCATCTAAACCAGATTATTCATCTTCCCAATAAAAAAGACATCCCAAGAACATGTCTTTAAAAAAAACCCTCATTATACTCATCATTTTCTTCTTCCTTCAAAGAGCAAACAGGCACAAAGAGGAGGCACCTAGTCCATCTTTACAACGAGAAATGCTGAAAGGTGATTTAAAAATAAGTTCCACAAAACAAACCAACACCTATACAAAATAATTAATAGGGCAGTGTACGTGGATTATTTTTACCCATATTATACACTCTGATACAATAGTATTGTCACATCATATTTTTAAAACTCACACTTTCCCCACACTCCTTAGCTCAGTCACAGAATGCTAATGCTGGCATTCCTCATCTGAGTGATTAACATTACTTTAGTTCCTCAGCCACTGCAGCACTGGACTGTGCAAAGCACATCAGAAAAAAATAGGTAGCTGAAAACTTTCACAGTACTCAGCCTACCTACTGAATAAAATGAACTGAGATTAGTTTATCAGCAGGCCAAATTGCATTCACACAGCTCAGAAAGTACATCCAAAACTTTCAGACCATCTTCCTGAACTACTCACTGAAGGTGATTAGTCTGCACGCAGACTTCTAGGAGACATTTGGGATACTAATTTTAATGTTGAAAAAAGCAGTTGCCTAAATATTACCATCTTCCAAAGGTGTCAGATGCTTTACAACTTCCCTTGCAAAATGCATGTATGGGCTGACTGTAGCCAGTGGAGGCTGCGGGAAAGGAGGGGAAGGAAAACAGAGGAAAATGAAGCACAACCAGGGATTGGAGACATGGCTGATGGAGAACACATTAGGTGTCCTAAACTTTGGCTTAGGAGCCAAAATGCAGCAATCAAGTTAGTTAATTTAACTTTTCCTCTACAAGTAACCTACCATATTTTAGAATTCATCTCTGGAAAACAGATGTTCATAATCATGATTTAGTAAGCTACTGGGAGAGCAAAAGCTATATTATGCATCTAAAAAGTGTTTTCAAAAGGGAGAGAGAGAATTTTATTACAGGGATTCATCGGTACTCATTATGGACTCGTGTCTTCTACACTGTGCAATACTTACTTGTTCCCCAATTTTTTGCATCTCTCCATCATCTCAGTAAGCAAAACCTGGAAGAATTACTTATAAAAATCAGTGAGTAGAGACTCTGCAAATAAATTCAGCTTTAATTACTGAAGTGAAGTCTACTAAAAGCTGTTTTAATTACCTACCCAATACATTCCAATAACCCTGTCCTATTCTGTATTTACAACACAAGAAAACAATGGTATAGTACCATATAAAAGACACCTACTGGAATAGGTACAGTGACATTTTAATCAAAAGCACCATTTTATGAAAGTCAAATTTGCAATCCTTCAGCCATGCCACTTCTCAAAATAATTACTATTTGCCACCAAGGTCAATTACCTCTGGCAGCAGAGGTGAAGATTACCAACCCTTTGCCACAGAATGCAAAACAGACAGACTGAGATGAAAATAGCCTGTTGACTATGTTAAGCAATTACAAAGCTACAGCTTACTCAAATCATTTTTATATCTGTATGACAGAAGAAACTAATGAATTCAGGAAATAAAGATTAAACTAGATAAAGGACAGCAAGAAACAAACACAAATACTGCCTATGAATTTAAAGTGGTCTAATTTGAGTTCTGTGGAAATTAACATTCTTCCTATATAGGAGAGAGAAACAAGCAGTCGTATCTAGGCTTTCACACTCATGTAATTATTATCTCAGGGTGTTTTTTAATAGGCAAAATTAACTCTTCACCCCAACACTTCCTTTAGTATCAAGCATTACCACGCTTACTTACCTCAGGAGCACGGTATGCAATACACTGTAAAATCCAGTCTATAGCAGGAGAATATAGAGTCAAATACAAAGGAAACTCCACACATTGTACTACCAGCTGATTCTGAACCGTATCCCCATGAATCTGTTGAAATGAAAGACAAAAACATGTTGCTGTGAAAAGGTACTTAATAGGAGCTACGATAAATTGGACAAAGTTTGTGTATGAATAGAAATGACAACAGACAAGATCATAAAGATACACAGATATTCTGAAGCATTCCTTGCATGCTGGGGAAAAACTATCAAGCTCATAGCATGTATTATTAAAGCATGGAAACATGCTGAATAGAGCAGTTTCAACTTATCAGAATGGATGTACAAATTCCCATACTATATCTGCGTACAGGAACATCCCCAAATCTAGGCTTAAAAACTTCAAGGATTTTCAAAAAGTATGTGGTAGTTTGGTTAAGGAATGTATTTATGTGTATTTTGTGAATAAACCCCCTATTTGCTTACTTGTTTAAATGTTAGAAGAAAGTCAAAGAAATTTTTGTTAAGGCTTTCTTTGAGTTGTGGTGCCACTTCCATCCCAACCTGTATTAAAAGAAAGAGAAATACTTTATCTGCATCCATCACCTATGATTCTCCTTCAACTGTAAGACAAAAATGGATTTTCCAGAGAAGTACACCTAGTCACACACATCAAATCAACAAACAGCATTGAAACACATGCTTTTGATTGATTATTTCCTTGTTATATAGTCACATCCACTAACAACTGCCCTGAAGTAGTTCCAGCTGTGTTCAAAAATGGTTCTCCTAACATCAGCCCCAAGTATCTGTAAGCAGTGAGGAAATCAATGTCTACCCCAGCACTTGCACTGCAATAGCCTATATTCGTTGTATGCAGACAGACTACAGTGAAGAACATTTTAAAAGTCAAAGTTCAGAAATTGCTTACAATCATGTGTATTTATTCCGTGGACAGAATGAAGCAAGGATGCCAAAGGAAAATATGAATATATAGATAGATATAGATAAGATATTGGTCAATAATACAAGGTGATGCACAAACACAAGGCCTACGTAGTAAAGCTGGAACAGCAAACGAAACTAATCCATACAGGACTGTTTTCAATAACACAGATTAAAAATATCAAAACTAAAAATGTCACATATTACTAAAGAAAAGAGAAAGATGCAGAAGTGAATGAGAAGTTAGTAACAGATCAGGCTTAAATCACACACAAACAAATCCATCTCAACAGCTTAAGGTTCTCCTTTTGGGGGGTTTTGGGGACCCCTGAGCATATGCAATTCTAGCTGACTTCATCACAAAGCAGAGGTATCTTGCACAGACCCAAGCCAGTCATCTATCACTTTTCTTTATATATTACTTCCTTTCAAACCATGGGGCTGATGAGAAATGCATCACCTTGCTGTGTAAAGGTTTGGTTCACTGGTTACATGCAAGTGTTTGTTCCCACATTTTACCACACTGTGGCTTTAGACACCATTTATATCGATAATACAGGTTTCCTATTCAATAATTTATTTTTTTTTTAAATCTATTTTCATTATCTTCATTGCAGAAGTATTAATATTGTGGCAGTAGCTGGAATACAGAAGATTAAACGCCTTTCTTTCCAAGAAGTTTTCTTATTTTAAACAGAAGTCAGGATTTTAACAGCTAGTATTTATTCCAAGAAAGTTTTCACTATTTATTTCATATGATCAGCTTTGTGGACAAAAAGGAGCATGCTAAGCTCTTCCTTACCACATAATTGAAATTACTATTGCTAGATTATAAGGCCTAACTGCGCTACCATTATGCATCTCCTTCAGCTGTATCAGGAGCAGTAAAAGGTGGACTGTGCATACAAACTGTTTCTTAAAAAACCTTCAGAAAACTTGCACTATATAGCAGGACTGATTAGGCTATGATGAAAATGCAGGCATTACTGTATTTCAAGATTGAAATAAACTAAGCAGCTCATCTACCAGACTAAACCAGAGGTTAGCGATTACTTGCAGATGCAGGAACTCATACGGACACGCCTGAACAGTATACCAAAAGCATACTGGACAGTTTATTCAAACATAACAGATATATCAAAACTGAACAAACTTGTTGCATTTCATAATGGCAGCTGATTTCATGCAAGTACTGCTAATTAGCAGTGCTACCATTTTCCAGTTACAGTTGAGATCTTTGCCACTACTGCAAAAATGTATTTCACAAGTATTTTTCCACTACTGATGACTTTTTGAATCATTTTACGGTTTCCTCTTGTGTAAGTTTATCTTGACTGAGCTGTCAAGGTAACTGCAGGAGTAGCTGAGGATAAGAACATAGCCACACTGCACAGTCAGACAAAAATCCTCTGTCTGAACATTTGATAAAGTGGCTGCTCTGCCAAGGAGCCTCTGCCTGCCACATACACTCTAGAAGTAGGAGGAGAAAGATAAACATAGGGGAAGTGTGTATGTTAACTATGAAAAGTAGCACCTAGCAATCAGACAACAGCGCGTAGTCTCAAAGCTCAAACTCTCCTTCCACTTAGCTCCCTAACATTTTGCCCTACGTGAAGATGAAAAACTGGCACAAGCAGCACACAGAATTATTTTTACTGATTATAAAACACTTAAAGAAAGATTCCCCATTATTAAAACAAAAGAGTTTTGGGTTTTTTTGGTTTGTTAGAAGGAAGAGACAGGATGCTGACTGCTTCAGATAAAAACAGTAGTTAAAAGAAATTTTTATTTAGTGGCGGAGCTAGGTGCAGTAAATCCTTGATACAGATCAGAAGTGTTAAATGATGGCCTACCCTGCAAAGGTATGCTCGTGCATAGACTGCAACCAGTGGATCTCCAATTCCTCTAATCATAGATGTTAACCGTGGGAGACATTCCGAAATCCCCCTGTTAAGATTTTTCAGAAATGAAAATGAGATTTAACAATTGATAACAGAATTATATCACCAACTTCAGTAGCTGCCTTGTAAATTGACAACTGAGCATGAGTTATAGAAACACTTACCAAAGATGCAGCATATTAGCACAAAATTTTATTTCAGAAGTAAAATTTTATGTGTATAGTAATACATATCCTATACTCAAACTGCAGTATTTACCATTAGGAGTAGTGCAGATAGCCAGGTTGGATGCTTGGCTTGTAAAAGACAAGCACAACTGAAAACCTCCTCCTCTAGTTTGGAGGAACAGCAGAGCTCTAGCAGGGCTGCAATTCAACGTGAAGAAAGTATCTGCTTAAAGCAGAACTGGCAGAACTCCTTGTATGTCTTATTTTCCCACAGGTCCTTTCTGACAGAGCTGTACTAGTGCCTGGAGATGAGGCCCATCAATTCCAGTAAAAGAACTGCTTTTTAAGGATAATGAAGTTGTCACTATAGTAGCAATTTGGCTTACAACACTAATTTCAAAATATAACTGAAAAAGGACGATTACATGTGAAGGAACATTTTCAGCTCAGCAACTGACACTGTTTGGCAACATATAAAGCTTAGACCAAGATTTTCAATCGATAATGGTTCATTGCTCCTAAATCGTTTCTGCAACTCTGTCTCTAGCGATAAGACACATCAGTATTTCCCTTTCAGTTTTCTAACCTGTCTTTTTGCCATACTCCTCATCTCAACAATCTTGCTTCCCCCTCCACCATCTGAAGCCATTGGCCTTCAATCTGCAAAATCCTGATGTCACAGTTATACATATATTCCAAAACTGCAAGCACCATTGCATTCCAAATTGTACCACAGTTCACCTTGAATTTATTCCATGGCATTCTCAGCAAAAACTCCAAAACCCTTGAGTACTGCTTCTCCTCAGACCTCTTAAGACCCTATCCACCATTAATTATGGAACTTGGATGCTTAACTCCTTAAATTAATTTATAAGCCTGCCCACTCATTTCTTTCCCACACTTAACATTTACTCACGTTTTGGATAGGAACTTATTGCACTTCAGTACTGCTGCTTCCACATAACTAAAGTGAAGCCAAGTTAAGGAGCATGGCATTTAAAACCACAAAAACAAATTTATACACCAAATACATATTGAACAAACTTTTTCAAGGTCTTCTGTAACTAATCTCACTATACTTTGTTGATTTTACTATTTATCTACAAGATTGTTATTGTTTCCCAAGTTTTCACACATCAACTCTACTTTATCACTCCCGTGCTGCTCGTAGCCAGTAATTCAGCACTCAGTTTACTATGAAACATGACTCAAAATTAAATTTAAAACATACAGCCTGAAACAAACCAAACAAAGTCAGTAAGTATAAACATCAGACTGCTGTGGGCTTTATTGAAACAAACATGTTCATTTTTTGAAAACTCTGTGAAAAAACTGCAGACACACTCCAAGAGTCTCATTTGACAAGGATACAATCTGGGAATGAGTTCTCTTATTGAAGCAATCTTGAAAAACCAGTTTAAGCAAGTTTCTTTAGCAGTATCGTTAACGCTCTCTGGAGAAAAATTATCTGGGGAAAAAAACAACCTGGTTACATTCTTTCTGGAAACAAGTTACTTTTTATTCTAGGTTTAAAATTGTACTCTCTTTCCTTTCAACAAGAAATTAGGTGCACCATAATAAACAAGCATTACCTTCGATTCTCAGCTCTCTCTTGCAGCAATAAGAGCCAAGTCCATAGAGAGCGAGAAGAGGTAACTAGAGATTCTGTCTTGCATTAAGTAACATTTCCGAAACTGAAGTCAAGCACTCAAAGCTAATCTCAGATCTGCTACTTGGAAATCTAACCTCTGCCACCCCCCAAAAGCAGAACACTGGGGGGGGGGGGGATCCATAATAAATACACATGTATAAATCTAAAATACATACATATAAAAGAGATTTAAGCAAATTCTTTACTTTAAAAGGCTAATACAAGTTTTAAAAACTGTTATTTAAAACCATATTGCAAGAAGTAGGAAACGTTAAACACTGACAGAACATTTGGGTTTGTATGCTAAACATCTACCACTGCAGCGCAGTTCTCTCCTCTGGGACAAACAGCTCTGGGACTATTTGTGTCAGCTGCCGGCAGGAAAAAGCTGCCACCCCAGGGTGGAACAGATGGGTTATGGTGACAGTGCTCTGGTCAGGCAGGCATGCAGTTGCATGGCTAACTGCCCCCTCTTTCTCTAGATTGCCTGGAACAGAAGGCAAAAATAGGCTTCTTGGGATCTACCCAGGTCCGAGGCAAGATGTCTGGGAAGGATGGGTCCCTCCCCTCTCAGTCATGAAGGCACACAAGCAGCTTCTGCTGTGAATGTCTGCTTATAAACTCTTTGTGAAACAGTTTTAAAATACCAGTGTTCTCCCATCCCTGCCCTTAGAAGGCGAGAAGCTCCTGTTCCACAAGAAAGTTTCCCACTTCCAAGACTAGAGAAGCCACACGCTAGATGCTGAGTACAGGAAGATGTTCTTTCTCACCTAGGACCACAGGAGGGCTCAAGTTACAAAAATCATACTGACAACCTGCTCCTTCTTCCAAAATTCTTCCCTAATTAAAGCAAAACTATAAAGTTTCCAATGTAGCAACAAAAATATCTATTTACCAAACACTGAGACTCTCAGCTTTGTCTGTATCTTCTTCCCAGTTAAAATGTAAACTTGCAAAAAATACTGTGAATCGTGAAAGCGGTAACCAATGGATTTTACTCTGTTAAAAACTAAAGATTACTAGATTCAAATCAGAACTTTTTTCACAGGAAATAAAGTAGCATAGGTCCTATTTAACTGTTTTAAATTAGTTCAGACGTGATTTTTTCCAGGAGAACAGTAGAAACAAACACAAAGTTACCTGGCAAAGAGACACGATTGTCCACGCACATTGACAGAATTCTTTCATACACTAGTTTCCCTGTTTTTAAAAAAACAAAACCAAAACAAAATAACCAAAAAACATTCATAATGCACTGTAAAACACAAAATGTTGATACAAAGGTTCCCTCTCTAACATACGTTGAAATCAGCTGGAAAAAACTTCCTAGAACGCTAACATTATGCTGCCATCTAGTGAGGCTGAAATTAACACTTTGCACACTATAAAAAATTTATCTGGCTCCCTTCAGTGCAGAGGTAGCACACAGGTCAGATTTCTCCCAGGCCAGGAAAGGACAGCTGGTATCCTGTCTTTGCTGAGTTTGGATATTATGTTATCTTCAGCAACTTTCAGTAAGTAGGAAAGAGCACAAAGAGGAAGCAAGACCCGAAAAAACAATTGGATCTATGTCGTAACATATCCTGCTAAACATCAAAATATCCTTCAACTTTGAATGCTGTCGTAAATCTTTGCCATAACATGGAAGAAAACCAAGAGAATCACACAAAGTGGATGACAATTTCACTTAAATCACTTAAATCATTTAAAAATTATAAAAATATATTAAAATATTCAGTAACTACATTTTGATCACTTCGTAGTCCCTATTCAGCTAAAGAAAACTTTCTGACTTCTGTTCTTCAAATATAAATAGAATGAAACATTGAGTCAAGAGGCTGCCAAACCCAAAATATTTTCATATTAATGACCTTGTCTTTTAAATTTCAATATGCAGAGATCTTGATTTTTCCCAAGGGTTTGTTCTAGATATTCACTAATACATAAAGCACAGAACTAAAAAATGAAATATTTTTATTTTAAAGACTTCCCTCATAAGAGTTTTTGAAAAAACTTATACCACGTTTATGCCACTGGTGTCCAAATGTTTACATTGGAAAAATTCCGTGTTAAAACTGAGAGTCATTTCAGCACTTTTGGATAACTTTGACGTTTTCTAACAGTACAAAAAATTTCACCTTATTAACAATTTTGTAGTAAGTCTGGCACATTAGATACTTACCAAAAGTATCAAGGATATCTGTAATTAAAACAAATTTACTTGGATAAAACTGGATTACTGTTGTGTCTGAAAGAAGCTTAGAACACTAGAAGGGGAAAAAAAAAACAAAAAACAAAGAAACATTTTTAGAGGACAATGCAAGCTTGTATTTGTACTCCAGACAGGCTGGAACAGATAAATACCTACAGATGCAAAGAACCAACATGGACTATCCAGCAAGAAGCACAAGAACCTCTAACATAACACATCGTGGTACTCTTTGTATTTTTCAGGTTATTCTTCGTTTCCAGCAGAGCTAGTCACAGATCTGTTTTTCCTTTATGCAAGGTAATCTACAGTGCAGAATTTCAGCTGACCATGCAGATCTGTGCATTTGTTCAGACAAGACAAATTCTCTCCCAGAAGCAGCATAAAAAGGCACTTCTTTTCAAAAGCAACTTTTTTTTAAGGACATTTTTCAGTTTCTCACCTTCTCTCTAAGCATCCACATCAAACACAAGATTCGATATAGACTAAATTAAGAAACAATTTTAAAAGTTTAGCTAACAAGCTTTTCAACACATCTTTGAGGCTCATATAACTACTTCAAACATTCTCGCAATAGGTCGGCTGATCCACAGACAGCTCCAGGGAGTAATCTGTAATCAATCACCACCCACAGGCAACCAACAGATCCCAGCATTTGGACCATAATGACAGCTGGTGCAAAGTCACATTTGAAAACATATTAGCCAACTTAGTTCTAGTGTCATTGAATGTGAAGTCCAGGAAGGAGTGTTCATTTATGATATGAATTCAAAACACACACTAAGGAATGAAGATTTTGTTTTTTAAATATTCAGTTAAGCTATACGTTGCTTTCCAAGATGGTGCAAAAACCGCAGACTAAACTGGAGTTAACTTTGCCAGAAGTTCATTCACAAAAAATCAACTTCCCCCTGAAGAAAGCAGGCAAATGACTGACCGGGGAGAGAAATCCACCTCCTCCCTACTTCAGCCAAATGTGGCTTTTGACCATGACTCTTCTCTGGTCTCTATTTAAGACTGACAAGTACTGTATCCTCTGTGATCTCCATCCCTTCTCTCTCCTTCATCAGGAGACAGTTCTTCAATCTCAATGGAATAAATAAAGTTTAAGTTTTGATTACATTCCAAAAATCCAGGAAGCAATCCGATACCCACAAGACTGCTTTATTTAAACAAGACAATGATGACACTTGAACATGTTTAAATGAGGAACACACTTAAGTCTTTTTGCTTTATTCATCAGGGAGGAATTTAAGAGGGCACCAGAAAGACAGGTGAGAGCGTTCACATCTTACAACTGAACCAGAATCTTCCCTGCTGCATGGCAACTCAGTCACCTTCAAAGAAAGGTAATTCAGTAGCTGTTTAGGACCTACACATACCATGAACACTTAATTACCACTTTTCTTAGAGCTCACATACATAATCAACTTACTTCAGCTTACTTTAAGTAGCTTAGCTTATTCCATCTTGACAAGTAAAGTATCTTGTAAAAAGGCACTTGAGGAACTCACATGCTATAAATTCAGACCCTGCCTTAACAACCAGAACTCTTCCTGCACTTCAAGCTATGTAAAACTCTTGCACAGAGAATGACAGCTTCATCCCCAACGTCCAAATGAAAAGATCTTATGTAATTTCATCATTAGTTCTGAAATCAAGGTAATTCTAGCATTCAAATTAAAATTGCTTTTTCCAGCCCAGTATACATTTCTGAAAATAAAAACCAAAAAAAAAAAGGCTAAACTTACTCCTCCTATTGCATACTAGTCAGTATGTGATGACAATAATGATAGATCATATACATACAATCACAGGCTGATGTCAAGAAAACTGCTTTGTTCCTTTAGGGGATACAACACTCTTAAAATTATGTTATTTACTAGGAAAAACCATAACAAGGGAAGTTCAGTCAGGTTTCTACCCTGCCTTGCTTTATAAATATCGAATTATTACTAGTTACTTGTAGTCACCTTTATGGAAATTTTTTTATTCATGTTAATTACCCAAATACCTGTTTCATTCTGACCCAGTCATTCAATTAATGATGAGCATCTGCATCACGAAGTTCAAGTGCAAAGTGAACAACACACAGACAACACTTTAAGAGAGATAAACATATGCAATTTTTTATCACTTTCCTAAAAGGAAGCACTGAATCCCATCTTAGAAATTACCTTATTTCAAAGTCGTTTGTGAAACCATTTGTAAAAGAACATATGAAAGTATTAATGTGCAGATTATCACTGCATGTCAGACACTGTATATATACATACACATGTATTAATGCACTGTAAATACAGTACATCCATGTCCCTTTTCTTCTCATCCAAAGATTCTGAATATTATATTCTCTTTCACTAAAATACTCACACTTCACAATGCTATATATGGAATATAGTGCATATTATATATGAATAATAGTGCTGATTTCATAGTATTACAATAGAACATTTGTCACCGGAGGTCACATAATTTTTTTTGTCTCAGTTTATTTATGTTTCATTTCCTTTATTGTCTTTACCACAATTTAAGCTAGAATTACTGCAAAGTTTTCACAAGAGTATCCAGCATGACAAAAAAAATAAAAATCCTGACTTTATATAACCCCACTTGATGACTATTAGCATTACATCAGTTTTACAGCTTTTAAGGATGTCATTATCTCCTCTGTCCTCTGATGCACTTTGCCTCTGGCCTTTTTTAAAGGCCAAGCCAAACAAAAGAGCATTTAATTGTCCTATTTCCCCCTGCCCCCTCAAAGCCCATCACCCTAAATGAGCCAGAGGAAGACTGTGGACAAGTTTTTTTTTAAAAAAACAAAACAAAACAAAAAAAACACACAACAAAAAAACATGCGCACACTTAAAAAATCTGGAGCTGTTTTCAGTAGCTTGCTATGGTCCTAAATCAGATTATTCAATTGCCTCAGTAAGTTTGGATGGGGAAAACACTGATGTTCAAAAAGCCATTCTGGTATTATCTAGGGTGGGGAGCAAGGGGCTAGAAGGGGAACAGGAAAGGAAATTACATGCCCTAGAAAGAGTTGATACCACTAGATGTTATTTATTCTATACCTTAAACAAGTAAAATTTCCACATCTGCCATTTGGCCACTCTCTTTAATGAGAATTCCATCCCACATACCCTACTCAAAATCTACACATAACAATGAAGTTGAAAATCCAACTGTTGTCAGAAGTCATAAAACTCTCAAATAAATGGCTTTCAGTGAAGAACAAAAGAAAATAACAGAAAAATAATAGAAACCCTTCTTTCCTCAAGAAAGAAATCAGACAAGCCACACCACCAAACTCACCGGTTCTGTACAGAACAAAAACGTAAAACTGACCTGGATGACTATTTTCAGAGCTTTTACTTTCTGATCAGAGGACCAAGCATCCTTTAAAGACTGGTTCAGTTCTTCAATTCGGTTCATGTAATCCTGCTGAGTCAAATTCAACAGTTCTTTCTGTGACCCCTGGCAAGAAAACACAAGCCAACTTAATAAGCGAGGGAAGGAAGAAAGGAGAGCGCCGTTATTACAGAGTCAACTCACTGGGGTGGTGAAACCACAAAACTTACTACAGAATTCCCTGATTTTCCCTTCTTACCTTTGCAGCATCATTATTGCAGGTGTTTGGCACAGGAGTGCATCACAACTGCCTTGGTTTTCAAGAGACATACGTGCTGGTACCCAAATAAAGTTGTCTGCGAGGTCAGAAATGCCAGACTATTTCAGTGGTGTTCTATTCGTGGTATAATTAGTGAACTAACACTATACACAAGCGTACTAGCACCTACGTAGAAGTGGCATTAGAGAAGTGAAACCTTTTGACAGCAGTATACTAAGAAATTTGTTGACAGCAAGAAAAATCTGGCTGTGTTCGCCCTCAATAATAAAATAAAACTATCTTCATTTCATGCTCAGTACCAGAGCATTCTTGTGATCTGTTTTCCCGAAGATCTTACAGACCTTACAAAAGATTACATATCAAAAATAAACTAGTGAAACAGTGGAAGCAGAAATAATTGTTTAAGCTTTAGAATCAAATTGGCCCAGGAACAAAGGCACTAAAAATGCATTTAGAAAAATCAGAAGGTGGTTCTGGAACGGTCTTCAATAGAAGTATGAGTTACCTTAAAAAATACTGTAAGGACTAGTTTTGATGAGTTTAAGCTGCATTACAGAACAGATTTCATAGCACCTGAGAGTCTAGAAACAACCATCAGTAAAAACAATTACAGATGAAGAGGTAAAATGCAAATGCAATTACGTATTTCCTTATGATAAAGAGCACTTTATTTTTCTACTGAAAGAATCCAATCCTTTATTTGTGACATGCAACTACTAGAACTGTGCTGGCTCAGGCAACCATTAAGAGGCAGAAGTTTCAAAACAACGTTACCCAAAACAATTCTAGAAGTACCCCGCAGATTCAGGTTTTAGGAAAGTAAGTTATGGAACATCTCATCTTTGCACAGTAAAATACTGCAGTTTGAGAAATAACTTGAGTACTCAGTATTTCTATCAAGCATGTAAATGTAACTTTAAGCTCAGGCAGACAATATGCAGCTTCTGCAAGAGGGACAAACAAAATTATCAGATGTTAAGACTATTAGGCTCCACAAAGTTTTATAGCAGCTGCAGATCGTACACTGTTCCAAGGTAAATCAACATCGGTAGATCAGATGAATGTCAAATCACAATTTCTAGTGATACAAAAATATGATTCTGCCTGAATTCTGTAACAATAAGGATTGAAATTATTAGAGAAATCTTACGGAAAACATATATTTACCTAAATCTTGCATAAGCATATGCAGAATCAGGACCTTTCTAAAAGGTTTCATAAAAGATTTTTAAAAGTGAAATAAATTTGTGAAATAAAATTGTGATTTAATTGGATCAGAAAACTTTCTCACCTCTTCCAGATCATCCAGTTCTTCTAACCTTGTCCTCACTTTTTCAGAAACCGCTGAGCCAGTAGTTGTAGCTTTTCCTGTAAAGAATTATACATTTGAGTTTCTTTAACATTTAAACACTTGGACTTCTAAAGGGAAACAAACCTGAAGGAGCTTGATAGACAACTAGTCAGTTTCCATGACAGAAGGTAAGTGGTTTGATTCATTTGGTGGCTACTCCTGAAGACACACATTTAACTGTACCTACAGCTCATCCACTTTGAAGAGGGAAGTCAAATAAGCAAAACTGAATATAAATGGATTTTCTTGCAAGTTTTGCTGGTAAGGAAAGAACCACTGGGTAGAACCATAGGATAAGTTAGGTGAAAAAAGCCCTATGGAGGTCTGTGTCCAACTCTCCTCCTCAAAGCAGGTCCAATTTTGAAGTTTTAAAAGGTTTCACGGGGTTATATCCAGTCAATTTAATGATATCTAAGAAAGGAGACGTCACACTCTCCCTGAACGTCCTGTTTCAGTGTTTGACCATTCTCATGCCAAAAAAAGTATTTCATTTTTTTGCAGAAGCTGAAATGCTGCATGTTTACTCATATATAAAAATTCTGATTTACTATGCAATCAGCTATGACTACTTAGCCCAGATCTGCTTCGCTAGAAAACATGATAAAATATTTAACATTTGGTTCTTTTTTGAACACTCAGCATACAGCTGAAATCATTTCACTTTCATGTAAAGAGAATAACTGAACAAGTTCCCAAGGGACTTGTTTGCTTTCCCTTCCAGCAAGCAGAATAGTTGATGAACACGATCCTCAAAACATCATTGCTCACTTTAAATGGAAGAAAGTTTTAAGCTACAGTGGAAGGCAGTGAATTCCATTTCCTTCCATAATACATAATCACCAATTCATTAGCCTACAGGAATACAAGACAAGGTGGTTGAGTGGTTTATTTTCAATAATTACTTTAAGTAAAAATCCAGCAGAAATCTTATTCACAAAAAAAACATAGATCCATCCATACGTCAGAATGGGGGAGGACAGGAAAACACATTTCAACTGTTCTTGTCCACAAACCTGACACGGCACCCTACCTCAAGCAAAATCCGTTACTGTTAAAGAAACTGCTTACCTTTTTCAGATCCCATGTACAGATTCTGTGAAGAAACAGAAAAAGCAGACTTTTAGAAAACATGTACTCACTAGCATTCCAAGAACACCCAGGGTAATTACAATGCTATTTAAGCCTCTAATCGTTTAGAAGTAGACATAAGACCAGAAGTTACTCGTATTGTTACAAACAGACAAAGTGATGGTTCCTAAGTATCAACAGACTTTTGGACTCAGCTCCAAAACAATCATTTTAAGTGAGAGCTTGTGGTACAGCTTTCTACAACATTGAAACTGAAATTTAGAAGACCAGTGTTTACTCACTAAATAATTACAAAACAGCAACATCCAAAATCCATTAAAGGTCTAGTACAAATAAACAAAACCAGAGAAGCTGCCACTTACAATAGAGAGCTTCTCTGTTGTTGTGTATCTAGCAAGGATTTCACCACGTTTGCTTGACCACGGTTCAAAGTCACTTCCTACTGCTGAGCTGTCATCTTTATCCCGTTTCTTTCGTGTGCTATCCTATGAGGAGAGTACGAGTGCAAATGTTAACTACAAGTCTGGGGAAAAAAAAGAGAAGGCTGATAAAGTTCAACTTAATGGTTCAAGTGCTAACCAATCCTTCCAAAAGTTACAGTATTAATAAAAAAATAAAAGTCCATATTTAAATAAATGTCAACATAAGCCAGATAAATACAGGTAAAGAATACATTATTCTATTAATACAGTATGTTTCCTATTTGCATTAACCTCCTAGTTGGTGAGACAAATATATTTCATCCAGGGTTGGCTCTGTTGCTTTGTTTTGGTTGGGGTTTTTTTATTTTATTTAGTTAAGATAACTCCCCTCCAGTCTTACCATGGTAGCAATAGTAGTCACAGGATCTGCAGCTGCTGCAAATAATGACAAGGGATCGGTACCATCCAATACACTGCTCAATGGATCCATCATAGAACTAGAAGAAGAGGAGGAGGTAGAAGAAGTACTTCCTTTACGGTTCATTTTCTTGGTCTTAGATTCAGTAACCTAAAAGAAAAGTTCAAAACTATTAAACAAAAAGGCCTTCTCTTCACCTTATTTTCTTTAATAAACCATCAAAATATGTTCTACATATATTGTGCTGTTGCAATGAACACGAGGACCAAACAAACAAACTCTTTAGAATGAGCATCAGCATTTAAATTGGAGCACCCCCTTTTACCCTGAATCTGGAGGCACTCTTCAACAGCATTTTCATTACTCCCCCCCCTCCCCCTTCCAATTCTAGGTCTACAGTACTGTAAGTGCAATGACTCCAAATTTCTTTCTAGTACCCCACCTCTACTTTATTGTTTTTCTCCCTCTCCTCCAACCTGTTTCTTGCTATTTGATTTCCTCTGCCAGTCTCATCTTTACTTTTCTTGTATGATACTCAAGCCTGGAACATCAAATCCATTCTTAAGGCCTCTGTCTTATCTCCCTACTGACCTTCCCGAGTAGAAGCTGCTGTCCACTTATCATTCATTAGCGTATGACTATCATCTCTTTGAAGATGTATATTTTTGTACATCCACATTCTTAAAAGCCTCTCATACATTAAAGAAATGATAAATGTTTTAAAGCATACAGCTGACTGGAAGTTAACCCAAAAACAAATCTTACATCAAGCAGTTATGCAGGTTATTTGTAACGCAACAATTTGATTTTAAACTTATCCATTATTCAGCATTTAATGCTACCAAGAAAATCCACAAGCTGGAATGCTGTATCTGTCAGAAGGAGACTGTTTGTGACACATAACATCACCAGCAAATTTCTGTAAAGGACAAACAGAATAAACTTTGATGCCTCTAAAATAACAGGCCGCTAACATAGAAAGCAACTTCACTAGTACCACCACCAACTTCAAAGCCTTTTGATTTTAAAGGAACAGAAGTAAAAAGAGGAACACAATCAGTTTTAATTCACATCCGTTTTCCAAAAGCACAAAAAAGAAACTCACTGTAATGGGTTTTAGTGGATGGTAATCGCCAAAATCCAAGGGTACAGATTCCAGTTTGCACACTTCAGATTCTGAACCATAGTTTCTTGATCTTGCATGCCTTAAAAAGCAAGAGTAAAGGGAAAGTATATATGCATATAAATAATCACATACTTAGAAACAGAGATACATATCCTACATCTATATAGATGTAAGCTTATTTATAAAAAGAAATGCATGTTGAAAAATAAGCCAATGTAAAGACCAAAATTTCTCTCTCTATTGAGATACATACAACTAAAACTGAAGAAATTTTACTTTCAGCCATTTAACTGTATTCTGCCTCTGCAGCTGGATTCTCTTCCGTTCCATTGTACATCAAAAGGGAAATTTAACCAAGCATTTGTATGTGTGATAAGGTCATGGAGATTATTAAACACCTCTTTGAAGAGGAATACTCAGAGTGAAGGAAAAAGGTAAGTATGAAAACACAAGGGAAGAAATCAAAGTGATCATGCACAGATATAATGTGGGACTGCACAGATTAACTTGTGTAGCTGCAAAGCTCTTCCCTGAGAAATCTATTTCTATCTGTTCACTGTATTCATAATAAAAATTGCAAAATTCAAATTATAAGAAACTATCAGTACTCATATGCTTGCATTGTGGATAAATACTTGTATAAAAGCCTTGCCTTGTCTAAGAAAATTAAGTATGTCATTAAGTGAAATAAATCACAAAAAGATAAGTATTTTAGGTTTTATTTTTAATTTGATATTAAGAGAGAACTGTGAAAACTATGGCCTCCATCTCCAATTGAAAAAAAAAAAAAAAAAAAAAAAAGATTTGATTCCAGAAAAGAACATTAGTATTTGAATAAAACAACATTGCCACTAGGAAGTAACAGTAACATACACTAATTTATCAGTCAGTTTAAGGATGCTGCTCTTTTATAAAACAGACCATTCATCCTGGTTTTAATTGCTCAAATATAAATATAAATTTATATTTTAAAAAGGCTTTTAAAGCACGTTTCACAATGTAGGAAGGCAAAAAAGGGGGATTAAAATGTCCCTGACTAGCACTGGATGACAATTTCAGAAGGGATTTAAGAGTTATAAATGATCTCATCAATATCTGAAGGGCAAGAGTCAAGAGGATGGGGCCAGACTCTTTTCAGTGGTGCCCAGTGACAGGACAAGAGGCAACGAGCACAAACTGGAACACAGGAAATTCCATCTGAACATGAGGAAAGGCTTCTTTACTTTGAGGGTGGCAGAGCACTGGAACAGGCTGCCCAGAGAGGTTGTGGAGTCTCCGTCTCTGGAGATACTCAAACCCTGCCTGGATGTGTTCCTCTCCAACCTGCTCTAGGTGAACCTGCTTTGGCATGGGGGTTGGACTAGGTGGTCTCCAGAGGTCCCTTCCAACCCCTACTGTTCTGTGATTCTGTGTTATAAATGCTTTCTATTATCTTGGATAACATATCAATATATGAAATTAATTCCTTTTAATTGTATGGAGTAGTAGTAATGGTTAAACAGGGAAATGAAAATACGAACTCACAAAAATATGTAGGACAGCTGCCACCATAGTTACCACATGGTACCTTCCTTTAGCAGGAGCAATAGTTAAGTACTAAGGCAGAAAGAGATCCAAGTAAAATCTAGAAAAACGTATTTGAAAAGGTATTCTCTGCATTCCACCCTCCATAACGTCTTGATTTCTTTTTTAGTCTTTGAAACATGCAGAGCAGCTAACTGTTCTTTCCCACTTCGTCCAGGATCCTGAGAATGTTTATAGCACACACTAAGGCCTTAGCTGAACGAGTAAAACCAGTGGATACACAAAGGTTTCTTTAGTCAGACTCCTAACAAAAACAAGCAGCATTCCTCCCATACAATATGCAGCTTTCCCACAAAAACTAATCCAAACTTTCAAAGAATTCCATTCCTAATCAGAGACCTAACCCATTAGGAAGAATTTCAGCAGCGCCAAGCAGCCAGCTCTTCTATAGGTACTATGTACCCCCCAAAACCCCAGATTAATTTAAAAAAAATATTAAGAATGAGTGTAATTTATGGTTGTGCTACCCCAAGGAGAAGCTTTGACATCTAATGAGATATGGCAGAGCAAGAGAAAGAGTCCAGTGAAAGCCACGTGCTTATTCCTTTTGTTTTCTTGATCTCCAGCTCCTTTTCTTTATACGTGAACAGTCTCTTTAATTTACTGTTGTCCCGAGCTTCAATGATTCTCCTTGCTCACTTGCTTCATGGGTTAATTAGCGTCTGGGGGAAAAACCTTTCAAATTCCTTCTGGCTGCCTAATTATAACATTTCTATTAGTCTGCTACAGTTCTGTCAGTATTTCCATAGCTCTGCTTTACAGATATTTCCAAACTAGCGATACAGAAAAATGTCACTGACAGCTCACGCTTGGTGTACCACTCCCACACCAAAACCAGTTGTACTCTAATTATAATGTAAGGCATCACTGGGCAAGTGTACGTGTCTAATACACACATGGGAACCAAGAAGATCTGTTCACCCTGCAAGTAAGTATTTAAAAAGTACATTTACAATGTGGCTACTCAAGTGATAAGACAGCTTCTAACACAGCTAATATGGGGGACAAGTTCAAGCTTGCTCTGACATTATGTTCCACTTAGTCTCCAGGGAAAGGAGATTAAGCATTCCCATCTCGGCCACAGCAGCGCAGCCAGCTTCCGAGAGTAAACACAAATAAGACTCACGCCCAGGCAGGGTTTCATCCCCAGTGCACACCGCAGGACCACACACCTGCTTGCAGGTGCTGTTTTAACAGCGGGTTCCAACCTTTTCACACACCCGAGCATCGCTGCAATCGCCACCACTCTATGCTTTCAACACTTGCTGGACCACTGACCTTTTTCTCTCCTCCTGGTAAACGTTTTTTCCTGGGCCTGCTGTACTTCCTCCTTACCCTCACGTTACTGAAGCCCTTCCAGCACCCGGCCCACCCTCTGTACCCAGGTGCCCCCCTCGCGCTCCAGGTCCAGCACAGAGACAGCCGCTGCGCAGAAGAGCCAGCCTTCCATGTTACAGAAAAACATGCATGAAAATGTTTTATTCTGGTCCATGATCTCTCCACGGCCACTTCTGCAGCAGTAGCACCAGGCCTACTTATTAGCTCGCTCATTGCCGCATTACGTAAAAATCAATTTGGCAGCCTCTCTACCGCTCTGCTTTGTGGCTGCGGCCCTTAGTTTTTCATTATATTTTGGTACTGCTAGAAATTCAAAAGTTGCAGCCACATTTATTCCTTTCTGTTTCTGCAAGGTCACTGACCACACTGAGAGATTCCACCGAAATTACTGCCCTCAAAGTATCAACAGTTCCAACAGCCAGCTAATGCGTTAGAGCCGTGCTACACAATTTCCTTATGTTGTGGCTACATAAATTCAAGTCTTGAAGTGTTTCACACCCCAGTGAATTTATTCTAAAAAGCATAGCTCCAATATTTTTCTAAAACTTCAACTGATTTAATTAACAATTAAACTTCTAAATCCACAAATTATTTCTGCTTTTTATTACACATAAAAGTTTGCTCACACATTAATAACATGAAAGAGTGAGAGATGATTTTCAGTGTGACTATATATATATATATATGGGGGGAACTTTTCGGCAACCTAATGCTCTGATTGGCTCTAATTGCTGTATATTGCTTGACTCCACATTAGGCTTGATTTCTAGATTGCTCAGGACTATAACCCATCAGCCACACCAAAACCTGGAAGTTAAGATATATTCAGTGTGTTAAAAGAACATTAGCCTCGGGAGAGAAAGCCTTCCAGAAACAGAAAACCAGCCCGTTTGTAAACAAGGACAAGTTTGGAGAAAAATGAACTCTGAAATTATTTTCCTTTACTCTGTCAGAGAAAAGAGAGCCTGTTTTATCCTTCCTCTCCATAAAAAATACGACTGTAAGTCATTCCATGTCCTACGCCGAGCAGCTTCCTCAGCTGTACACCGAGCTCTCCCGTAGGAAGTGGTCACGCCGCCAGAAGTCGGCCCTGCCTCTTCAGTTTGTGGCTCTTAAACACCGTGTCCACTTCTAAAGAGCCCGTGAAAAGACAACTAACGGAAGCTAAACCCTGCTAGGAAACTTAAACCCGCCGTGCGACATCACCTCCACCTCGCCTGCCGCCAGCCCGCAGCGACACCGCCCGGCGGCGGCGGGGGCAGCACGCCTTTCCCTCACGGAACGGCGGGCACCCGGCTTCAAAGATACCCCCGGCCAACCGGCACCAAAGGCCGGCTGCCCTGCAGGAACCGCCTCGCTTGGTTAGAGGGAAACAAACCCACGGCAGCGCGCAGACACCCGCGGCCCTCCTCTCCCGCCCGGGCTCCCCCCGCCGGGGCACCCCAGGTAACGTCGTGCAGAGCGGGTGCCACCGCCCCGGCACCCCACGTCGCTAAAAGCAGCGCGTTACAAATCCCATCCGTGTCTCCAGGTTTCTCCAGACAGCCAAGAGCCCAGCGCCCCCGCTCCCTCCCGCCGCTCCCCGAGGTCCCAGACCCTCAGGGAGAGCAGCCCCGAGCCCCGCTGGGAGCAGCCCCAGGGGCGAGGCTTCCCCGGCCCCGCAGCCCTCGCTCGGCTGAGGGAGCTTCCCCCGCGGGCGCGCCCCGGCGCCCTCCGAGCCGCCCCCGCCTCAGCTCCGCGGTCTCCGGCTGCGAGGGGCGCCGAGGATGACGGCTGCCCTCGCGCAGCCGCGGGAACCCGCAGCCCCCTCGCAGCCCGTTACACGGCCTCGCCCTCCCCCAGCGCCGCCTCAGGGACCGGCAGCAGCGCGGCCCCCTCCCGGGACGCGGGCAGGCAGCGCCCGGCCACCCCGCAGCCTCACCAGGGGAAGGCAGCCATCTTGCCGCCCCGTCACATGACTCCGCCGCCGGGCAGCGCCTTCCGCCGCCATTTCCCGCCCCGCCCCGCGGCGGGAAGCGCCTCGCCTCAGAGCTGGGGGCGAGCGGCCGCCTTGGCTGTGACAGACCCTGGAAGGCGCTGTGCGGGCCTTTGGCTGGAGTCTCGTGTAAAATACTACACGGAGGGTAACGCCACAGCCAGAGCTGCGCACGGACAGGGCAAAAGACCCTTGTTAGGAATTGCAGTGAGTTGTCAGGCCTTGCACCACAGGGTTTGCCTTTTCCTAATTTTACATCAAGTGATTTGTCAACCCTGAAAAAGAACAGAAATGCAGTTCTTTTTAAAGACTTATGGTTTATTGTGCAGTATGTCTTAAAAGCAAGAATGGTGAAAATGAAATAAAGTACAAAAATAAATACACTTTTATAATGGTATTACAATTCCACACAAAATAAAAAGGTAAAATTAAATAGGTATAAATACAAAACATCAAATACAAAACCAAATTCTGGCACTTGTCAAGAGAAAGGCCTCAGAAAGTTAAAAAACCCTTCGTGCTACAAGGTTCTATTACACAGAGTGGAAGCATGCTTAAAGAGGTTTAGATGTGAAACCTGAACAGAAGGTACATTCATTTTTACTAGCACTTACACTAAACCTATTTTTACATCAATATATTGCCTATGCTAATAATAATCACAGCACATAAAACATCCTTTAAAAACATCAATCTTTAGCACTATTATATCAACAGCACATTTTGTCACCCGTGACACAGGTTACTCGTCTTGTACATTTTCGCCCTCTTGAGATGTTTTCCACTCCTAAGGAAAGCTGGGAACTGAAACAGCCTTGATGCCCACTGGGCGAGCAGGAAGCTTCCCTCAGGCATTTTCTGTATTACGGCTGAAATTGTAAAGAACCATGGCATTTGTATGAAGGAGGCAGGTCCTCCACTGGTGTAAACTCTTACATTTACACCATTAGGGGAGCCACCCCCCAAGCTTTCAAATAAACACCACAGTGAACAGCCACTGAGCTCTTCTTAAAAGTGTCATTCTTAAGTGTTTAGGCAGCATTTTTGCCATTTTCCAAGTATGCAATTTGGGTAACTGACTGCATGGTATAAACCATTTGTTTTTAACAATGTCGCTAGCTGCAGAGGACAGACTTGGTGGTAGATACAAGCCACAACTAGTGCCACAAGCAATACCACTGCCCATGAAGATAACCTCCTAATCCAACCATTAATGTTCCTCTTTCATGCTATTTAACACAAAGAAATTTTCAGTCAGGCTTTTTCTTCTTATATCCATGTCAACATGTTACAAAGCTTCTGAAGTTAGGGTGTTGCATTGTACCGATACTGGGAAAGTAACAGAATACAACCCTTTTCACATTCTGGGAGTCAGTTCTCTACTATCACTTATACAGAGCAGAAGAGTAAGCACTGCAAAGACACAGCCAAGCTCTTCTCTACTGAGCTTTGAAAGTTAACATCACGTCTCAAGTTCATTTAAAGAAGTGACAGAATTCTGCTCCGCTCAAGTTGAAGGATAATATCCATCAGCAGCAAGACCAAGGTAAAATATGAGCATGATCTTTTAATGTTGGATTTTCATAGATACGAGAGTATGTTTGCTGTGTTTGGAAGGGATTCCCCCCCCAGCCCTGAAATCATGATTTCAGCACAAGGGCCTGCTAGATCATGGTAGAAGAGAAACTGCTCAGAAAAACTGCAACTATCATCAACGAAACATATCTGAATTATTATTATGGACAATCATTTATAAGTCTGAAATGGTAAAACAAGGAAAATCTTGCCTTCTGAAATTTTTGTAGAACATATACTTCTCTTCATCTTGGCCAGAAGTTGTTTCCATCAGAAAATGCAATAGAGAGCAAGGAAAAAAAAATCCTAGGACTCTTTCAGCACAGTGGTTTGCTCTACCAAATGTTTAAATGCACAATTTCGGTATAGTCATCGAAAGTACATCTGTCTGCCCAGCAGTTAGTCTGGATCCATGTCTGTCCAACTCAGCAGAAATACAAAACATTTAGGCCATTAGTATTTAAATTGAGGTAAATCTCATTCATACAGAAAGTACATTAAAAAAGGCTGCTGACAAATTCAGGTGTAAGAGCTCAGTTTTGTTTGGATTATTTAACTACTTTAAGTTTATGGTATGAAACTAAAAATATATACACACAACTTATTTATGGTTGCAATTTTAAGTAATGCAAAAAAGCATACATCGGACACAAGAATTCAAGAGGGTGAAAAAGTCACAAATTAACTTAATGTTGCCCTCTGGTGGTCTTTAAATAAACAAGATTACAAATCTTATGTGTACACAGTAGTAGGAATATATAATAAGTTTTAACATGCAATCTTTCCACAAGTATTAGATCTTCACAGCCCTTCATTATTATTATCACTTCCATATGATTGTATTAATGTGTCATTGCCTGGAAATGACAAAGTATGTTTATCATTTCTAAATATACATATACGTATAGAAGATGCAATATTTGAATCAGTGCTGAGAATGCCATCATTTAAAAATAGCCATTTTATCCCAGTGAGTGCTGTCTTCTTAAATTGTCACAACATTTGGCTTCTTTCTTTGGGTTCTTCCTGCATATGCTCCTAAAAATGAAGTAGAAACATTACCATTTTACACTTCGTAGTACTGGGTTTTTGTAACAGGATTATGCAACAAAAATAGCGAAAAAGTTTAGGACAAATTTTTTTTCAGCAGTATTATCTATTCGGTGGTTACTTTTAAAATGACAGTTTTTATAACGTTACACCCAAAATGCCTTACAAAGAAAAAAAACTATCTGTAGGTTTGAAAATAACCACATTTTATGCTTCCTTCCCCAGTAACTATTCCATCTTCTTTTCTGCTACTCTAAAACATCTACAACTGCAATTCACAAGTTTTTAAAAGATAAGCCTGTCACATCACCAAGACAGAGATTAAATGACTGATAAGTTTAACTATGACGTGTACTACTTTTAAACAAACGATCAATTAAAAAAAAAATTATACAAGTCAAATATTTAAGATAACTCTTTTCTCTCCCTAGCTGCCACATTAATTAACCAAGAGACAGTTGTAGGTTTCCATATGTCAATACACACAACCAGAATGAACAGTGCAGTATGAATAAGGTCATCAGGCAGAGCCCTTATAAACAGAAAGCTGCCAAAGTATAAAAATATTAAACAAACAAATAAATAAATCTCTCCACATGGAACAAATATACACACACACACATATATATATATTTAGAAAGCCATATTGTACTATGCATAGCACAAGTATCTTCCAGTAATAAGAGTTTAGCACTGCAGGCTGCTAAAAAGTAGCACAACTCGGCATTTGTTAGGTTCAGGCAGTTACCGCGAGTGTCCAGCAATGTGAGCAAACATCTACACAAAGCAGTGAAAAGCACACCACATGGTGCAGAGCAGTGGAAATGGAAGACAGCCATGGAAGAGAAATAATTACCAGGCAATTAAATGAACGTGACAAAGCAAGCGCCAGGTCTTTTTAGGATCTTCAGTTACTCTTTGTCAGAGTTGCAGTGGTTACTTACAGGTGTCCAAGGGCTACATTCAGCACAGTGCAAAGCAGCTTTGGAAATGCCCACAGAGGCCTTACCACAGCAGGATCCCTCACATCTGCACACTGTTCCTCACTATACAAAAAGACATTCTCGCTGGCCCAACACTCTCCAGTGCTGTGCTCTTCAGCTCACCTGTGATCTCATAGGACAAACAACGAGGCTGACAGGCACGATGCTTTATTAGTGATTTAACACTACCTCTTCACTCTCCTCCAGTGCACTCCAAGTTATATGAAAATCTCACATACAGAATAGGATGGTATAACGAGGTGTAAAATACCTCAGCAATCTAGACTAAGGAATTGAAGAAGCCAAATTTTATTAAAAAGAGTTACAGTCCTTCTCAATACAATTATCACCCCACCTTTTCTGGTGGCAAGGGGAGCAATTACATGAGGCCTCTCTCCTGTGACATGATTGACCTGCTACTCATACATAGTAAGTCTGATGCCTTCCTGAAGCGCTGGCCTGAATGCCAACACACTTCACAGCACACACCACCTCACACATTGGGGTTGTTCAGCCTGGAGAAGAGAAGACTCCGGAGAGATCCTATAGTGGCCTTCCAGTATCCAAAGGGGGCCTATAAGAAATCTGGAGAAGGACTCTTTACAAAGGCATGTAGTGATAGGACGAGGGGTAATGGCTTCAGACTGGAAGAGGGTAGATTTAGATTAGATCTCAGGAAGAAGTTTTTCACTCTGAGGGTGGTGAGGCACTGGCCCAGATTGCCCCGAGAAGTTGTGGCTGCCCCATCCCTGGAGGTGTTCAAGGCGAGGGTGGATGGGGCTTTGAGCAACCTGGTGTAGTGGGAGGTGTCCCTGCCCATGGCAGGGGGTTGGAACTAGGTGATCTTTAAGGTCCCTTCCAACCCAAACCGTTCTATGATTCTATGAATCTGCTCCCTGCTCAGCCTGAACAGGCATACAGGAAAGACCACGCTTGGCCAAGTGCTGCTGCCACCCAAATACTCTATGTGCCTCATGCCCCGTATTTCTCTTCCACAACATTTACTCAGACTGGGCAGAAACAAAGGAAGTTAATAGGTCTAGTTGCAGCAGTAGCATGATCTCAACCACCTTCTTTCTAACGCAATCAGACCACATTAAATGCCCTGCCTGGCACAGCTTGCAGGCTATTGACTGAGCATCTCTGTCCTATTTAAAATAATAAAAAAAGAATTAACATAGAAAGACTCTTATGGATTTATTTGTTTGTACTTTTCCCTTTTTTCATTATTGCAAAATCTGGCAGATTATTTCTTTCATGCCAAGTGTTCCCCATCTAATAATTTCAGAAATCACTTCTATTCATTTAGTACAAGTAGTCTAACCTATTTATAAAGGATCACACGGAAGTACAGGTATTATGCCATGGGAACACACGTAATGTCCAAACACTAAATGAGGTTCCGTGCAACCAGAACTAGGCAGCATACAATGGGTTAGACACATCTGCTTTAAGTTCCAAGAAGGCCACTATCAAAGGCATTAAATAGCTTTCCAGATATTCAACAAATAGCAATAAAGAAAGGCAAAGAGAAGTTTAGACATATCCCCAAAGATTCTTTTCATTGCCGAGTATCAACTGTCATGACTTAGATTAATTATGACTAAGATAAACTCAGGGACTTACTTAGCACAGCAGCACACACTGCCAACACAGAAGAGCGAGAGAGAATATGTTAATTGGATGTCTGATGCCAGATGCAAAGGTAAGAAACACTCTAGATAATTACGAGCTGAGCATGAATTATGTGAGATTGGGATGGCATCCAAATCTCAAATCATTGCTAAAGATGCTGACACCACCCTTACACTACCACTCTTCTACAACCTCTGTAATACGGTAACTGGTAAAAGTCCGGTTGTTGTGTTGTCCCTGTTCTTCAGCACTCTCATGAACTAGTTAATACCCATTTTTTGAAAACTTGCTGATGAAAACTTGCCCTAATAGCTACCTCTGGTTACTAAAATTACATTGCTCACTTATTTTTCTTCTTTATATTTCAGAGAGATTATTTACCACCTTTGCTAATTTTTCTGCAGTGTCACTGAGTACAACTGAGCAACTGCTGTGCTCCACTTTAGTGGTGATGGCACTGCCAGCAGAATTGGCAATAGAAAAATAAATGAGCAAACCTTGGCTGGAATCTCATCATTTACTTTTTTCTTTTCCCTTCCTTTTTTTTTTTCCCCCTCTTCAAACTGAAATGCTACAGATGTGTATGCATAGTTTCTTACTATACGTCCTTCTATGGCCACTTCTCTTGGCTTTACAAAGTACTCTGAAAAAAACCAAACACTCTGGCAAAACATCGGATTTGAACAGTGTACACACTGCACTAAAGCTCACAGATACTCCCTGCCAGCATTGCTCCAGGGCAGTAATAAATGGAGAATTTCCCTTATAGGAAAGGTTTGATACTTAATACATAAGGATAATTCAGATCACTATGGAAACCAGTTGAAATCCTACTATGTTATAGTTTGCCTTATTGAGCCCAAAAATTCCCAATTTTTCTACTTGACTTGTGGAGCACTCTTTTGAGAACAATGTATAATTAAGATCTTAAACAGTTTTAAAATCTACAAATCACTTTACCTTTTGATAAATTAAGGTTTGTCACTTAAGAAATTTAAAATCTGATTTAAAAAATGGAAATTGTATAAGATGTTTCATACTGTTTTATTCCCTTCGTGCCTGAACGGGCTGAAAACTGGGAGGTTTGGCACTATTACCAAACCTTTTTAATAAAAGGTAACCAATTAGTAATCTCTGTATGCAAGTACAGGAATACTCCACTTTTAAAACTGGGTCGTTAAGACAAACATTCTGTAAGATGCTACAGTAGTATATACAATTTTAGGACTGTACGATGACTGAACGCCCACTGGTAAGTCTGGAACTGTCCTTCCTGTCTTTTCAATAGGCTCCGTATTGAAGACAAGTTACACGTGTGTACAGAACTAAGAATCAAATGACATTAAGATTCTAATCCAAGTCTATTTTGACTACCATTAGCTTCTCAAACAGTTACAGTGAATATATCTAGCAAACTTTTTTATGACTGGGCATCTGGTGAGTGAAAGCAAATGAGCTGTGCAGTACATTCTATACACTACGTTTACAGAATTTGAAAGTGGATGGTTAAGTTACCAGCACATGTTTGTTTAAAGAGATAGGTTAGATTTAAGACACAGCAAAGCAGGTGCACGAGAAAAGGAAAACAATATATTCCCCATCTACTTTTTCTCGATACTAGTAACTTACTTACTATAAGATCCAAGCACCAATTTTCTACACACCTGAAACAGCCTTGTTAGACACTCTGCTCTCTGAGGCCTTCTTTCTATTTTGCTCAACCCCCTTCATTGAGGTCTTAGGGGTTCTAATTAAATATAAAAGAGTTAAAAAGTCACTTGCATCAAAGTTGAAAGGCTGTATCCAAAAATATAAAGACACTATCAAACTGTGTTTGGCATGAAAACATTTTTTACAGTGTCCCACAGAGCCTCCTCCTGAGTACATGTACAATTCCTATTGCCATTATTACGGCTTAAGTAGATACATTAAATAGGAGAACATGTCCCCATGAACAGATTTTTAAAACTCTATTCAAGAAACTCATTCAGTTCAGGTACTGTGGCATTACAGTCGACATTTAAAAATATACATATTTCATTAAGTGGAAGCAAAGCTTCATGGAATGAATGTTACAAATAGAAATGTTGGAACACAGTGTAAATGGAGACAATACACAAGAGGATGAGAACACTAAATACTTTCTTGCAGTATAAGGTAAAACAAAGCTTCCCACTCTCACAAAATACTGTGAGAAGTAGTTATTTTTACTTTGAACAACAGTTGCAGCAGTATGTGTAAACATTATTCAGAAATTACTGTGCTCTTGCACTTTGCATTTACTTCGATCTTTAGGCTATAAACATGCTGTGCCCTTACCCTTGTCTGCAAAGCAGTCTGTGAAGTGGGGCATTCTGTCCTTGATTTGGCTGAAGTACACTGTTAAAACACAAACTTTTATTAGCGCTTTTTCCTCTTCTTTAAAAAAAAACAAACAAAAAAACCTCACAAGGAATACTGAATTCTGCATCACGTTTCACATACCGAATTTCAGAAATGCAAACAGATTCTGTAATGCAGATGACGCGTAGGCAAAAGTGTCAGGAATTAAAATTCCAGAATAGCATTACTACTTCTGCTATTTAAATCAAAGAAACCAGAAAGCACACAGATAAAACTCTCTCGACAGTGCCTTGGGTTCCTAGTCATTGATAAGGCCATACTGGAGAAAAGGACTGAATCACTTAAACTAGTCATTGAAGACTGTATTAGTAGGCAGCACATCTTCAAAGCTTTTGGGTAAGCATGGGATAACAACTGTTTTTAAGGGATGCCAGATATCTGACTTTTTATACCACAAAAAGGTGCAGACAGGCCTCATAAGAGAAGGACTGCTGTCTTCCTGAACAGCAAGTATTGAAGACCGTAATTTCTGTGATCTAAGCAAACAATCACACAATTTAGAAGCAAGAACTTTTCCTCACAACAGAATGCCATTTCTTTTCTGACAGCTTTCTAAAGATAAGCATATTACACTGCAAAGTAAAGGGTATTAAGAAAAGTAGTAGTGTCAAACTGAAGCTTAAGAAATACTAATAGTGTATCTCAGAGAAAAAACTTAAACCTGAGCAAAGAGATTTAAAGCCATAAATAATTTCTGAAGATAAAATTTCAGAATTGACTCCGAAGAAAAGCTTTTCTAACTTCCAATGAGCTAATAATCCCCTTTCTCAGACCATGCTAAATCAGATTTCATTACTGTCCATCGTAGTAGCGGCAGGAATTGAACTGATTGATGGCAAACCAGGACGCAGATCAAAGAATCTATCATTATAAGACAGTTCTTTAACAGCATCCTAATACAAGTAATCTTCACTCACCGGCTTTCAGGAGTTTTTTGTTTTATGATTATTTTTTTACTTGGCATTCCCATTTCTGAAGCCCTAGAGAAACAAAAGTATTGAAACATATTTAAATTATAAAATTATCCTCTAGGTCTTAAATAGAAACAGTAAGGGAAATCCTACAACAGGATCTCCACCTACCTGTAACACTGCCAGAGCAGTACTACAGATTATCACCTTTTACCATGAGCAAGTGTCACACAACTGTTTAATCCGCTGTGTTGCAGGATAATGCCTGCTACCATCCCCACGGAAAACTTTGCCAGAGATACTCTACCAAGTATGTCTATTGCTAGGCACTTTAGAAGGATTGTTAAAATAACTTGGAGCACTTTTTACAATTTACAAAATCGACCATAAACTAAGTGCACAAGGATCATTCTGCTCACCACTGAAATACAGCATAAAGGTGCAACTTACAACAACCATTTTTCTCCCATACAAATAAGAAGTCTCTTAAGAGCAAACTACTATTAGTAAATCACCACACACCTAAAGACTTTAAAAATTCTTTCTTCTTAGGGGACATACTAGTTTGCAAAGAAGCTGTTACTCCAAAAACTTCTTTTCACTATTTCCAATGCCTCCTACCCATCCTCTTGCACCCCACTCCCCCACCACCACAAAGGGAGAACTGCACATACTTCATGTACTTTTTCCTGTCCAGAGATTTCTGTGTAGCTGTTGAAAGTGTCACTCTCTCTCTTGGGCTCTTTACTTTATCCTAAAAAAAACAAAAGAACCAAAAATAACACTAGTTATTGCTCTTATTAAGCTTAATACCATCAGACCTACCCCTACTTAAAACAAACAAACAAACCAACCAACCCAACAGTGTTTTCAGTACTAAATTCACATTTAGGCTAAAATCAAGGGGTTTTTTGTGTTTTAAAATTAAAGGATCTTCCTTATATTATCAGATGAAAAATATTTGTGTGCCATAATGAATTCTTGTTTAAAGTATGAATATTTTGTTATTACTTTCACCATTTTTTCATTCTGTTTTTTATACATCTACACACTAAAGTTTCAAGATATTCATCTCCTACTGCAGAGACCTCTTTTTTTAATTTGAAGAAAGTTACCTACAGAAGCATAATTAAACAACAATTAAGATTTAAAAAACTTTTTACTGAGGAAGAATCTCTTAAAAGCAAAATGATTCAGTACTTAACATCTTAAAACAGTTTATATTCTCTTGACTATAACACACCATTTGCCTAAGCATCTTCTCTTTACGAACTTCACGATCATGACGCAGAATATTCATTCTTTCCGATGCCTCTATTGTAAAAAAGATGTCATGGATGTCGTACAGAGCAGCTCGCAGCTGGAAAGAATAATTAAAATTTTAATAAAATATTCGGTCAAGTTAACATTCCCATGGTTTTGATCCTCAAGCTCTTCTCACTTTCAATCTAAACAAAACACTTGAAAAGATAACTTTGAAATCTCAACGTGTCAGCACAAAAATGGAATCTTCTATTCACAGTCTTGGTTTAAACCTTTTACTTTAAACAAAGTCACTGTGAAGGTTTTAGGCATTTACATTACAAAAGCAGAATAGCAACAAAAGAAGAAAAAAAAAAAGGTTTAAATTGTGTCACCTGAGCCATTACTCTTTCATGAAGTGATGCATCTTGTGCTGAAACACTTCCTCTTTTTAATGGTGCTTCAGACTGAAAATTTTTTATGAACTCCATAGTATCCTGGGGAAGACAGGAAGATAAGATTAAACACCAGGCATAATCCTTCACAACAAACGAATTATTACAAACTGTATGCATAGGACATATGGTCTTTGTTTGGCTTGGACCTTATGACAAAAAGCAATGCAACACTCAACCACGTTCATGTGACAGACATTCCCAAATTCTTCCGAAAGCAGAAAATGCATGATTTCACCTGTCAATTGAAGACATGAGCAAAAACAAACAGGAGGAGAAGCTGCATAGTAAAAATGCTGATCTTACTTTTACAGTTTGCTTAAGATGTTTCAGTTTTTCCGTCTGCAGGAGTCTACGAGTGAGAAACCCCTTTGCCACAGCAGTGATCTTATCAAACTTCATTTGTATCTCTGGACTGAAAACCTTAAAAGAAAAGAAGCGTCTTCTAAACATTTGATTAAAAAAGCAAGAATTATGACTTATTTCTCAAATAACATCAATCACGTGACAAAAGTTTTCAAGTAAGAAACAAGCTGTTGATAAAGTTTTGGCTAGGCCAGAAGTACCCACCATAATATTAACTTAGCAGAAGCACTATATTGTTATATGATTATTTTGCATATATGAATGCCAAGAAAAATATCCTAGACAGTTCTCTTGTGTAATCGAAGTCGATATAGGAAGGATACTAAACTTTGCCATGAGATTTATTACTGCAGAGCTATTATAAAACTACCAGTGTCTTACAAAAACTAAAGGGCTTTTTAAGCTATAAATGAACCTTTTTTTTTTTTTTTTCTCCTTACCTGAGTCCACCTAGTTTTGATCCTGTTACTCGGCCTAGATACTGAGGTTTTTATAACTCCACTACCTGATGGTCCCCAGAGAAAGAATGAGGTTTCACTTGTGGAAGCAAAGGTGTTAGGTGTCGCAGTATGAGCAAAACCTGCATGCAAAGCAGAATGTATAGTTCAACACACAGACTTTGTCCTTAAAGTAATGACTGTGTGTGTCTATATACATATATACATAGATATATACACAAATATACAAGTACAGCACTCCATAAAAAACAACAAATGCAGATAAAAATCAAGCACATACATAAACTTTAACCCTGGTTGCAGTAAGAAAGACTTCTTGGGTTTAAGAACAAAGAAGCTCCCAGTGCTGTTAGCTATTTTTATTCAAATTGCAAATTATAATACTTGTATATTGGGAATAAAAATATCCGTATGTTACAACATGAAAAATCACTTACGTAATGTTAAAATCGCTACAGAAAATCTTATTCACAAAGCATCTCAAAGAAAATGGTTTTAAAGTGTTTAACATTGCTTTCATGGATCCTAAAGATGAGTAAGAAATAATCATATAGTTCAGCAGTTTTACTCTCTAATTAAAGTTCCTTTGCTGTTTGCCTGTTAGAATACCCAATTCTCATCTGCACTTCATGAGTGCATGTTAATGCACTCAAGAAACAGAACTCAGCTCAAAGGTAGCAGCTTTGTTTACAAGGTCAATTACAGGCAAGAAGCAATCTAAATATTTCTGATTCATTTCCTAGCAAAATTTGCTAAACAGAAGACAAAACAAAACATTTCACAATGTTCTGGAACAGGTGAGAGGCGTTCCATCAGCTATAGCTGTACTTCCTTGCAGCCAAGGGCAGAGCCCTTCTAATCCTCTCACACAAACGAGAACACCTGGCCCACTGCTGTGCAGCTACCTGGCACGAGGATGAACCTTCCATGAAATGATGCAAATCCACCAACTCATCCTTGATCAAATGAGTTTACTCTTAGCTTGTTTTCCTCAAATATGCTCTATAACAATTATACATAAATGCAATACATGGAACAGTACAAGGATGGCTGGAATTGTGCCAAATGCCAGCTAGACAAAGATGCAACACAGAATTTGTTCTACACATGCTGTCAACAGCTGAAGGCAGCAGCTGCCCGCATATCCTGACCAACAAGTGCCCTAGGACAGGAACACTGCATTTATCAACGCAGTGGGGCAGCTGGTCCAGTCAAGCACTGTAGAGCAAAATATATCACAATATTTAATCTATATTCTACCCTCTTGGTTTTACCTATGGTGGTAGAGTTTGCATTATGGACTGTCTCCAGTTGAGATTGCACACTTTCCAGCAAGCCACTTTCACTTTCTTTCCTCCACTCCAATTCCATCCTACTGTTAATATTCACTTTGGAAATTTCTATTTCTGTTGTAGCAACCTTCTTTCCTTTCAACTTTCTCTCCTGCTCTTGCAGTTCCTACAAAAGAAAAAAAAAAATGAACTATAAGACTATTTTTCTAACTCTGCAAAGCAATAGAATATACACTTTAAAACCAACTACTTCCTGACAAACTGCAATACAACACACAAAGCACGTGTCCTCTGCTTGGAATTTTTCCTCTTTTTACCTTACCTTCTGCAGTTTCTCCTGTTCTCTCTCTTGTTCAGCTATCAGAATCGACAGTTGTTGTGCGTGCTGTTCTTCAAGTCTCTTCCTCATTTCTTCGAAGGCCAACATTTTAGTTTTTAAAATATCTTCTGAGAAGATACATTACAAAGAATCAAGTATTAAATAATTTCTGTATGATCTTTGCCACAGACATACAGGCTTTTAACAGGAGTAATTTGCATCACCAGTAAAAAAGTACAGCATACCTTTGATATCAGGTTTCCATTATGTATTGCAAAGAACCTTGATATCAAGTTTCCATTAGGTATTGCAAAGAACCTCATCAGTTACTACGGTTCTTCAAAATACTTGCATGTTCCTATTTGTGGGATAAGCAAGTAAATGGAACAGCAGTAACACCAACCGAGCCTATATTAAAATAAGGACACAAAAAATCTAGCTCTAAGAATAGAATACCTACACTTGCTTGAGTGCATTAAAATTATTTATGCCACTTCAGCTTGATTTGGTAGAGACGCATACAGACATAACACAGCTTTGAATTCAAAGAAAACACCCAAATAGTGATTTCCAACCATTAAAAGGTATTTTCGTTTCATTTACATAGGCTGTCTTTTCTTTTAGTAGTCTTATTTAGACCTCATGGAATAAGACATAATTTTCTTAGTAAAACTAAATTCTAAATTTCTACATTCAAATGGGAAATTAGTATTTCTGCTGTCAGATTACACCCTTGAGAATAAATACAGAATTCACAAAACTGATACACAATGTTTTTGCTGATGTTTCCTCATTTTTTTTAATCAAGTATTTGTTACAAATAACTTAGTAAGACTTTTGTATCCAAGTGACTCCTAAGACAGCAATTATGGCATTCTGTAGCAGCTAAAACCAGCTCAAGTAGCAAGCTGAATTTCAGAATTTGTCATTAATTAAAAATTAGAGAAATAATGAGGTTAGTGAAAAAAAGATAATTTACATTCACTAAAATTTTAACCTTTTGATATATATACATAGAAACACCAATGACTAATGATCACTGGGTTTTTTTTCTGAAAGATTTATAAACTGAGAAGTTTAAGAAAAACCCTCAACTACAGGAAATCTTTTACCTTTTGCCATACTATCAGGGCCTGTATTCTTGGCAACGTAAACTGATCCCACAGGGTATTTCTGTTCTTGCAACCACTGCTTGTCTTGTTCTTCCATTCCAACTGTTCGAACACACGGACTGCTTTCTTTTTGGCATTTGTCTCTGTCCAAATCAAGTCTACGTTTTACCTTTTCAAAACTATTTTCTAGAAACTGCTCATTTGCTGGGAAAACACTTGGAGTGTCCATCTGCTCTTGCATATTCTTGCTCTGCATTAGTAGTGGGGATGGGTTTTCTACATCATAAGATTTATTGAGTTCTACTGGAGAATTACATTTAGTATTTTCTAGCAAACTAGATGGTTTCGTTTCAGCTAGGAGCTTCTGTGTTACTGTAGACTGACTGATGGCAAATGGCTCATTCAATTTTGGGGCTACAATATTAGTACTAGCCTCTACTTTATATGGCCCTCTGCTGTCCATCACTACCTGTCCTTCCACTGTAGCCGACAATGTTCCTTTGCTTTCCAAGTGCCCAAAGGTATGGCGATTTGGTTTGCCAACCCCCAGCCCATCACAAGGGCCTGAAGAATTCCTGTTGACACCAGGAACTCTGCTAGGGCAAACCATAGTGAAGTCCACCATGAACTTTGGCACTGATTCAGACACATTATTTTTATCAGCAATATCTTGCATGATTAAATCCATCGCTCTACCCTTGCCTTTAGGACTTAACTCGTAAGCATTCACTGGGTTATTTATAACAATGTGTCCCATTGATAAAGGTCTTGGGCGCCTTCGGTGCATTTTAGGGCTCATGCTTGGCTCCGGGCTCGGCAATTTGGCGTAAGAGCCTGTGAGGCTCCTGACAATGCTACTGTCACGATCAAACATAGAAGTCTTTTTAAATTCTTCATCCGAATCCGAATCCACCAATGGGGGTGTTCCAACTCTCACGGGTATGTCCACTTTAGAAAAACTGGATAAAGTTGACATACTTGTGTTATTTGTATGAGTAGAGGCACCTTGGAGAAGGGTATTTGATTTATTAAGACTGGGTTTATCAAGTGTCAGAGCGGTGCAACTTCTGCCTGTAAGCTTTACTCTTTCTTTTATAGAGTCAGTTGTTTTAACGCCATCATTTTCTTTATCTGAATGGCTTTCATTCGTACTTCTCTTTGAATTACTTTTTGAGCTACGCTTGGTTTGCTCTTTCTCTATATACTCCCTAGATTTCTTCATCAGGTTCTGAAGACTCATTACATATGGATCTTCGACTTCCCCATCTGCTGGTGGCACTCCTAGTCCCTCTTGCTTTTGCAAAGGATGTGATGCAAGCTTATTATGCACATTGTCAGGAGACGCAGCCCTCAGACAAGGTACGTCTTTTGACAAGTGACTCTCAGTTTGCTTTGAAAACACATTTTCTTCTGCTGCTTTAACTACTTCTGTCACATTTGATGTCACCTGCCCAACAGTATCTGCTGGCATAAGTTCTGGTGTCTTTTCAAGCTCGGTGGGACCATGCCTTTCAGAACATGCCAAGTCAACATCCGACAGAGCTGTGAAGTCAGTTGAAGCTTTTGAATCTGAATCAGAGCAAGTATTCTCAGCCTCTCGTGCATTCACGTCACTCATGTTAGATTCTTTCCTGATCTGCAAATAAATTGAAAAAAATAACATATTTTCAATGAAATCTCCTCAGATTCTCAGATTTCTGCAAGCTTCACTTAAATTTAAAAAGAAGAATGCTACCACCTTAAAACCAATAAAAATTTTCAGTTCAACTGTTACCAAATTCCTACAAATTACTTACAGTACAGAGCTCTCTGCAATGAGAAAGAGGTTATTTGAATTAAAATATAAATTTGAATAATGGTCCACTCAGCATTCTTACTGATACCAAGTATCTGAATGCAAAGATGCTCTTTTCTTTGTAACGCAATTTGGATATATTCAAATAATTTTATGGCTTCAAATTATCTTGCAAGTCCTCTTAAAATATGGAAACATGTTTATATCAAGTAAGAAGTGCAACTGAAGAACTTCAGCATGAAATATAGACTAACCTATAGACAACTAAGAACAAATCAACAAAATGCCTAATAAAAAAAGTGGAACTATAAAATAATTTGTTCATTTCTTTACTGATCCAGAGACAATTAACTACATGTTTTCATTTGTCAAGTACCTGGAAAACCAACTTTATTTAAGCGAGAATTAAATGCTACTTCTAGTGAGCATTTGTTTAAAAGGATTTTCACACTAAAATTATCCTGTATGTTATCCTATGCGTTGCAATTCAATTACCAAGGGAACGCTTTTGGGGAAAAAAAAAAAAAAGCTAACTTATTTTTGTACTGAACATACATTCTGGTCCGCTCTTCAAATCCCAAGCCAGATGACCGTTGCCATGTACACTCCAGTAAACAATGCAAACAAGTAGGTTTTGTTTGCCACCTTAGTAACTCAATAAATTCAGCATTAACTGTACTTTTTTTAAGCAACAGGTTAATTTAAAGAGTGTATTATAACTGTTTCAAAGACAAATAATACCACTTGACTAGATGTATTTAATATTCTTTTCAATTTAAGCCTCTACTAAATTCATCATTGAAGCAGCAAAGAAAACAAAATAGCTGCAGTAAAATTATAAAGCTCACAACACAATTACAAGTTGCTGCAAAGGTAATTTTAATTCTGTAATCGTAGGGTTGAAAACAGATTACTTTCTGATTAAACTACAAGCTTGCAAATAAAGCAAGCTCTGACACTGGGGTTTTTGTTCATTTGTTTTTACAATGTAGGCATTTCAAACACAGTTACAAAAGCAATAGTCATCTGGTGTGGTCTGTCTTTTGCATATACCAAAACAAGCAGTGAAAAGCAAGTCCCATGCATTACAATGAACATAGATATTATCACTAAATAGTCAATTATCAGGTAACATAGCAGGAAATACTAGCAAATGCTGGTTCTGGAGAGTTAACTGCTATTAATTTCATGTTTATATTGGTGAATTCTTAAACCCCAACACTTTCTCAAAACGTCTATAAGGAGAGGTTTTCTGTAAAGCTGTAGGAAGCCTTTGGACTAACACTACCTGAACATTTTCTAGAATCTCCTGGACACGATTCAATAAAGCTTTCTTCCGGGAGTTATGTCTCCAGGTCTCTATGTCCACCGCTTTCTGTTTATATTCCTGTATTCGCTTTTTCTTTTCAAGGCTAAGCTGCAAAAGAGTGTAAGAAACATGGTTTATATCACTAAATGCAAATTTCAACACAGAATTCCAGAAGTAAATTAGAAAGAAAAACAACAGAACAAAACAACAGATGAACAATAACCACCTAAGTTGAGACTCTGTACGTATTTTAAATGCCAACTTCTTTTTAACCAATTATACTTTTTTTTAATGGAAGATGTACAAAATGCCTTCTTGGCACACATGCAAATGAACATGAATTTAACAGATCATTTATTAAAAATCTGCATGAACATTACATGCTACAGTACCAACTTCAAACGACACAGGACTTGGACTGCAGGACAGGTCTCTCCTAGTCCTCTATGCAGATGGGAGGTTTGGGCATCCTGTAGAGCCCTCTGCGACCTATCTTACTACCTGTACTCAAACTATTAAGCTCTATGAAGCACTAGCTCTCTTGAACCAGAGATGAGTTTCACAACATGACAGAAACGTGTGCAAGCAGCCTGCTGGATCCTTTCAATAACCAGAATCTGAAAATCTTCGTATTTTTAAAGTTACTACTTTAGAATATGTAGTTCGGATAAAAGTCAAAACTACATCTACAAGAAACAGTTTCACAAAGTTCTACAAAATTAAGTAGTCTCAAGTCAAATTATGCATTTCTTCTATGAAATCTTAAAATATCAACCCATTTGTAAATGAAAAATATTACAGTACATCATTTAGTCTCCAATGTATATCTGTATCATGATTTTTGGAGATTGTTGTTAGAGAGTCTCTCCATTCATACCTTCCATCACTGAAACAAGGAAATCAGCTGCATTATTGCACAAACTACCAACAGTCTTATGCTCAGCTCTGTTTGCATTAAGCATAGAATGACTTAACATAATTGATGAGCCTGTGAAATACATTAGAGGAAGCTGCAAACACAAGCAAAAAAGAAATTAACTGAAAAGCTTTTTAACTATCTCAGTATTTTCTATTTGCACTTTTTTTTTTTTTGACACTTTTAAACACTCACATGTTCAATATTTGGAATGTCAATCTGATTTTACATAAAGTTAAGCCCAGCAATAACATTCATCTATTTAATACCACAAACATTTTTACTTTCCTTGTGAAGATAACAGATTTCAAGAAATGGAAGCAAATGTAGTTAAAGTGAAAAAAAAGTACATTTTACCCCTTTACTTAGTAAAATTAAGGCTAGGAATGCTTAGAATACACTAAGCAGCAGGCCAGATGACACCTCAAACAGAGCTGTACCTTCAGTAGAATCATTAGACACAGACATCAAAGCTAGTGCCAATAGCACAGTTAGCACACCAGAGAAGGAAAGAAAAAGAAAAAAAAAGCCTTACCAGAGGGGAAAGCACAGGAACTCCATGGAATTGAATGAGGGAGATATTTTTGTGCTGAACAGTGAAAGAGGTTTCTCTTTTTACCACCTCTTCTTGGATTCTCGAAAGATGCTTCTTACAGAATATATCATAGTCCTCCATCTTCATGTTAACTAAGCTGCAGAGAATAATAACATTACTGTTCCATGTACTTCCAAGGCCATGAAGGGAAAACAACAGCACAACTAGTTCTGTGTCAGTATATTCTGGGAAACAAATTATATATCAGAAAACTCAATTAAGTTTCTCTTCTTCCTACCATTAACAAGCGCTGCAAAGCTGTTCTTTTTTTCCCATATAAAAATCGAATCTGCATATATAAGCAAAAAAAAAATATGATCACAGGTACACTGAGAAGAACACAAGCATCGAGATAATCAAGATTTACAAAATTACACATGCTACAGATAATCTTTACAATTTCCATCAAACACTAAACCTTTAAGATCTCCCACAACTATCAGATCCTACCAACTGTAAAAAAAACCAAGAAATAAAATTGCAGCCAAATTAAAAAAGTTAAAAGAAGAATTAAACTAGTATTAAAGCAAGACCAGCCTTTATATTTAGGGGCTTGAGAGGAATTTGTGTCTCACTCCCATGAGCCTCCTCCTTGATACATCCCTGTATCGACAGAGGCCAATACTTCCACCAAAAAAAAAAAAAAAAAAAAAGACATCCTAGTTTCCTTAAAAGAGCCTACATATCTCACACTGCCCATACCTACCGGAGTAAAAATTCAGAGCCAAGCACCTGCCAAGGCCTGCCAACGCTTTTGTTCCCTTCGCACACCCCTTCGCCCGACTCCTGCCTTCCTTCCTCCGGTCCGCTCCGGGCGCACCGAGCGCCCGCCCAGGCCGCCCGGTAGAAGCCCTGCTCCCGGTCCCGGGCTGCAGCCTCTCCTCGCCTCTCCGCTCGGCTGCCCGGCCCCACATCCGCCCCCAGGAGGCAGGTAGCACCGGCGGGGCCGGACGCGGGCCCCGCGGCCCTCTCCGCATCACAGCCGCTGTTCCCCCCGCGGGGCTCGGCCCGGCGGACGGCCCTCCCGAGTCCCTAGCGCTCCCGGCGAACCACTCGGTACCTGCTCGGGGCTCGGAGCCCCGGCCCAGACGCTCCCGGGCGCCCTGCGCGCCGCTGCCCCACAACCTCGCGGCAACAGCCCCGCACCGCGGCCCGCAGCACTACAGGCCCCGCTCCGCCCCGCCCCGCTCCGCCCTCCTCGGGGCGGGCGGCGGGCGACGGGCTGCCTTCTCTGGGGCCGAGAATTTAGGAAAAAAACCCTCTCGATTGGGTCTGGCAAAGGACGTGAGCTCCATCTACAAACCTCTTCACATAACTGAGCCCCACGGGGCAAGTCTGTAGTTTTTAGGCGAGCAACGGTAGCTCCGGTTTCCAGAGGTATGAGATGGGACAGAGGGCCGTCCCACTGCTCCGATTTCCACCCCACGGGTCTCCAAGACAGGTTCCCCTATTGGCAAAAGTGAAGTCTTTTCTGCTTTATCACATTAAATATCATATGGCTGTGCAGTCCTTGTATAGTCAGGACCACAACCGTGCTGCCAGCAGGTATCGGTTTCACCGAACACGCTGTGATGAGAACGATGAACATGAGAACTTGCTAATATGCTCTTTGAGGACAGCATCACGGTGTCACCACAGACATCCTACCCTTCCTGCCCGGGCAGCAGCCAGCTGCTGGGCCGTCCAGCCGGAGGAGCCGGTAATACTCACCCACGGGGCAGGTCAGGCGGAAAATACATGCTTGTTTGCCAGCACTCGGCCGAGGGAAAATTAATTTAAATTTATGGAAACATCTAGTTGCCAGTGAGCATTTACAGATCTTAAAGCTGTTGCTCTTGTTTCAAAAAACAACTCCTTCATCTGTTACCCCTTCAACACGTTAAACGTTACTGAGGGGGTTCTTAATTCTTCACCTTTAATCTTAACAAATGCTGATTTTTAAGTATGTTAAGACATTTAATTACACATTCCATTATTTGTTATGTGTCTGCATATATACGTCTGATTTTTCTTCAGATAGACCTGACAGAACTAAACCATAGAAAAGAATACCTGAGATGTTCAGAACCAGCTAGGACAATACATGACAGCTATTACAAAAAAATAAAAAAAATAATTCCAGTTTAGAAGATTGCCTGGTGCCTGTTCCACCTCTGGTTGGCGAGAGTTCCTTGCTACAGTCAGTTTCTTCCCATCCTTCCCATAGAGAATACACACAAAAAAAAAGTCAAAAATCTCATTTATGTTTAGACAAACTATTTCCTCTGTTTCACTATTCTTTCTCTAGACTAAACAAGCCCAGTTTCTTCTGCCTTCACTGATTTCCCTGTCTTTTTGCTCTTTCTTCTGGATTCTTTCCAGTTGCTTAGGCCTTTCCTCATGCACACTGGTAAGAGCCGACAGCCCTCCCCAGCAGAAGCCTCTCACATAATCACAGAATTGTTTTGGTTGGAAGAGACCTTTAAGATCTAACCATTAACCCAGCACTGCCAAGTTACCACTAAACCATGTCCCTCAGCACTACATCTACATGTCTTTTAAATACCTCCAGGGACAGTGACTCAACCACTTCCCGGGGCAGCCTGTTCCAGTGCTTGACAACCCTTCCAGTGAAGAAATTTTTCCTAATATCCAATCTGAACCTCCCCTGGCGCAACCTGAGGCGCAGGAGGGAGCTGCGGCCCCTGGGATGGCTCTGAGCACCTCAGCCCTCCTCACAGGATCAGGCCTCAGCTTTAGTTCGTGAGCAGGCATGAATGGATAGTTAGCTATATAATATATACAATACATAACATTGTATATAGAAATACAATAATTAACTGGAAAATAACTAATATTAATATTATATTTTGAATTAGTTAGCTGGCATAGCTGGGAAAAACCCCCAACATACTCTTCAGACAAACAAGTCTTCAGTGACCCTGGCCAGCGGTACCTTCCCTTCAACTAACACCGTTTAGTTTGCGGCTGCGCCATTTATATTTATATATTTATATATCTGGAATAATCCGTATATTTCTCGCAGCGCTCCTCCCACCTTTACCTGAGGGGCTTTCCCCGCCCCGGGACCTGCCGACCTCGCCCTTGTCGTCCCCGCCTCCGCCCGCCCCTCAGCGTTTGCCGGCGGGCGGTGCCGAGCGAGGATTGGCTGGCGGTGACGGCTGCCACGCGCTGGTTAGCCGACGGCGGGCAAACGGCGGGCGCCGATTGGTTGCTGGCGGATGGCGGTTGAGTGCTGGTTGGCTGGCGCTGGGCGTGGTGGTGTTACCGTCGCCCGTGCTCTGAGAAGAGGCGTTAGGCGGTGTCGGCGGGTCGGCTGCGGCCCGGGGGGTGCCGCGGCCGCCGCCATGTTGTGCCACGGGGAGGGCCCGCTGGCCTCCCTCACGGCGCTGCTGGTGGCCGTGCTGGCGCTGAGCCGCAGCCCGGCGCTGGCCTGCCTGCTGACGGCCGGCCTCTACCTGGCGCTGCACCTCTTCAGCCTGGAGCCCGCCGCGCCTCAGAGCGCCCAGCGCGTCCTGCGGCCCCGCGGAGCCGCCGCCCGCATCGCTCACCGCGGCGGCGCGCACGACGCGCCCGAGAACACGCTGGCGGCCATCCGACAGGTCAGCCCGGCGGGGCCTCACCGTGGCCGTGCCCGCCGCCTCTCCCCGAGCCCCTCCTCGCCCGGCCCGGCGCCCCGGCCGTGTCCCAGAGGGCGCTGGGAATGCGTTTAACAGGCCCAGCCGCTAAGGGACGTGCGAGGCCCGGGACGAGGTTGGAAGTGTGAGGCAAAGCTGCGGAATGCTCTGTAGGGACAGAGCGCGCCTCGGGGAGCCTGTCTGCCCTAGGCGTGGTGGGTGAGAGACTGAAATCGGTGGGCAGCAATGCAAGCCTGTGGGTTATGTTTGATAATCTGCCTTTTCAGCAGGCACCAAGCCCTCCTCACCCCAAGGAACTCCACCTTCTTCCGACTTGCCGCAGGAGGCTGTGTAGCTTGTCGGTCCTTCATCCCCAAGCAGACTCTGAACAGTTTGAGCAGATCTGAGTCTTTCTGTGGGAACTGTATTATATATCCTTGGTGCCGATGGATGTTTTAGCAGTGTGGCAATAATGAAATACTGTATTTTGCTGATCTTGCAACAGAATATGGAGAGCAGACAGCAAGTTAATAACAGGTCATTTGTTTTTTAAGCCTTGAAGATCTGTAATGAGAATCCAGTTATGGAAAAATTTGATGTTGTGAGAACTTTACTGTGTACAGCCCTGCCATGAAACACTGCTGCCTCATCTGGGAGGCATCATGGTGCAGCCAGGGCTCAAAATCTGAGAATCATTTGAAATTGTGCTTAGTAGTCTCTCAAATGTAGTATATCTATGATGATGAGGTGTTGCTGCTCTGATGGTTTCTTACGTTTGGGTGAGGCAGGGCTCTTTGTTCTGATAAATTCTGAAGCTGCACAATAGAGATCCTTACTTGGCAGATACCTGTAGAGTAACCTTGAGTCCATACGTGGCATTTGTCTTTCTGGTGCATTGGCCCTTTTCCCAGGAGGGCCTTTGGCCTTCAGAACAATGCATCTTGCTTGCAGTTCACTCAGGTGCTTTTCTGAGAAGCTCCTGGGAAAGAGCTAGGGCAGGAGCAGGGTGTACAAAATGTTCTAAGGCAGCCCAGCTGCTTATTGCTCTCTGATATGGGGATTCCTCAGATAGGAGCCGGGATTTGCCTACATAGATCTATTATTTAGTACAAGTATGGTAAGCAGTGCTTCTGGGAAGTTTTATATCTACTGTGTATGTGCAGTATTTATGTGTGTACTGCACATAAATGGTGAATCTGACTCTTGTAGGAAATATGACACTTGTGCTCTGTAAAAAAAGGCATGATAAGCTTTTCCTTATGTAAGCAAAGACTTTATGCTCTGATGGCATGCTCTGATTCTGGTTTCTGAGTGTTAATCTATAAATTATCTAAACTGTAGGCATTTGCTTCCTTTCTCTGTTAGAAAGTAACATAATTTAAGGATTACGGAGTTACTGGACCAGAAGGAGAGAGCAGGATTCTTTTCTGTATTTTTATCCCGAAACAGTCTAATCCCAAGATGGAGATGTTATTGCTATGGTTTTATCTGTAAAATAGATTGTATACTTTCAGTTGATTTACAAGTGCTTCTTACAATAACTTGGATGAAACCTACTTTGTTCTGCAGATCAGGCTTATTGAAAAGAACATGAATAGTTTATTTTTTTACCCAAATACAAACTAATTATAGCTGTACCTATATTAAATCTATAAAGCTGTCTGTTGTGTATGTGATATTTTTTTTTTTTTCAAGGCAGCTGAAAATGGAGCAACGGGTGTTGAGCTGGATCTTGAATTTACTGCAGATGGTGTTCCCATTCTAATGCATGACGAAACAGTAGAAAGGACAACGGATGGGTCTGGAAGATTGTGTGACTTGACTTTTGATGAAATTAGGAGGCTTAATCCATCTGCAAAACATTGGCTAGGGTAAATGAGCTATCGCTATTCTGAAACTACTGTTTCAACAGTGGAAAAAAACCCAAAATCATTGATTTGGTCTATCACTGATGAAAACTTTTGTAAATATAAAACTTGGAGTCCCGTATGTTACTTCTCATTTGATTTTAGAAGAGTATGAAACTTTATATCCTTACCCATCCTTGCAATAGGAACAGTGAGGCAGAGTCGAGATAACTGGCTTTCAAGGACAAAATCCACAGGCACCTAATGTGAAACACGTTAAACTCTATATAAGCTTCCCCTAAAATTACAGCAGAACACGAAAGATACTGGGAGTTTCACGATGTGTCAAAATTGGCTTGCGTAATTACTAATAAAATTAACTTTACTCATATATATTTCTTGACTGATTACGTCTTGGGGATTTTGTGATTTTTTACAGTTCCTAAACATCAGGGTTATACTGTTGGAAAGGAGCTAGACGGATTTCCTGGGTAGTCTCAGGTAGGAGCTGTGACCCCAGTGGCTGACTAGGTCCTTTCCAGTGGTATGTGGGGGAAAATATTCACTAGAATTTTGATAACAATGCAACTTCTACAGTATCATAAGTTAATCCATTTTAGAGGAAGAACTTTTAGTGTGTGTTCCTTGTATTTCTGGGACGCTGCATTAGGGATTTCCAGACTCTTGTAAATGTATCACCTGTGAATCAGTGGTACAAGTGGCATCTTCCCTGTCTACTACTGGAAAGGTGATCACCTGAGCCATTCAGTGAGAACTTCCACATAGGCAGTTACTGCTGGCAAGCTGTTGCTTGCTGTCACCTTACCAGGAATAATTCACTGATGTGTGAAGCTGCTTCTCCTACATCCTCAGCTTGTCTTGCCTATTCTCCCAGGGCTGCATTTCTGGCTCAGGGCTAGAGAGCGCAGCCAGAGCAGGGTGAAGCGGGTGGATAGGTGGTCAGCATTTGGGACTGAATACTTGTTTGTGGTTGTTGAGGAAGGAGGTGAGGAACTGAGGTTAGTGTTTTTGTGTGGGACACAGGGTCAGTGAGCATCAGATTAGACCTTGAATTTGGAAGGATATAATTGTCTAGTGGGATTCTGGGGGAAGAGGAGATGTGCATATATCCCTCTACCTGTGCAGCCTTTTTCTGGGTGAGAGAGCCACCGCTGCCATTGCTAGTGGTGCTTGATCCCACCTTTAATACTAGTGTATCAGTAAACTATGGTCAGCAATCCCTAGGAAACAGCTCTGTGTAGTTGGGGATGTGTGTGCCTGGATGTGTGCACATGTGTATCTTGACTTCACGCCAGTGAGGTGTTCTCTGTTTGTACAGGAACAAATTCCAGGGTGAAAAGGTACCAACTCTGAGAGAAGCTGTTGTGGAGTCTATGCATCACAATCTTATAATCTACTTCGATGTCAAAGGCCATGCAAATCAGGTACCACTTGCTGTACTAAGACACCTTCCTTCACCCTTACTTTGAGTTTCTAACCTGCTTTTCTATTCCCAAACTGATAAATGTGGTACAATCCCTTCTCTAATATGAATGAGACTGGGTGTGCTATTTGTGTCATCCAAAGTTGGGATGTCAAAGCAAAGACAACGTGTTCCCTCATCCCATTCCATTGTCCTGGGAAGCTGCAACTTAAAATTAGCATGAGACTCATGTGAGGGTTCAGTTCAGCTCACAGCACCACCATGAAACAAAGCAAAGTGAATTCCCTGCCTGTGCTCAGGGGAGCTGGTATCTCATCTTCAGCCTCCAACTAGGGATCCTCCTTGTCTATAATTTGCATTGCTGAAGGGAGATACATCATTAACATTTTATGCAAATTAGAATAATTTTTTCTTTAGTGTAGCAAAATATGGAAATAAATTCATTCTTCCCCTTGAACTAAACCCTAGGTAGTACTTCAGAATTTTATCCACAATAACTTTAAAGGTATTTCAGACAGTGAGAATGCTACTCATTGCTGTAAATAGAATCATGAAAAGGACTTTTGTTGCAAAAAACCAAAGTGTCATTTCTGTGTTAATGGTATAAACAAGATGCTGGTTTTCTTCCCCCCCCCCTTTCCATTTCAATCTTGTTACGCAAAACAAAAGTATTTTTAAAAGGGATTATTCTAAAATGACTTTGCAGTGTAAAGTAAATATGAGCGTATGTATAAATATAACATCTGTGTTTATCTCCAACTGGCAGGCAGTTGACGCCCTAAAACAACTCTACCTGGAATTTCCGCGTTTGTATAACAGCAGCGTAGTCTGTTCTTTCATGCCAGATGTTGTTTATAAGGTGATGTTTCCTGAAAGTTTATTTTGGATTTTTTTAGTTCTGTCTGGGAATTTCAGTAAAATACACAATTCCCAGTTCCAGATTACTTTTGGATTGTTAAAATTGCCAAGACTTTCAAAAAAAGAAGCATAAATCATAAGGCTCCTGCATAATCTTATTAGATCACTCTGTGCTCATTAGATGCACATGTGAATCTACCGCAATTCCCTCCATACTGAAAGCCATGCAGAAAAAAGTGCATTGCTCTTGCAGTTGGCATGTGGCCAGATATCTGTGTGCAAGGTCCCTGTTAAATAAACCTCATATTTTAATGTAAATGTAGACTATTCTTAAAACTGTTTCCTAATTCTCATTGCTAAGTCCATTTCCTATTTATTCCATTGCCTGACTGCTATGCAATTTTTTTTAACGTAAGAGCAGTTGCTTATTCAGTACATGTTAAAACAGTAAAACATCATAAACGGCTTTCTAAAAGAGTTACAAAAGGATCTGGGAGAGGGGAGAGGGAGAAGGATTCTGGTAGAGCTGCAAGTGCAAGCTAGCACTTTGTATCAACCTCTCCCAATTTATATTGCTTTTCTATGAATTACAGTCTCTTCTCCTTGATCTTCCAGATGAGACAAGCTGACAGAAATGTTGTAACAGCGCTAACACACAGGCCTTGGCATCTGAGTCATTTTGGAGATGGGACACCCCGTTTCAGTTCCTCCTGGAAACATTATTTGTATATGATGATGGATGTCACTCTAGATTGGAGCCTACACAGTTTCTTGTGGCGATTGTGTGGGGTTTCAGCCTTCCTCATACAGAAAAATTTTGTTTCTCAGTAAGTGTTGAAGCTTGCTAGTATATCAGGAGGCAAGATCATTCTATTAGTATATAAGGGGGGAGTTAACATAGTGTATGTGACTCAATATATTGCATTTAGTGTTGAGTACGTTTATTTAGATAGCTTCTTTACCGGTTACTATTTTAAGCCTTTATCTTTTCAGTCAATTTTTATCTTATGTTAGATCCTAAGTTTAATCTCAAAGGGGAAGAAAACTGTTGCTTTTGCCTGTTTACAGTAATCAACACACAAAGATGACGTTGCAAAAGATGACATGATACTGTGTAAGACTAAAACTCAGTTGTAGCCTCAGCACTGTCTGCCTTAAATATGGCAGTGTGGGCCTTCCTCTTATGGTGTCTTTGTTCCTTGCAGAGAGTATGTGAGGCACTGGTCTTCAAAAGGAATTCATGTGGTTGCCTGGACAGTGAACACATTTGCCGAAAAAAGCTACTATGAAACTGTCCTTGAATCCAGCTACATCACCGACAGCTTGGTGGAAGACTGTGATCCTCATTACTAGACCTGTGCGTTGTAGACACTTGCCAACCCAAATAAGCTATCTTACTCAGGCAGGTCTGAATTCGCCATCGAGGGGGTAACCCGCTGGTGCAGAGGGGACCGCTAATGATAGCCCTGGGAAAAGGAAGAGCAGTAGTTTACTTCTGCTGTATGGTCAGATCTCAAATGCAGAAAACCCCTCTGCAACACTGGACAAAGCTGAGGTACAGCCATTCGTGGTCTGAGGAGATCGCACTGTAATGTGAAAGGATCAGTTTTGACAAGCTAACTGGGCAATACCCTGTATGTGCAGGTTGCTTTATAATTCTCAGACTATTCCTTTGTTTCGTTTAAGTCTTGGTTATAAAATTGTATCAGCAATTTTTGGTGGCAAAATTTAAAATCATACCTTGATATTAGTGATTTAAACAGTCTGTTCTATGACTGTATAATAATTTGAGGTATAATAATTTATGGCATCTTAAAACATCTACATTGCTGTTCTCAAAACAGAACCTGAAAATAATGGTGCCAAAATAGAGGGCGAGTATATTTCCCTCCTATTGCATGGAAAGATGGCTGTGCTGCGTCTTGACAGGGAAAAGAAAGCCAGCTTTCCACATTCAATGTGAAGACTCTGAGAATTAATGAGTAAAACTTGAGTATCTTCTTACCTTCCAGAATTTTAAAAACAACCAAGGGAGGATAGATTATGTCTTCTAATGATACAGCACATGAATGTATTTATTTTTAAAAGAAAGCTATATATTGAGTGCTGTTAGTGGTAGAACAAATAGAGCTGAAATGTCTTTTTATTTTGCTTATTGTTTGCATGACTGAAGGGTACTCACAAGGATACGGGGGAAAACTATAATCCAGATTGAGCTTGAAATCAGGAGAGTCTGCAGTTACAATAAACACGTATCTGATAGCTCATGGGTATGGTGTTCTTTATCAGCTGCACACCAGTAGATTGATGGAAATGTCAAAATTAGTGCAGGTTGCTTGCTATTTTTTCTAACAAGTAAAACTCCCAGGTGTTCTCACAGCCACCATCAAGGTGCTGTGAACAATTTTGGCTCTGCTGTGGAAGGAGCTGATAGTTAGCGAAGACTATCAATGATTGGCAAGAGCAGAAATCTGTGGAACCAGCCCTAACATAAATCAGACTACCTTTTCTTAATGGCCAATACATGGAATTACTAAGTTTAATAATTTCATTTCAGAAGAATGTGATACTAATTTCAACAGAAATGAGAAGTTTGAACATTTAACTGATTGGTTACCGGCTGCAGGTTATTCAGATGTCATCTCATGAGATACCTTAGACTGCACATGTAGCAATATGTATGTTTCACTAGAAAAGCATAACAATATAGGTTACTTACCTTTAGTAAGGTAATTCCTTGTGTACATTCATGGTTTCCTTGTTCGGGGGTTGCTGTGTTTCAGCTGAGGTGCTGCACTGTACACTGGGTGATCACTTTACGATGTGCCAGGGAAAGGCTGTGCTTACCCGAGATGGAACAGCAGACTGCGTGGATTGGTGGTGCAGCTTGGTACATTGGTTTGGATATAATGTTCTTGGTAGGATGCCTCATGGTTAGAGTTAGTTCTGATGCACAGATCCAACTGAGACTTAAAAAACAAAACAAAACAACTACAAAGGAGGCAAAAGATAATAATAATAATAGTAAAAAAATTAAAAATTGGTCATCGGTGGAAAGAACTACGCAATTGTCCCAATTAAGGTAAGACCAAACTTCTGCATTAGCAGCAGATTAACGCTACCTTCTGCAAGGGGTGATGGATTTTTTCCTTGTAGCTTAAGCTATATATAAGCTCAAAGAAACATAGGAGTAAGGAGGTGGTTTTTCCTGTCAGAATGATGACAGCCTCTTCAGTTCATGTCACTCATCCACCCTGCACTGCAGAACCAACGATCTCAGTCTTCTGGTGCGCATCCTACAGCATGTGTACGTTACACCCTCAACCAGTTTCTGTCCAGCCATCTCATGAGTGCTGTTGCCTCTGCCTTTTTGGCTGTGTTCTACAGGCGCTCCCCAAGCGGCCATCGGAAGAGCAAATGGTCCTTCATGGCCAATGACCCGTGCTCCAAAGGTCCATTTTTCATTGCTGCTGGAGTTGCTGGTACTGTTGAGTGTCCACCCGCAGTGCAAACACTAGGGGCATATTTAATATTCACAGCCAGACTCCACAGTTATACATGCAGAAAAACATAAAATTGAATCTCTGGTCTCACCTTATGCGTAAAGTTTATCCTTTTTTCTGTACCTTTCATGGCTGTTTTTGGGTTGTCTTTAACTGATGAAGAAAAGATGGGCCTCTTTCCTAAGGCATTTTTATGCCCTAAGCAACGAGGGAGGAATAAACCAGGCAGCAGTAGAAATGGGCTAAAAAACCCAACATCATCGTGGCAAAGTTGTGGCTCTGAATAAAAAGAAGATGCATCAAGTGTCTCAAAGCCATATAGAAAAAAAACCCTCAATTGTGTTACTTCCAATCTATCCTTCACTGGAAAAGATATGTGTAAACTTTATGACCAGTGGTTTACACAGATGAGAATTTTGGTAAGTAGTCACTCTTAAAAAAGAGTTCTGATAACTTACCATCGAAGCTGCTTTTGAGTGACTAATAAACTGTAGAAGTGGCTCAGAAAAGTGAAAATGGAATAGAGGCTTAACATGGCTCACACAAGTTACTTTGCAGCCATTAAAATGTCATTAAAAACAACACCACTTTTAATTTCCTCCTCTTTTTATTTCACCAATGCTTCACTTTTGGTTTAGATCAGATAAAAGCAGTTTGAACAATATAACTTATATAAAAATATTTTTAGACCAAAGGTTTTATTTACAATTAGGCCCAAGTTTCCTTATATTTAGTCAACAAGAAGTGACCAGCTGTGGAGGGACCCTTACTGTATCGAGGCTGTGGCCCATCCTGGAGGAAGGCTGACTGTCACCAGAACGTCACTGCTTCAAAATCAAACCAAATATAGGATATTTCCTTTCATAATAATAAACTGCAGTCAGGATGTATTTTGCAATCCATGCTTCTATTTATTTTTTTTTTCCATTTAGGGGTAAAAAAAAAATGTTTGAATGGTTCTTTCAGTCATTAGTGCCAATGTGTATTGCTTTCTGCAGAACATCAGTCAATGACTTAACATTCGTTATTGATTCTGCCGGCTCATGGTTGAAAATATTTGTAGTCATCTTCATCTTCCCACCGAGCTGCTTCTCGAGCACGCAGAGCGAGCGCCACTGCCTCGGACACGCCTGGCCTGCTGCTGGGCTGGGCTGGCTCCGAGTCTGTTTTTCACAACGAAAATAATGTTAACTGTGCTGGTGTTGGTATAACCACCACCCCCATTAAAAAAAAAACCCAACATGCTATTTAAGTGTCTCATCTATCAAGCATTTGGAATGAAGTTACATGTTTGTGTAAACCAGGAATAGTTCAACCTACCACGCAAGTTTCCACAGCTTTTTTATTCCAGGCATACAATGTCCTAGGGACTCTACATCATTAATAACTTCTGACATTCATGCCAAGATATGAAGTATATCTCTAATGCAATGTAATACTCTTGCCTGTGGCTGCTCCCGTAAGACAAAACGGCTCATTTACCCAAAGAAATTCAACTCTCTGGTATAGAGAAGCTTGTGATCAGTCTTCAGAAGTCGCCACCAACATCGCAACAAGCTACCAATAAGCATGTCCTATAGGAAATGTTTACCCCAGAAACCCAGTCTTTGTTTTCTCTTTATAGAAGATGCTAAAATTCTGTCCCCCTTACATCAAACTGTCATATGCTGTGTCTGTACCATATCAAACGTTTTTACTGCGCTGAGCTTCTAAGAGCTGCTTTCTGTGTTCAGCATTTGTTGCTTACCTAGTGGGAAGCTGGTTCCCCTCAAGATCCCAGCAGAATAGGGATACTGAAAACAAAATTCACAAGTAGATTTAGGTTGATGTTTCCCTCATGTGCGTGTTATCTTGTGTTTAAAAAGATACCAGTCACCTGTAACTACACCATACTCTCCAGATCTGTGAGTATGATGATTCCAACAGCTATTCTGATTACATTTTTGTACCTGTTCAAATCAATCTTTAAAATTATTTCTATACATACAGGATGACCTGTTTGTTCAATATACGCCCATTGTCTATATCATGCCCCAGGTCCTATACAGGGAAATCTAGCAGAGACTTCCTTCTTTTGACTATCTCACCTCATTGTACGATGCATTTTGATTTCGGTCAAATGCTCTTCCTGGGTAGTCTGGCACTTGCTGGGCAGGTTGCCTGGACAGGTGGTATGAAGAAGAGCTCCTCTGAAAGACAGTATTTGGCATTAGCAGTAATATATTCTGGCTTTATGGTCAGCGCTACTCACACCTAAAGCTATTACACTTGTTTTAGGGAGATGGCTCTTCTGCTAGATCCACAATGAGATTCTTCTGACATTTCCTTTTGAAAACCTTAACAACTACAAGAATATCCACGTTTTGTAGGCTATCAAACCCTCCCCTCAGGAGTCCCAGTTGTGACCCTGGACACAGCCACAGGGTTCTCTAGTGCTTGAAAATCCCCAGCACACAGAAAATGCCCATTCACTTTAAGCTCCCCTCTTTACAGTCAATATTTATTCATAGTTATTTATATTATCACCAGGTATGTAGGTCAGAGTTTTTGCTCAACCCAAATAAAATCACTGCACAGCAAAATATGTGCACATTTTAACACTAATTTGATGGCTCAGTAGGCAGGACTGACTTGAAAAATAAATTCAAGTTTAAGACATTAGATGTCTATCTTGATGTTGTATGGGATTTAAAATGGGGTTACGTCAAAGCCCTCAGTTTTACCTCATTTGAAAAGATTGGCCTGGGGGGCACAAACCATAAACACCTACGGAAACCCAGAATCAAGGGAGGAAGGCGACCTCCTCCTTAGTCCAGGCAAGGTTCAAGACTGGCCGAACCCTTCCGTGACCATCACTGCACTCCTCGATTAGGAATGTTTTCTTGCAGTTTCAGAATCATAAATAATGTCTAATGAGGGTAAGGACTTTTCTATATCCTTCCGAGGTTAAATTCCAGTCTGAAGCAAATAGATAGGGAATTTCCATAGTATCCTTTTGCTGTCTGAAGTTAACTAGTAATCAATCAACTTAAGGTGATGTTTTAAATACAGACATCCCAAAATAGCAGCCTATTTGCAAGGCCAGAGGAACCCCACGAAATTGTACCAAGCACATAATTGAAAAAGCAGTATCTGAACTATCAAACTGACCTGCTGGTCTTGTCCTCTTGGCGCAGATGGGTTTTGGTTTGCCCTTTGCAGTGCCCGTAGTTTTTCAAGTAAAAAGATTTTATCTTTTCCTTCCTATGGTCAAGACACATTTGATCATTAGCTGGAATGGACTAATCATTCTTGAGAGGCTCAAGGCCTATGAGTAACCATTGACCAGAATAATCATTAAAATTTCTTTTATTCTGAAATAATCTGTCTACAGACAGCACAGCTTGAAGGTAAAATTACTTTGCAGCAACTCTATTTGTGAGTTAAGTTTCCCTACAATTCACATGGGGGAGGGCTCCCACCCTCCCTTGAACTGTCATAGGAAAAGCAGATTACAGCTCCACAATAACAGGATGAGACAATCAAAAAGGAAGCCAAATTTTTAAAAAGATAAACTGAAAGTCAAACTTACATTCATAATTTGCTTACGTAAGAGTTTGGTCATGGTCCTTCTTCCTTCTATTATTTGCCAGTAAAGATATGTAATAATTCTAATTAAAAAAAAAAAAAAAAAAAAAAAAAAAAAAAAAGAGTCCAACATATGAGCACTCATACCCATGAGTATTTCCTCCTAGTCACTGCCTAAGCAGAAAGTTATCTTGTTTATTTTATCCATTAAAAGATACATATATACACTATCTATACATGCATATATATACACACATACGTATGTATATAATTATACAAGGAATGGCAAATACATGAAATTGCCTAAGACATTCTCTTGAAGATTCACGGACTTGTATTCAAGATGAGAGGTGCAATTAAAGTCAGTTAACAATACAAGGTGCGTTTTAGATAACAAATAGGAACCTAATGCTCTTATCCAACTTTGTGTCATTTGCTTAGACACATGCCTGGACCTTAAATCACAACACTGAATGCTTGTTGCTCCCAGGCCACTCCTGGTCTCACTACAATGAGTGGGAACTTGTTTTATGAGAACAGGTTTGGGCTCTTAGGTATGCATGGCCCATGCTAGAAATATCAAGCAGTACAGCTAAAACATCAAACCCTACGAGTGGGCACATAGCGGTTTTGCCAAAATAATTTACTTCAGCCAAGGGACAGTATGTGAATTTACCCGATATTAGCTGGAAGCAGACTGCAACCTACTCATTAGCATTGCCCCACGTGGTGTGCTCACTTTACCGTGCTGCTTGTGCACCACCATGCCCTTCCCCCACAGTGTCCCTATGGAGTTCAGCTATTCTTTACATGGTATCATCTCCTCTAATGACTCCACTGATGAAAAACGGTCAGAAAAGAAAAAGCAACCATCTCCCAAACTTCTGCTTTTGATGTTGCTCAGGGTCCTAGTACAGATCTGGCCTATGTTCCCTGTGCTTGCGAAAGCTTGCTCTTTCCCTACGGATTTATTCACCTCTGAGGGAAAAATTTATCCTGTCAGCTGTATGCAGCATGTTCCCTTTTGCTGATGTTCCTAAAGCTAAGCGTGCCAGTGGTAACAAGATCTGGAGCCTAGGCAGCAGTAAACTAGAAATATTCAATTAAAACCAGCGTATACTAGGATTAGCATGAAACTGGTTTGCAAAGAGCTTTGGCTCCTAACATAAAAGGAGTAGCTTTTATAATTTCTTTATGTACTTCAAATACATGAATTTCCAATCTATTAACCATTTCTGATGCTTTAAAATGCACTTTGTAATTTATTTTTTTTTTAAATGAAGAACGGCTATGTCATAGCCAGGTCTTTCCACTTCAGGTCCTTTTCCAGTGTCTTTCATTAGCAGGTACTTACAGGACAAGAACCGAGAGGATGAAGAAGAAAAGTTCACTTGTAATTAGGTTATGGTAGATCCACACTACCCATTTTGAGGCAGTGTGATTTTCCAGTATTTTTATCCACTCAGAGACTGCAGCATACATCGAAGACAAACCTCTGAAAGGACCACATTCTTCTGAAGGTTTTAACCTGAAAGTGTGAGAAAACAGCCACGTAAAGCTTCATATATTAACCAGTGATTTAGTTAATACTGTGATTTTGTGCTATAGCCCTCTACTCTCTTTGGACCCTGAGGGAACTTCCATGATCTATGCTTGATTTCTAACCTGGGTCACTCTCCAGCCATTAAAATGCCCACTCCAGACTATGGAGTGAGAGATAAAAGACCCTGTTTGCAATGGATCAGTACCAAGCCCTGTAAACACAATCTTGACCTAAATATAACAAGCTAGCTGTAGCACAAGCTACAGCAAATTGCAAGTCTGGATTTTCAGTTTCACCATTTTAAGGGAACCATCATTTCACCTTGCTTTCGAGGACGAGTCGCTATAGATTTTCAGCAACAACAGGGTGTGGTGAAGTAACGCAGCCGGTAGCAAGAATTAACATTTTCAGACTGAAATAGGAAGGTGTTGTTTGCTTTGAAATGGAACTACTCCAGACAGTCTGAAACTCCCACTTGCCATCTGGAAACGTTAGCTCTGAAATACTTCATCCCACCTGGTTTCACGTGTAGCCACCTGTCTTACTAAATATTGAAATATGTGGCTGAGAATTCCCAAGAAAAAGAAAAGGGGTATCCATGTTGCCCTCCTTTCTGTGACCAGAGTAACATGCACATAAACAAAGGAGCTTTAAAATACTGGTAACAACCAAGTTGCATTACTGCAGAGGTCAGCACTCCCTGCAAAAAGAGCCTCTGAAGTTCGTACAGAACACAGAAGTTGACCTCAGTTGAGTTTTTCCAGGTGTTTCTCCACTGCAGACCCAGTATGGCGTATAACATAAGTCCAGGATCTCGGACTAGGTCGCAGAAACTTTTAAGGAGGTGGAAAAGCCAAATTTGCTGTGACATTTAAATAGGGACCTACAGCTTCAATGCAACTTCGTTTCTCCTCCCACTTTCTTTACAGGACAAGTTACTATATTAATCACATTCTTGCAAATTCACTGAGCATGTCTTGTTTTCAGAATACAGAACATCTCATGAACATCTTAAACCTTCCATTAGCAATTAATATAGCTTTGTCTATAGGAAAACGCAGATTTCTCTGCTTGGTACCAGGTCACACAGCATAACATAGTAGGTTTGAATGCCAGTGCTTTTCCATACCTCCAGACAGTGACTCCAATGACAGACAGGACTCCAAGGAAGGAAGGGAAAAACAGCAGAAACATGAAGTATGTTGTCATTTGAGCAGTCTTCCAGACTTTGCGAGGGGGTTGGCAATTCATCATCAGACTGACCTTTCAAGAGATGAAGGTCCACTGACTCTTGGAATGGTGTTACCTGCCACTTCAACTCGGTTTAAGTCAATCCCACTGAAACTGCTAGCAGCAATTGCTCGAATAGCATCTATCGAAAGTTTTCACAAACTTCTTTTATATGAATTTGACAGATATACTGCAGTTTTAGAAAACTTAAAGAATATAATCTTTAAATAGTAAGAGGCAAAATGAGGTTCTGATGGGTTCTTCAGGACTCTGTTGGGTACGGTTTGCTTTTGTAGCATACACAAACCCACAGTTCAGGGAAGTTTGAATCAATCTCTCTAGCTACAGCTTTGTTGTTCTACATTCAACATTACGAACTGTTCAATGACGCGACAAACAATCTGTCACCTAGTCATACTACTGAGACAAAGAATTCTGAAAAGACGAAGTTTCCACCATGATCTTTCGCTGAATCACTCTGCTCACACTTAGATAACTTGGGGGAGACGGGGGATGTTGCTGGGCAGTAAGCAAGAAGCCAAAGCCACAGCCCCAGGCTGAGAGTCTATATTGACATATGCACTTGCACACTGTTAATTCCCCAGCCTTTAATTTTACTACTTCACTCTCTCCCCTCTCTAACTGTGGTCTTAACCCCTCTTATAACCCTTCCACACTTTCCCCCCCCCTCAGGTTTCACAGGTTTGTAATTCAAGGGTGTGCATCTAAATTGTGTTCCTTTAAAGCAACCTCCCCTGCGCAACCCGCAATCAACCAAACTGCTCCCCTACATGCAAAACCCCACAGCCTGCAGACAAAACCAACACTTTAATGCAATAAATTCTGCCCAGATTTCAAATGGCATAAGTTTATGATGAATACATGTAAAGCTTGTTACCTTTTTCACATAAAATACTATAGAAAATGATATCATCTGGATACCAGGCAGCAGAGGTGAGAAGAGGATACCAATCCTACAATAAAGGATTTATAAAAGAAAAGTTAAATCTTCACTATTGGCCACACAGGTCTCTGTGCACTGAAAGCAGAAAATATCACACTAACTTCATATAAAGTTACCATTTGGTTATTTGGAAATATATTAACATTGATCCTGTAACAGTAAGGCATCTTTTCCAGGGTTTAATACTGAGACTATTTCAACAGAAACGCCATTCCAGTGGGGAAGTAAACAAAACTCTAGGACGTTCCCAGAGGCAGCCACAGGGTAAACTACTGACTGAAGTTATTACCTGCATAATTGCAAAGAGTACTGGCAAGTGACAATCCTTACAAAGGTACTTAATGTCATCTCTCTCAGGCATTTATCCTGTTCTTTCCCCCATGATGGGAAGCACCCAGAAATGTCTGAATAAGAACGTTCCATGGTATTTCTAAGTGCAAATGAAGTTTTGGCCATAAACGCAACACTTACCAGGTCAAAGTCTGTGCATAGATCAAATCTAAAACATTTCGCCCAATATCAAATTCTGGCAGTCCCAGGCTCACACAGACTGTAGTTCCAATAATTCTGGGGGGAAAAAAACAACCACAGCACAATAGCATTTGCTAAATGATAAAACCCTTTGTAGAAATCTATACAAATGACCTCCTGAATACAAGCACCAATGACAACTTATTCAGGGGCTGCATTAACCATGCCATGCAAAGCAGCCACACCTCTTTGATTAGACAGCACATAAAAAATGAAAACAGAATTTGGCAAAAGCAGATTTCCATAACACACAGCAGGGTTGAACAAGACCTAGGATATTTTTCATGCAACTCAAAAAAAAAAAAAAATTTGTAACTGTATCAGAAAAGTGTGCTTATGCTCAGACAGTTGAAATGGCAAGTTGCCTCAGTGCAAAACTGTAACAGCTTTTCAGTTCCTGAGTCCTGAGAATTTTCAGCGTCAATCAAAAAACCTGAATCTTGTAGACTGATACTCTTTATATATCCTGAAGTATATCCTACTCCAAACTAATTGAAGTTGCAAGTAGCTGAGACACACACAGGTAAGCAAGTACTCAGAGGATTCCTACTGAGGACCAACAATCCCTTTTTATCACCTCATTTTTCCTCAGTTGGGGAGATTCAGTTTCTGCTTGTTGTAGCAAGAGGAATAAAGATTTTGGTAACTATCCCATCTTGCCTTGAATACAGGCTGTGGTACCACCTTATCAGCTGCATCAACAATGTTTCAGGGCTGGGCTTTCAGGGCTTTACTCTGAATACACACAAATAAATATGAGCAATTGTACTTTTAATCTTTCACAGCTGTAAGTCTGGCGCTTTTGCGCAGTTTATTGGAGGACATTCATCACAGCTGACACTGCAGTTTTGGTACTGTGACCTTTTGCTGGGAGGTGGTTTCCTCTCTGAACAGGATGAGAACAGGAGGATTAAAGTACAGTGGCAAGACCTGTGGAGGGCAAGTCTTCAAGGGCTTCTCAGTGTTGTTTTGTGTTAATTTAACATAAAGTTAACAAAGTCCTACCTTGTAAACAAGTCTTGTTCACATCATGTGCAAAGGGCAAACAATGGATCTGCTATGCAAGTATGGCCAGGAACCCAAAATGCTCTGTAGAACTGGCAAGCACTTAAATACCTTAAGTCATAAATAACGTTTGGCAATAGGAAGGTACATATAGTAGATGTCAAGTAAATGACTTTTTGCTTACATGCTTAGCTGTATTCATGTTCAGTTAAAAATACTTTCTCACCATGCTGCAGAACTCTACACTTGAGAGTCAAATCACCTCCTTTATAAGACTGATAAAATAAGATTTTAAACTTGTGTGCACTCTGTCAAGTGACATAACTAAGAGGAAAAAAATTACAGGGGGATATACCAAGGAAACCCAGCAGTGTGCTTGTGCATATGCAGAAAAGCAAGGTTTTCTGCTTGAGACACTTGGTCCTTTGTCACTCCATTCAGGAGATCCATGGGAGTACAATGTGCCTTCCTCTCTGCCTGCATTTCCATCTCCAAAGGAAAAAAAGACACATTGGGAGAGTAGAACAGTACACACTCTGACCTCCTCCTAAGAAGGAGCTGCAATACACACAAGGCATGTACCCTGAGACTATGCCTGGTTGAGACAACTAAGGAAGCTTCAGTGGTGGCACAGCCATGCTTCTGTTGGACATCTCCTTTTCTCACATTGGAAAAAAAGACCATGTCTTTGGTCAATGAATAAAAATAAGATTAGAAAAGTAGTACTCACCTTCGTAAAAACTCTCCAAAGAAAGAGCCAAGCAAACAAAATATGAAGTCAACTAGAACAAGACGATAGATATCTTCGCCAACCAGAGTTTCCCAGCACTTTAAAAAGTAGAAGAAAAAAAAATAAAAATACCTGTCTAGATGTCAAAAATCATACCATTCTAATGTTGTTCCCAAATGCTTGGGCACCTGAAACTTGGGTTACAGATCAGAAACTTACTAACAGCCTGACTAATCATAGTTGACCTCTCATTGCACAATGCTGCAAACCAGCTGAGACCCGAGCTGGGCAATTCATTTTTTCCCTACAGTTTATTTCTGTAAAGATGCTAATAAAAAAATGTTGGGGTCAGCTTTCCAAGGCACTACATGTACTTCTCTTTGCTGGAGCAAGCCTCTTACCAGAGTGGTTCCTAACCTGCCATTGTAAGCTAAAGATTTTTCTTTCTGAAACCTTACCTGTGACTTTGATGCAGCCACAACGTTAAGCCAGTAGTAGCACAGTATTCCAATAATTGATATTTTCAGGATGATATTTCTAAAAAGAAAAGGTAACAGTAAGTGCACTGACAGCTGGTCTATAAGCTCAGTGAAGGGAATGATGGCAGGGATGACTGTTGGTTACACTTTATTACCTCCTCTTATAACAACAATAGCACTGCAGAGTGCCAGGACTAACAGGAGCTCTCCTTCGAGCTCGGGTGCACCATTACTCTATTGTCCTGGCAGAAGGGGAGCTGGGCATGACAATCTTGGCACACACCTCTGCTAAACAGGCCACTGCTTGGGTGTGTGGGCTCCATGGGGGAGGAAGGTCTGAGCGGCACCAGGGGTTATGGAGTATTAAGTCCAGGCATCTGTATTTAAGTCAGACCTCCTCACTCCTCTCTCCCCTTCCTTTCTCTGGGGGGTGAACAGCCCAGGGGCCATTTAGGGAAGCTACAAACAAAACCAAGCCCAGTGTCAGTATGCCTAATTGAGAGGGAAACCCCATCCTCATGCAGCAATGTAACACTCCAGAAGGCTCACAGAAGACAAACAAAACATGGAGGGAAGAGTGTACAGAAACCTTTGGAGATGAATTCTCCATAGCTCCCTACTGTCCACCACACCACCCAGACACAGCTTGCTGTCAAAAAGAAGAGTCAGACAACGTCAGGCAAAAGGCACTAAGAGGTGGTAGCAACAAATACCTAGCAATAGTGACATATATCTGGTGTCCAGGAGTCTGAAATCTCTCCAGGTGTCCAAGCCACGAGTAGAAGAATGGGATGAAGGCGTTGAGGAAAGATGTGACAACAGGTAGGACCAACATGGCAGCTTGGCTCTTTAGGTCATTTTCATGCCCTTTCACAAACAGCTTAGAGAGGAAAAAAAAACCCCAAACCAAACCAAAACAAAAAAAAACAGAACAAAACAACCAAACAGAGCGCTTTAATAAAAATGCTGCTGCAAGTTGTGTTCACAGGGGAGGCACCTGGCACACCTTCCTGTATGTTCTCAGGTTAGAGACTATCATGTTTTATGAGCCCATGCCCAGCAGCACAGTGACCCTCTCCTCTTCCCCTGCATTACATGGGAGCAATGGTGGAAGCCCCAGCTTAAATGCAGCTCCTCGGCAAAGGAGAGGCAGACCTTGCTGAGGCTTCTTCTGGCTATTTCTTTTCAAGGTCACCAGCTGCACTATCCCTGAGCTAGCCATAAGCCCAGGCAAGCAGCTGCTGGGGTGAGGGGGGAGATCTGTTCAGACCCCTCAGGTTCTATGCTCTTGCCATAGTCCTCAGTGGTGCAAGTCTTTGCAAACCAGCTTTTTAGGTACAGCAGAATTTGTGGTTGCCTTGGCAGAAACAACAGCTATGCTTCCCTATGGTCCTAGTAGTGAACAGACTACTGCTTGCACTCAGTGTAAGATACCCATGTGGAAAAACATCTCTAAAAACAGACTACAAAATCTGTCCTTACCTTTAGGTTATTAATGGAGAGGAAGTAAACACCAGCACAAGCAGCTACTGCTGTTCCCAGGGAAGCAACCCAAGAAACAAGATGAATAACAATATGAACAACTCTCTCTATTACAGAAAAATTTAGAACTTCTTGGTTTACTTCAGTGAGGTCTTCCTGCAAGGAAACAATTCCTAATGAAGAATTCCTTAGTCAACAGCATAAAGCAAAACCTGTTTCAAGTAACTACTTGAGAGACTAAATGAAAGATTATTTCTGTAGAAGACAGGCAGAGTAATATCCTGAGAACATTTACTGGACAACTTCGTGTTCCTATCTTAAAAGTCTTTTCTCTTGACAGTTACACCATATTTCACAGACAATATTACAAGCCTGCCTTTTGTTTATAAAATGGTTAAATAGCAGGAAGGAAAAACAGAAGAAATACTCTGGCAAATATTTAATAGTCACAGAGATTCATTCAATAGAACAGAAGCATACAAACATTTATAAGTAGCTTAAAGAGAAATGAAAAACAAGCAGGGAAGCCAAATCCAGGAGTTCAAACCAAATGAAACTTAACAGTCAGGAAGACTTAAGTCTATTAGAAACGGGACTGGCATGCTTGAGTCACTCTGCCAGAGACTTGTACACACATACACAAATAAGTATGCACAAAAGCCTCTGGCAATGTGACTCATGCTTGCTAGTTTTGTACCTTTCTATCTTTTTGTACCTCCTGTGTTTTGTACCTTTATTTGTGTGCTGAGATTCTTTTGTTTCAGCTTCACCGCTTTTTCATTAGTTATATTGAAGTCCCAAGTGCAGAGAAGTTTGCTAGCATGTCCAGAGTATGTGAGAGGGTTAATGAAGTTCCTGCAGAAGGATTTTGCCATGCTGCAATGAAAATCAAATTTGTGAGATGTGTAACGGGGAAATACATCAAGTCTGTACAGCAGGGCAAGAAGGGAGATTTGTCAGTTTTTCTATCCCGTCCCAAGGCTACTGGACCTATGTCAGAGCATGTCACATAAGACAACATGGAAAATAAACTTTAATGTAAGAAACAACTTTCACATTTCCTTCTCCTAGGAAGATTGCTGACAATCTTTAATGCTGGAAGGACACATCAATACCAGAAGATACTAGGAGCAACAGCTTACAAAAGGGGGATCATGATATTCATTGGTTTGATTTGGGATTCTCTGCATTTCTCTATTTTGCAGTTATTCTTCATTTGTATAATAAAGGTTTGATTTCTGGAGACTGTCTTTTGAGCAGGAACTTCTGCTTAAACTCCACACCTGGAAATAAGGACTTACAGAAACATACTCAGGTAATTATTACTGCTAACCATTGACAGGGTGAGGGTTTTTTTGTTGTTTTGGTTTGGTGGGTTTTTTTCCTTAATATAAGTGAAATAAGAATATATAGTTAGTTTACCTGAACAACAAGATAAGAAAACAGATGACAAAATACATTCCAACGGTGAAAATATAGGCCAGCTGCATGTTGTAAGATGGACCATTCTCTATTTTACTGATTGTAGCATTGGTGTAAAAGCCATAGTAGAGTACTGTTTGTTGAAAATAACCCTGAAAAGATATGGACACCATTCAGAATGTTTGCTATCACCTGCATATCGTGGGAAGTATCACCACCTGAAACCCAATTAATGGAAGTGGGAGCTGCCCTATTCCCTACTGTGAAATCACAGATGTGATTAAATTTCTAAGTATCAGGCCCTTTGTTTTCCTTCTATCAGCTAAAATCTTATATAGTTTTGAGAGCTTATACAGATATAAAAATGACTCGTATCCTTCTTAAGATTCATGTGGGATGGTCAACACCTTTGCAGAATTTGGGTTTTTTTCTGAAAATTCCTGAAGAGGGAAAGGCTTAATTGCTTCTTTCTTAGAAGCAAGGTTCTGTACTGACAAATTATATCAACTATGAAGGGAACCAGGAAGGAATCACATGACGTTCAACACTAATTACTACATTTTAGCTGAATTCCTGCAATGGTGACGGTACTTTGCAAAATTAAACAGCATTACTACAAGACACAGCACTTTAAAAGCAATTTCAGAAAGAAAAGGTTGACTGACACCTTTCCTCTTTAAAAATATCTCTTCTCAACTAAGCATTAGGAAGAGCAGAGTCTTGTTTATTAACTAGAGACATCCTTTAACAACAATAAAATTGACACTTTTTTTTTTTATAGCAAAGATGGGGGGGCGGAAAAAGTCATCTTCTCAGATCACTTAGTTGATGAATACTAGTAGAGTTAAAGCAGTGCAAAATCTTACTTTAAAAACAGCCTGGGACTTTATTCCGTGAATGTAGAGATCCTCCTCTTTCCAGGCCCCACTGAGTTCAGTGGGTTGCCACAGAAAGATCTGTGTGCTCCTTGGAAGAATAAAACTTTGGAAATAAGCAAAATTCACAGGATCACATGTGGAAATCTGCACTGTATTTTCAGAGGAAAATTAGCATGCGAAAAATGTTCTGCTGAAGACTATTGTAGCTATCTCTGGAAGGCCTGGCTTCCTTTGTGTCTCTTCCACTGCTTTCTGAACGAGTGATGAAAGTCTTGAAGTATGGCTGAACACAGCAATCATTTGCAGTGAGACAAATGCATCAGAACGAGTTCCATTCATCTCACTCTGAGTCAATGTTTGTTGCAGCTTCTTTTTCAAATATGTACTAAATATTGTTTCTAGTCACACAAAATTATAACGTTACCTCTTAATAAGAAATACTAACTTTTTTACTCTATTGTGAGTTTTTAAAGTACATCTGTTGCACACAGTACTAACACAAACCTGTTGTTACATACTTACAGCTCCAGTGAACAGCTCCAGACCCGTGAACGAAAGGTTATTTGGTTCTGCTGCAACAAACTGAGGGATTGTGATGAAACTGAAGTTTATGAGGAATGAGAAGATGTTGAAAGTTAGGAGCCACTTCAAGAAAGTAAAATAAGAAAGAACACTTGTTCCAAACTTGGCACCAATGATCTTCAGAGTCTTGTGCCATAATTGCAGTACGTGAAAATATTCTGACAAGCTATTTCCAAATCGCCGAAATGACTGAAGTGCAAAAGAGAAGAGAGGGATGAATCTCAGCAAGCCGTCTTAAATAGGACTGAAATTCACATAAAAAGGCCTTACATTTTTTACAGTTCCATTTTGATGATAAGAACATATTTCCCCCAACTACATGCACCATAAGATGTTTAACTGGTGTTCCTAAGTGCTACCATAATGTAAGTCATTATTAACAAACACTGCAGCAATTAATTGATTCTTTGGTAAGTAATATAAAGCAAAATACCAGATATCTCTGGAGACAGTGATAACATTGCAGCTAAAGTGGTTTACTCTATTGTGACTGACAGAAGTTTCTGACACTTACCACTACTGCTCCCTGCAGACACCGTGTACAGCAGGGAAGCTGAGTACTGTGGTGCCTTGATTTTTGTGTTATTTCTTTAAGAACTTTATTCCTGTGGAAGAGCAGGGCATGGGGTGACAAGCATTAAAACAAGCAGCCAAAGAAGCTGCTGCAAATACAGTTTCACACATGTGCACATAAACAGAGTTAATAAAACATAGAGATGTTCTGCTGGTTCTTTTTCTATTAGCTGATACCATGACAGCATGTTCTAACCCCTCCACTATCTCATTCTGGGAACAAAATTTAAATATATTCTGTGAGGAGACAAAAGGATGGTTGAGACCATGTGGTCTCTTCTCCATTTTCAATGGCCAACATCCGAGGTTCCTTTGAAAAGAAATCTGAAGCCATCATTCATAATCAAATCTCAAGGCCTTGATATTCTGTTTATATTACCATGAGATAATCTTCTCGTCCAGAGAAAGGACAATGAACCACCTTTAAATGATTTTCCCTTGCAAGATGTTAACTTTTTAAAGTGCATTAAAAAGTACTCTCAGTTCTTTCAAAGTGACAAACCAAAGCTGAGCAGATGGCAAACACCCATACTTGATAGTCAGATGTTCAAAGTATAGCGTTTGTAAAACTAAACAGATAAACGTTTTTTACCTGATCTCTCTCTTTTTTTTCATTGTCTCTGGCATCTTTTGGATTGCTTTAATCCTTTCACTGGTGGACATACTTGCAAGATTTCCAACTAAATATTCCTCTGCGTAAAATGCATGAAAAATCCAAATTTTGGGATAATAATACAGTAATTCTTATACAAAATTTGAAATGGATATAACAACATTCCCCATTTGCACTGCTACCAAGGTGTGGCAAATTCTGAGACTTAATAATACTCCCAGAACATCCTCGGCTCCATCAGTACTCTAATACAGATGTAAGCAAGTATTAAAATACTGAATGTTAAAAAATAAATATCACTTGTCTGATGCTTGTTTAATGTTAATACAAAGAGCTGCAATATAAAGGAAAACAAAATACTGACAAACTCCAAGATTCTGGTCTATTGCTTGATCACTGTTTGATACTTACATTTCTATGATGCTACATACTGACTTGAAAGCTAACCTTTTGTTTTATTTATTCTATAATTCTAAATTATGTTAGTGCCTAAACTTAGCACTACCTACGAAACAGACAGAAGTGTATCAGAAGTGTATTACTTTACAGTCAGGCTGGTTTTGCATAGTTGGAATTTGATGCCAATTCCAGACACAGTGGTTGAAACCAATCCATTAGCTAGTCAAATGAATTCTAATAAAGAGTTTAGCTTCTCTTTCTACAATTTAACACACATTCACATGGCACTGTGCTTCATTTATCACAGGATTTTAGTGTGCTAGTAGAGTATAAAAGATTAATCACTAGCATTAACACAAAACCAAGTTGTTCCCATAACCACAGAAAGACTGTACATGTAATTCTGGTGATAAACCAGTATCAACCACACCATCCTTGTGCAAGATGCTGTTTAATATTGAACCACTTATCTAAACTCCTACCTTCTTTGCACACTGGATCTGTTTCAACCAGGCTGGAAGTTGTCATGATCTCATTAGGTGGTCTTCTGTTGCGTCTCCGAATAAAGCTATCTAAATAACATGCACTGTTTAGTAAGCCCAGATACTCCTGATAAATATACTTCCAATTTCACTTTCACAGAAACAACTTAAAAGTATACACTTCAACCTCACTACCTATGTGCAAACATATAATCCCTCACTCACTTCTTTCCTGATTGTGCTTGACAACTGTATGCAATTTTTCAGATACATGCTGGAAAAGAGGTACTGAGCCCAGTCTTCAGCTGTCATGGAAAACTTTGTCATTTAACCCATTCATAAATGTGCACATTGATTGTTCAAGACTTTCTTCTTAGAAGACAGGTCCTTTCTTTAAAAATCCTTCCACTGACGTCAGAGGGATTGTTTTAGAGTCACACTCAATCATAATGAGTAAGTTATATGTACCAGACTCCCATTTGCCTGGGGCCAAAATGTAACTGTTCTCTCAACCTTCTCTCATCCAATTACTCAAACACGGGTGACTATATTCCTTAAATGAATCCGCCTTCCAGCTATGAGGCAGATGAGTTTAGCCACAGCTTTCCTTGCCTTGCTTTCCCAGTAAGCTAATGGCCACTCTGTGCAACATTACATCTCCCTCTTGACCTCGACCCAGGGCCCAACTGACTGATGCACCTGTTAGTTAATGCACATGGTGCAGGCTTCTTCACCATATTTACTATTTAGATCTAATGGTCCCCTGATGCTAGTGTCATTTCCACTTTCAGCCAGCTTTCTTTGTAACAATTAAGAAGAATGAGAAAAGCATGCGTGCCTCCTTGTGGAGGTACTTCTTGAACCTTCAGCACCAAGATATTTATCCTCTTGTTGATTGTGTTGGAAATGCACTCTCTCCTTCCTATCAGGCATTAAAAGCCATGCACAACAGTTTATATTTGGAAATGTCCTATTTCTGTGGTCACTCATGCAGTGAGACATTTCCAGGTACCAACAAAATTGTTGCTTTTTAATACAAATACAGGATTTTGCCAAATCAGATCTTAAAGATCATGTTCTTAAAGATGAAAAAAAAGAAAAAAATAAGAATCCCTCACTTTGGGGGCACAGAGAGATGTTCTTTCAATGCATCTAGGCAACAATTCCAGAATAGAACTCTGAATTACATTCCAGAAGCAACAGACAGGAACCAAACTGAGTGTAACAGAAAAATTACACGATATGGGAAGAACAGTTCCTACCCAGAACAATAAACTACTATGCTAGCCTAAAACAGAACCCAGATTATACTATTCCAGACCCCCTTTATTTTAATGAATGTAAATCCCTAATTACTATTATAGTCTAGAATTTACAGGAAGACAACATAGTGAAAAATTCACTAAAGACAGTCTCAAAAATGCATCCTATCCTCCCCTTATTTCCTCTTACAATAAGTCTCTTCAGATAACTGTGTGTTTGTTTTATGTTGACCCACTTATAGGGAGTTTGGGCTAAAATGGGTAGGCATTATAGCTTTCATTGCTCAAGAAACAAAGATCATCACCTGCAGAAAGATACTGAAACATTCAGCTGCAACAATGCAGGACAGTAAAAGAGAATTTATGTTTTATGATTCCTTTTATTACATTAAGATCTTCATACTTGAACCAGATGTCTTTTAAATATTTTCTATGGAGAGTGAGACTGACATGCAATATTCTGATGCACCACAATCATTACGTCTTACCTTCTGATACATTGGAAATTCTGTGGGTATAGGGGCGATCCAGCAGATGGAAGGTAGAAGGTGGGGTGTATGCCAGTTCTAGTTCAGGCTCAAAGGAAAGATTATCTGCTGAAGGGAATCAGAATTATACAGAAAGTTGTATACTACTGTGGATTATTTACACACACAGAATATCAGCCCTATTGACCAAATACAGCTCTCCTGCCAACACAGCAATATATCCCATCAACAAAACTCTTATATCTCACTCCAAGGTACATCCTAGTACTTAAAGACTTATGCAGTCCATACAAGTCAGTATTTACCAACCTGGTAACACAACAGACAGTCCATGGATCTGTTAATATAACATCTGAACTACTTCTAGGAAAAAAAGCAAAAAACCCCACTGCCACCACATACAAATATACACAGAGTTGAGCTTTCCAGAGCTGCAGGACTCCTTCAGGATAGAGTAAGCCATTATTTGTTCCAGTGTTTCTGTAAGCTGTTAATATGAGAAATAACATACATGTGGAATTTCCATATGGACTTCTGCTTAGGACATTAACTCTTGGTAAATCTTCGTTGTATTCAGAGCCATGTCTCATGGAGGCCATTGGTATGGCCAGAGGGTAATTCTGTCCTCTTCCACTGTGTTCTCCGTAGGAACCATGCAGTGAAGAATCATAAGGGGGTTGGTGAGAAAACAGATTCTTTTGAGAACTCCTCCTGTGTGAGCAACAAAAAAGAAAACCCTGAGTGTCACAAAAACTCTCAATAGATATCCTTAATAATTTCTTATCTATTATCATCAAATTTGAGTACATTTTAAAACAAACTCTGATACTGACAGGTATTTTGTATTTAGAACTGCAACATCAGAATTCTGATTTGGTCATCAACTGAATCAGAAAGACTAAAACTTTTCTCCACCTAAGTTAGTTTGGACTCTACCTAAACAGAAATAATTGCTTGGAAAACAAGGACATCCAAGTTTATAGCACATTGTGAAAGTTACTGGATCTAAAAAATATCCATGACATTATGCCATAAATCCTAAAATACATTTAACTGATAAATTAATCTAACATGTAAAAAGCAAACATGCCGTTTCTCTTGAATGCTGCCTTCCTGACAACAGCTTTAAAAATTTGTGTCTGAGAATGCAAGCATAAAGGAGGGATTAAAAGAATTTCATAAATTAAAACTCTGAAGAAAAAGTTTCTCCTGCTTATCAACAGAGAATTTAATTTCTTATGGCACAGTCACAACAGCAACATTAAACAAACTCACCTTCTATCAATTTCCAGTGTCTCTGAGAAGTGGTAGTCTGGATTTTCAAAGGCTTCATTGTAATAAGACATGACAAGTTCTCAGTTTGAGAGGTGAAATCTTCCTTATTTTTGTCTCTACTTCACGAATATGTTCATGGGAAGACTGATTACAGACCTAATTACAAAACAGATGCATGTACATATAAAAATGAAAAGAACTTCATTTTTGCATCGTAGAAGATTTTGCCACCCTGCTAATAAATAACATGAAACAATATAAATCGGAAATGGTTCTAACTTAGTGTTATTTACCATCGGGAAATTAGGGTCCACCAGAAATTGCAGGTAAAATAGTAACTAATATTTCTCTATAGTAAGCTCTAAAAAAATAAGGAACTGGAGTGCCACATGAAGTCTTCTCCAACACTGACAGTGAAGCTAGGTTTTAGAAGCATGTTGAAACATTAAGAAGAAAATAACTTCTCTCTTTTCTCCTCATACAGGAAAAGCCAAACATACAAATTTTCCTCTGGGTACTACGTTTCTAAAACCAAAGAGGTCTGCCCACTTCCTTACTAGCAGTAGCATCTCTAAGCCTTAGTTGTGAACAAGGGACCCACTGGACCACTGCTAGGTACAGAGCTGACGTTATTATCCACTCTTAATGAAGGCTCTTCTAATGACTTAATGTCTCAATCCTGTAAATAGGTTTGGTTTTAGCTTTATTTCTTACAGAGTGCTCCATTTTAGTCTTAAGCAAATAAGACTTGGTCAGAGTTTAACAAATGGAAGCCCAGGTAAGTCAGTGAAAAGGGAACCTTATATTAGAAAAACAAAATCTAAATTAAACAGGCACTTCTTGCAATTAATCAAAGTCATACTTAAAATTAAAAAGGAAGCAATTTTTAGCATTTGTACTTAAAGGCACCATGCCAAGTTTGATCAGCTGACATGCTATTCAAGAATAGGGAAGGAAAAAAATAAATGATAAAGGACACATCTGGCAAAACTCATGAGACCCTGCTTTTATCTCAGCTCTACTTGTAGAAAAGCAAAGCTGAAGCTCATGTAATGGTACGGTCTCAGCCAACTTTTCTGCCTGCAGTGTTTTTCATTTGCGATTTCTACTGCAGTAAAGGAAGTATCACATGAAGAAAAGTATCATCAAAATGGGTAATTGTACAGTGTCAAGTTTCTGAAGGCTTGTCAAAATCTTCTTGTTTTGCCAAAAGAAGTTTTTAAGTTACTATTGTGTCATTTACACAGCTAAAGATCTTGGAAGATACTCTAAAATTTTGCAGTGTGACATACAGTTGTAAAATACTGCCCAGGTTTTGCACACTGATTTGCAGAGATTTGCATATCAACACAGGTGGTTGATTGAATTCAAAGTCCTACATTTTAATCAGAACATTGTCTACACTTTCACTGTAGCATGATGAAGCATGCTATGAGGCCTGTGTCTTCAGCAAACATTCAGTAAAAAAGCACACCAGGCAATTTGAATATATTGTGCATCACCCATCCCTTCTGTAAATAGTGGAATGTGATTACTGCCAACAAGAAACCATAAACGTAGTCTCTCCCAGGTGAAACTTGTATTTTTGAGGCAACAATTTCACACCTACAGAGACAGAATGAGGTTCTCTTGTATTCAGAAAAGTAACTAGCAGAGCTTCCTCCCCTATCTCCAAAGAAAACTAATAAACACCCCAGGAATCTAAGGCTCTTACATAAAAGTCATGGGAAGTTTATATCTCCTGAGAGGTAGGTTTTCTTTGACAGGAGCCACTTACCTCTTGATGATCTTTTGAGAACTAGCTTAGAACATATCTGAAGTTTTATACAAACTCTTCAGGAATTAGTACATTCTGTCCTTATACTCCATTAAAAAGCACGGAAACAATTCTTAAAAAAAGATAATCATGGTCTTCTGCAAAGAGTTGCTTGGAAGACTAAATTCCCCCCTATAAGTGTTTTACATTTCAAACCATAATGAAAAGCTAAAGAGGAAAAGATAACTTTCTCAGGGGAAGAAAATTCTCAGACAATTCCCTTTGAAGAGTGTGCAAAATTACATTTTTTCTATTTTCTAACTGGTTTCCCAGGAACCCAACTCACTCAGACTCAGCCACCCAGAAAGCTGGGAAGCCTGCCAGCAAGGCAGCTGGAAAGCTGACCACTGATCTAAACAGTTGTCAACTTGTCTAGTCTTCATTCAAACTGTAGAGAGAACAGATATTTTGATGGAAATGTATGGGTTGTGTAGAATCAGCATTATCCAGAAGCAAGCTCGCAGGAAGCATCAACCAGCTCTATCAACAAACTTGCTGAAGGGCAACCAAGCAGAAGAAACAGATCAGCCTGACTAGAATATACATCCATCACTTCTTTAAGAGAAAGAAGATTTTAAAGACCTCTAGGCATACACATAAAAGCTTGCTAAGACACTGAAATAAGCCCAAGACAGACTGTCTATTGATTCCATCATTATCCACTTTATTTCCTTTGAGTCTTAAGATCTGTTTTATGCCAGGATTTCTAGGAAAATCCACAGGGACATTTATGGTCTAACACTGAACCCAGTTCGTGAAGCCACTTTGTTTTTTCTCCACTCCCAAAGTTTTAAGGATTTTAAATAATTTCCCCATGTACACAAATTCAAATTCAAATCTTTGCATTTCATTCCTGAAAAAAAATAGAGATTTCCCTCCTGCTACCTGAGAGCATTAGATCCCAAACCCTGAGGCATTTGGAGTGAGCCAGAACATGAACATGGTAACCCATATGTTTCTTGAGGCTGTAGTCACTCAAAGATTATTATGCTACTTGGTACATAAATGCTGTTGGGTGGGATGGAGGTGTGTATGAGCATACATGCTCAGGGTGTATGGGTGGCACGCCAATGGTGTACAGGTAGCATGCCAAGGGTGCACAGGCAGCACACCAAGGGTGCACAGGCAGCACGCCAATCCACTCACTTCCTCCATTCCAAGTCCAAAGATTGTGAGAAACTCTTCCTATCAAATCAGATGCCAACATTAGAGATTTGGGTTGGGGCTCGGTAGACTGGCAGTTTATAAATTTCTGACCAGTTATAATTCATTGGAAAGAACCCGAAGCAGGTAACGCTCAAGCAGAATCATCTCTTTCTTCTCTTTGACCTATGATGGGATGCAGTAAACAATAGCTTCAGGAGAAGCTATGACATTTAGACTTAGCTTTCCCTTTAAAAAACTATCTTCCAGAAGGGGAAAAAAAAAATAGCTGGAGAACAGAGGTTATTTGTGAAAGAAAGATAAAAAGCAGGAGCTTGACAAGTCTTCCCTTTGCAGAGTGGTGTCCATTTGTTGGACAACATTTTGGATGTCGGCAAGCAACTAGACAAATCTTGTGTTCCTCCTCTGGAGAACAGAAGGGATTAAGATCAGTGGGTTTAATAATCATCAATATGTAAATAAGTTACAGGACAGCTGGAGAGTGAGTGCTTTCCACTTAAATCATTCAACACTGTAATGGTATAGAACAGGAAACTCCAAGTAGTGCAGACTCATGTTTTTGGATCACTTCCCAGAAAAATATCTGCCTTCACGTCACAGACCAACAGCCTCGACAAAATGTTCCAGGTTAGTTTCATCCGTTCCTGTACAGGTAATTCCCTGCTAGAGACACTAATCCTCATTGAGAATATAAATCAAACAAACATGAATGTCTTGCTAAAATAGCACTTTGTCCTGGTATTAAGTTTCAGGTAAGCCACTTAGACCTTCAAATCCTTTACCTGTAATCCCTCAGTAAAAAGGATTACATAAAGTAAATTCCACTTACACAAATCTTGAAGAGGAATGGAAACAGTAAGTTCCAGAACTATATCACAGTTCACTTAATAGTGTTGAATGAAAGGAACAGCACTCATGGAAGAACTGATTCAGAAGGTTGAATGTGCTCTATTTCCAGAAAAATCTTTTAGTTTTGTAGGGTACAGCTGGACAGGGCTTCACTGTTACCTAAGTTATTTTTATTCATGAATCCTGTTTAACATATCCCACACAGCTTCATACTGAAAAAATCAGATTGATTTCTGGGAGCCAAATGCAAGCTTGAGAGACAGACCAGAGTTAAAACTAGATTTAACATGCTGCATCAGCAAGTAGGTTCCAGTACTGAGCACTACTCTTCCATTATCTCAATCCCAACAGTTTCAACACTGCTGCAACAAACCAGGAAAGCCTCTCATAAAATCTAAAGAGCTTGTGGATTGACACTAATCAAACACTACACTCAAGAAAACTTGATCTTTAATTGACATATTAGCAATGAAAAAAGCATGAATCATACACGGAAGTGAAAGTCACATTTTACGCATATTGCCAAAGTACCTAGAATACACTGACAAATGCCTCCTCTTAACAGCCTTCCATTGTGTTTTTATTGAAGTCAGCAGCGTCAATTACAGGAGCCAACGTCAACTTTGTTATTTTAGCCCTCCAATCAATTTCAGCAATGTAAATTGTGCCTCTGCTACAAAAGATCTTCCCCACGAAAGATGACACATGGAAGCATTGAAGATTCATCTGCTTACTATTGTATAGGCAAAGGACAGACAACCAAATTGGGAAGGGAGGGTGACAGCATCCCCAGTCGCAATGCTGCTGTCTCTCCCAACAGCTTGTTGGATCTTGAGCTCATGAAGGCAGGTACTGCCTATTCCTATAGTGCAATGCTACCTGTCAAAATTCAGATCCCATCTTCCCTGTTGCCCCAGCCCTTCTTGCTGAGAGTGTGGTGCAGAGCAGCCAGGCAGAAGCAGGGAGCATAGTGTTCGTCTGACACAGGGGAACATTCTACCATCGGACTATCTCTGCTCTCAGCTGGCTGCTCCCATTGCCTCCAGCTACTGCTTCAGCATCACGAGCTCTGTTCTTTATCTATTTTTTGCACCTCCTCACTTGTTTGCCTTGCTCTTTCCATTTAACCTTCCTCTTGTAATTTCCTCCTCTCCTCTCACAAGTATAGTAAAACCACAATATTTTCATCCTGTTCACTTTGCAAGTTAAATCCCTTCTATCACCTGTGGCTGGTTAGACAAGGCTTTGGGAGAAGGACTGCCAACTATTTTGTGTTTGCAATGTCTCAAGCGGGATTCTACTTCTTCACCTGAGTTTAGATACCTTTATTATAAACGTGCTCCTGAAACATTAAAAAAATCGTTACAACACATAGTTAAATTTTAGTGTCCAGTAAAGTGTTATAGAGACGTGGCACACACTTCAGAGTTGCTTAATGGCAGTGTGTGAAAGTTCAGATACTTCATTAAATCTGAAATTCGCTGTACTCTCCCTAATCTACCACACAAATCCCTGTTTCTCCACCCAAAAGGCCCCATGGGATGACAACTCTTACGGGCTGGAGTACATATCACAGTGATTTTGCATTATCTAATCCCTTCCCCAGAGACCACTTTGACAGCAAGTCTCTCTTCGTTTGCTGCTTTGTTGCTTTTATTTTCTTAACTCTGACCACAAGTTGCAAACTTAATCCACTGGGAAAACTATGGGCACTGGCTAAAGAGGAGCAATCAGGGAATATATAACTACTAAAATTAGAAATAGGGAACTGAAGAGTAAGAACAGTCTACCTGGCAGAGAGAGGAAAGATTAATAAGAAATCGTGAACACAACTCTGCGTTATTTCTTTAACACTTGAAAGACATGACCTAGCTCATAGTCTGACCATTATGGGGGAAAAGGGCTAAGGGAAGAATCACTTCATATCAGTGCAAGTCAGCCTTGTGACTAGATTTCCAAACATTCTTTGCATATAGCAGGACTAAATCTTACTTTGCAAAACAAGTTTAAGTCTATTAACCAACATTACCAGCTACTTGCATTTGAAGAAAATGTCTGGTTACAAAAAAAAGGAAGCAGTTTTTGAGTACCTGTTTGGGATTAGTTTATTTCAGTGAAAAGGCAGTCTACCACACCAGCTCTCTTAGAGACAAGAGATACTGTTTACTAGAACATTCTAACGTTTTGCCTTAAAAGAAAGCTTTGTTTATTCTGTACTTGCAATGGATGCCTATCCAGTTTAAATGCAACCTTCAAATTATAGTTTAATGAGCAGTATCAGTTACAGGAGTCTCATTCACAAGTTCAATTGGAAAAGCTTATGAAAACTACACATACGGTCATTTTAGATAACAAACAGGGTTTTAAAGATACACAATGTTGTTGAACTAAAAAAAGGGCATTGTTCTGTTTGTAATTTCTGGTTTAACTTCCTGTTAGGTTACTGTCACCTCACTACTATTTGCACCACCAGCATTTAAGATGATCCTGAGGGAAAAAAAAGCTATTCACAGAATTCTAGGAAATCAACTAAGAAGCTAGAAAATGGCTTGGGAGAACCAGTCAGAAGAAAAGAGAACCAGTTTTGTCACAGGTTTCTCCTAACTCTTCAAAAATCCTTATATGCAGTTTTCAAATTGTTGGACAAACAATTTCACATGAATACTTTTTTTCAGACAAAATACAGCTATATTAAAATGCAGTGTAACATGTTAGTATGTTAGGGTTCTATTTTACAATAAATATACAGAAGCTATGGACTATGCAAGTCACAATTAGAGGCTCTCAAAAATGTGAAACAGAACAACACTGTAGCATGCTAGTTCCTGTTATGTCAGCACATACAACCACTGCATACCTTCTCACCGCTTTACCACTTTCATAGCAAGAATAAGTCTTCCCAAACAAGCTTACTTGGGGGGGGGAGGGGGGGGAGAAGTAAAAGAAAAAGAAACTGAAGTCAATTGGTTTGGGTGGAGTACTGACATATCAGCCTGGAACAGGTGCCATTTACTTCAACTACATTGCTTAACACAGCATCCTGGTTTCAGCTGGGATAGAGTTAATTTTCTTCCTAGCAGCTAGTACAGTGCTGTGTTTTGGATGTAGGATGAGAATAATATTGATAACATGCTGATGTTTTAATTGTTGCTGAGCAGTGGTTACACTAAGTCAAGGACTTTTCAGCTTCTCATACTGCCCTGCCAGTGAGGAGGCTGGAGGTCCACAAGAAGCTGGGAGAGGACACAGCCAGGACACCTGACCCCCAACTGTGAAGAGCTGAAAAGGACTGTTGTGGTTTAACCCCTCAGACAGCTAGCACCACATAGCCCTTTGCTCACTCACCCCCCCTTTGCCCCCCAGGAGAATGGGGGAGAGAATCAGAAAAAAGGTAAAACTCATCGGTTGAGATAAACACAGTTTAATAGGACAGAAAAGGAAGGGAAAATAATAACAACAATAAAAGAATATACAAAACAAGTGATGCACAACGCAACCGCTCACCACCTGCAGACCAATGCCCAGACAGTCCCTAAGCAGCAGCCACCACCCACAACTCCCCCCAGCTTTATATGCCGCGCATGACATCATATGGTATGGAACACCCCTTTGGCCAGTTTAGGTCAGCTGTCCTGGCTGTGCATCCTGCTAACTTAGCAATTAAAACTTGGGCGTAAAGATTTGGCTTTTAGATGTGTATTTAATCTTCTGCATAGAAACATTTCAATGTTTGAAGGTCAGGGCATAAAGGAGTAGTATTTAAATAGTATGCCTGTGTGTTTTGAGGGAGTGACAAAATGATTGACCACAAAGAACATGAATATTTAAACCTCAGATTTTTCCCACCTATTTAATACAAATGTACTTCTGGCTTCCTGTCGTAACATATAAAACTCACAACCTGCTATTTGGAAGATACAGTGCCACGTTCATTCACTAGCTAGCAGACTCCAACATGCAGCCTACACCAAAGCAAAAGCAGATTTCACACTGCAAGCTTGTGGTCCCAGCAAGGCTGGTGCAACACCTCACAGACTGAAGTGTGGCACACTGGCTAAATACACCAAGGAAGGATGTGGCTGTTAATCCCCCATGGGACCAACCCTTCCAGCTGAAGACAGTGGAAGCTCATATGTGACTAACAGGGCGATAAAGCCATGAGGTGCCATGCAGCAGGGCTGATATCACGGTCAGAGCACTACTCCAAGTTGCTGTTTATCACCCAGATAGCAGAAGACAAGTACAACCCTGAGCACACATGCAGTCCTGCCCTAGAAGTTCTATCACTCTAAATTAACAGCGAGCATTATTAAACTGCAGTCGCCCGTCAGGCAGTTCAGGTGACTCCTCCAGGCCGGGTGCATGGATAAACCACCTTCCAGCCCTGCCGTCAGAGAGCCGGTGCAGACCCTGCTCGGCCCCCAGCAAGCTCCAGTCCCCGGCGACGGCACCGCGCCTCGCTGCCGGCGACCCCGGCCCTACCGAGCGCTGCTGAGATCGCAGAGCCGCAGCCCCGAGCCCCGGAGACGCTCGGCCCCCGCCCCTTACCTGCCTGCCTGCCGGGAGAGGGCTGCCCGGCCCCGGCTCGCCCGCGCCAGGTGCTTCGGCGTCCGCGGCGGGAGCCCCGGGAACCAGCACCCCGCCCCGGCGGCGGCTCCTCCCGGTCCCGTCTCCGCCCTGATGCCGGAGGTGCCGCCGCGGCCGCCCGCTTGGCTTCCCTTCCCTCCCCTCCGAAGGGGCTGTGCACGGAACTGCATCCCCCGGGAAGGGGGAGCTGAAGTCCTGCTCTTACGGCTCAAAGAGAGAAAGGAAAACAACAAGAAGTCCATTTCGTGTTACCTGCCGTAGTAGACGTTGCTTTATTTCTATTTGATCTCCAAGATATTCAGTCTCTTTCCCTCCAAGAATTAAAACATTCTTTGCTTTTGGCCTGGATCACAATAACACCATAACAAAAGGACAGAGATAAATGCTTTTCAGACACATGATGTGTTACCTTTATCCCTGGATTAATCATTTGTAGAGCAGAGATAAAGAACGATCTTGACCTCACATATTTTTATTTGTATTAAATGAAGGCTTATCTAGGGGTGAAAAAAATAGTTCACGCTAATACAGGCAGTAATTAGCATTTCCTGGATGGGGAATTTAATACCAGCCGTGTCTTCCTGTACTCTGCAGGGACCAGAAGGAACTTCTCCTTTAGCATGACACAGATATTGATTTTTTTTGTCTTCCTCCTCTCCCTATGTGTCTTTCTTTCAAGCAGACATGGGCAAAACTACAGACTGGACAAAACTACAGCTGAACACCAGGCTGGATGTGATACAGGGAAGCCAAGGAAATGCTGGGGTGGTGCCTCTTGCAGGAATTTCTGTCCCAAAGCAGCTAAGCAGGGATGCCTCCATTACTTTAACTTACTCTGTAGCAGCTGGATGCTGCCAGCTGGGCTCCGGGTTATCCCAGCACACCCACCACACAACTGCCACTGCCCAGCGCCCTTCCTGAAGGCTAACGCTGTCCTCTGAACAGAGGCATCCTCAAACTGAATGTGGGGCCCAACAGCCACCACCCAGAGAGGCACGGGTGAAAAAGGAAACAGGGTAAGGACAAGACTGGCTCTGCTGCCCCACACCTGTGCTCTGCCCAGTACTTTTTTTCCTTTTTGCTAATACTGCACAGAATTACAGAAACCCAGCCACTTCTGTGTTAATATATCTTGTTATGCCATTTTGGCATATTTTATCTTCCCAGAAAAACACACATCTTAAAACTTCCAGCAACTATTCCTAAGTTAACTTCTCTGGTCAGCAAGATTACAAACAAATGAAACCGTTAAACTTTGGATTAAAGGCACCCTCATTAGCCAGTGGAGAATTGGTAACGAATCAATTTGCTCTGTGTTCAGAGGCTGTGCTATTGTAATGGCTGAGGATCCCTTTTACCAAATGGCTAGTGCTTTTCCAGCTTCTAAACTGGGTAAAACATGTCTATCCTGTACCAGACACATTCAACATAGACTTAACTGAAGTTTTCTAATACTACTTTAAGATTACATTTTGCCCAAAGCAACATTCCCGGCATGACTGCAGAGGACTTGTCTGCAGATCTCTTGTACTGATCCAGGAGCTGCCTGCATTGCCGCACAGGCCACAGGGCAAAGGACAGGGGTAGTCGAATACAAGAAACCCCCCAAAATTAAAGCAATCAGTCAGAACTTCCCTGAGTGTTTAGAAGTGGTTTTAAGCTGTGGCATTATGAAGAAAAAACATATGAAAGAAAAAGCGTCCTGGAAACACACAGTGTTACTAAATCTGACAGATGGATCTCCAGCATCACGGGAAACTGGCATCCACGCTCAGAACAGACTGAAAACTGCTGCTTTTGTATATAAGGTATGTTGGACAAATAATGCACAAGAGGAACCTACCACACTCCCTGCATGTGACTGTTGGGCTCTGGCAGAATCATCTGTTCTCTCCTCCTCAGCATTCCTGTCTTCCTGTTTTCCCACCTGGGATTGCTGTAATCCATAAAATTCATTGAAACGGTTTCAAGTGTCTAAAAGAGCTTTCTCAACTGGAAAAAAAAAGGGGAGGGGAATAGAGAATGTTCTCACAAAATTCCTGGGGAAGTCAATCTTGTTTCAATTCCTCCAATCTTTATTTAAATTTGTTCTCACGGGGTCATTAACCCAATACTTTTCTAGCACATGGAGTTTCGGAAAGAGTCTAATTAATCAGCAAGTGTAGTACTCACCTTTCTTACTTGTATTCTTAGTAGTAAGAAAAGGAACATAAATAAAAAACCAAAACTGATACCCCAGATGACTCCCCTAGGGAAGTGTCACAGCATAATTATTACTACTTCAGGCAGAACTGGCCCTGCTCTACGTTCGCAGCCAAACACAAAGATGCCCAACGCTCGGTTGGCTTCAAGGGACCAATAAAAGTGGGTACTCAGGCTCTGGTGGTGCAATACACACTCGTATCTGGCATATGAATCGCACACTAGCATGAATGCTGAACAATACTAAATGGCTTTTCAGGAATGCTACCGAGGGGTTTCAATTTTCATCTCCTGGATTTTCAGCAATGATCAACTCGACATTGTTCAAACAAAGTCCACCGAACGTGATGCTCAACCAAGACACCACAACCACCCACGTCACGGGCTTCACTGAGGTATCCAGCTGTTACAAACAAGCCGATCCTGCATGCTCGCAAGCTGAAGCACAGCCCAGCTTCTTGGGAGGGCAGACAGTCATGCAGCACCAGCCTTTGCTATACAAAAAAATCTCACCTGGGAAAAGTCTTCCTGGAGATCTGTGAAAAGGAAAAGGGGAAAAAGCAATAGGATTGAAGGATGAGGGCAAGTTACAGCTTGTTCTCATGGAAAAATAGCTAAAAAAAAGTTATTTATATTCTAGACCAATCTACCAGCACAAAGGCAAGAACACCTGCAAAGTGTTTGGGTGGGTTTGTTTTTTTAAAGTAGTTCCATGCAATAAGGAAGTTCCTCTGCTTTAATTCCATGTCTCAGTATTTCAAAACAATTCCACTTCAGATATACCTTTCTCCTCTGCCAGTAATACATCAACTTACTGATCATAAACATGTATATCTAGATTACTTTATGAACTTATGTTTCTATCAATAACATTTTATGGTTTTATTATGAAAACTGATTATCCACACAGATTCTTACTGCTAATAAAGGAATTTGAAAAATCACATACCTGAGCTGACGACCCACAGTTGAGAGAAGTCAAGAAATGTGCTCACTTGTGTCTGATTCAGTATGCTGAAACCTAATGATGACTTATTTTTAATAAGTACTGCAAAAAGTGGATGAGGAATGTTCAGAAAAATCCGGTTATCGGATACAGTAAGAAACGCTACAAATGGTGTTTTCCCCCCACATGTAATACCGTTGAAACCACTGGTTTCATTTTCTTTTTTGTCACACGTGCTGTTATTTTCACACTAAAGGCAAGAATTATTCCAAGAAAAAGTCTCTCAGGGATGTTTACTACAACACAAAACACACCTCATTGTCACATGGAAAAAGAGATCCAAGCATCTATGGACTTTATTTGCTCCAGTTCATGCTCAGTTTTTGCATTCGAGGGTAAAGCTCTGTCATTTCCACTGCAGCCCGTATCACTGGATCCAGCCACTGGGAACAAGCTAGGGAGTTTGGGCCCATGACCTAACGGGAGTTGACCAAATATCAGAGTTTGCAAAGAGTTTTTACAGCACCCAACACCAGAACGGACATTTAATAGTATCAAAAGACATCGAAACAAAGCCTATCACTAAGCCAAGTGTCTGTGAGACGCCCGGCTGCCAGAACACCCCACTGCCCTGCCAGCGGGGTGCTTGGGCCTTGCCTCCTTCTAACAGAGAGGGTGGTCCTGCTGTTTCTTCACCGTACTTTCAAAGAAAGCCCTGCACAAGAGGAACAAAAAAGACTCTCACATCCCCAAATCTGAAACCCTTATTCTAAACCTACAAGTTTAAGGATACAAAGCGATGCCCTGGAGGGAGAGGGGCCAGGACTAAAGACAGGGTGCCCGGTACAGGAGGGAGCGGGCCCCGCGCGCCTCGGCCCCTCGCCTCAGCCGCTCCCCTCGCGGCGGGGCGGCACACGAGAAGCCCCCGAGCAGCCCCGCACCCTCCTGGGGCCGAGCCGGGAAGGGGCCGACCCCCACCCCAGCTCCTCGCCTGAGGGGCGGCCGGCGCCGCGGCCGCCCCACCGCCCCCGCAGAAGGAAGGCGGGCAGGCGGCTGCGGGCGCCCCCTGCGGGCGAGGCGCCCTGGGAAGGCGGCCCCAGCGGGGAGCCTCGTCCCCGCCCCGCCACAGCAGCCCCGGCTCTCAGGCAGCCGCCGCCCCACAAGTCCACCGGCTCCCTAACGCCCGGAAACGGCAGTACCGACGGGGGGCTGGGGCTTCCCCCGGCGCAGAGATGAGCGGGCTCGGGGCTGCTGCCGAGCCGCCGGGCTGGCGGCTGGGCAGCGGCAGCAGCAGCAGCGGCGGTAAGGGTGCGGGGGGGAGGCAGGCACCGAGCGCGGCGGGGCGGGAGCACCCACCGGAGCGCCCGCGGCTCCGGCAGGTGGTGAGGGGAGGGAGCGGCGCTGCCCGCGCCTCGCCTCCCTCGGCGCTGCGGGGTCCCGCGGGGCGGCCGGGTGCCATGTTTATGGCGAGCCCCGCTCCGCAGCCCCTGTGCTTCCTCCCTCTCGCAGAGGTCTTTCTTCCTGAGGAGACGCGCGCCGCCGCACCTGTGGATTTCCTGCAGGAGCTGCCCAGTTACCAGTCGGCGCTGAGGCGCCGCGGCGCCGCCGGGGGCACCCAGGAGCGGCGGGCGGCCCCGCAAGGCGCCGCGGGGCTCCGCGCTGTTGAGGCCCGCGGGCCGGAGCAAGAGGGAGGCGAGCTCGCTGCTCGCCCCGCCAGAGAATACCCCTTGAGTATCGCGGAGAAGAGGAGACTAAGGTTAATCTTTACACATTATTTTCCTTTTTTTAAAAAAAAATTAAAATTACCTTTTCCTAAACACAACACAGGTGCGATGGAAGGCTGACAGAGAGCTGGGTTCAGCTGTGTCTGTTTCACCCGCTGGCATGTGGTTTTGACAAGAAGTTGCCCAGGTGCTCGTGCCAAAACGTGGCAGGCTCCCTGTGGCACCTCGGGCCACAGGAGCGTGGCCGGGGGCTCTCAGGTGGCGTGAGGGAGTGGCTGACTGAGGGGAGGAATAGGTCGCATTGGAAGAAATGGGTCAAAACTGGGAATTACCTGCAGCAGCCAAATGCGTTTCTCACTGGCTTCTCTTTTTTTTCCTTTCTTTTTTTTTTTTTTTTTTTTTCCCCCTCCCCTAACCCTTTTTAAATTGTTCTTTGCCGTGAGCTGTAAGTGGTTCCTGCCCCTCTGCTGGTAACCCCCGGCAGGCGGGGGATAGCAAAGGAGTATGCTTTGCCTGGCTTGTATTTCTCTGCTTGTTGTCCCATGTTCATACTGCTAGGCTGAAAGCTCCTTTGAGGAGAGAGGATGCTGGATGTGTTTTTACGTTGTCAGGGAGCGGCTGCACCTTTAAATCAGGTACTTTGTGGTTATGGTTATGGAACAGGAGGGAGGTGAAAGTACAATTAATGTCTGGTGCTCCAGAGAGAACAAGAGTAACTCACTTGCAAGAGCAGTGGGAAGTGGGTTACGGCCTGACCCTGGAGTTAAGTTTAACCCTACAGCCTGTGCACGAGGAACAGCAGATCTACATTATGGTAAAGGAAAGTGCTCAGTACATTGACTTTTTATTTGAAGTTAGTTATCTAAAGCTCAATTCTTCAAGAAAAAGGAACTTCAGTCCTGTGGTCATGGTGTGTGTTAGGAATGGAGCTGGGATATCCCAAGCTTGTTTACATGTTTTAGCACTGAGAGATTCTGGTGGGGCTTCTTGGCACTTCCACGGGTCAGCAATCTGCACGTATTGTGCAGCAGCTGCCAACACAAAATGCTAGATAAGAATGTGGTGAAAGCTGAACACTCAACTTCTGTAACACAGATGAATATGCAGCCCACGCCTCTATTTAAAATGCAGACCAAACACGGGGCAGATAGTTCTCTAAAGTGTCTGTTTAAAACACTACATGCTGCAGCCTGTAGTTTCCACAAAATGAAATCTTTAGAGAGTAGCTGCATTTGCACTTAAAGATGAGGTCATCTGCTGCCTGTTTGATCGTCGCATATAGGGTTTAATTCGGCTTCCTGCTAAAATGCTAATTGTACTTTCATCTGAAAAGGATATGGAAACTTTGTCAACATACGGTGACATGGCGGTGGCATGGCGTGGCAGTCACTCATTTGTGCACTTAAGTAGGGTTGTGTACAAGCTTTTAAAATTGAAACCTGTGTCTTCTACTCTTAGCACGGTGTCCTCATGGGTACTTAGCTGCTGCCCTTCTTCAGTGGCATCAGAGGCTGAAACAGCGTTTGCTGCATACAAGTCAATCTTCAAGCTATGTGTCTGGGAAGTTTTGTCTGTTTTTAAGGTTTCTTAAAAGAAAAAATGAAATGCAAACTCTGAGCCACTCAGAATTCTCCTTGATGCTGTTGCTGACCATGCAGCAATTTTTAAAATGCAAATGTATACATTTAGTATGAAAATCTGTAAGTGAGAAGTGATTAAAAATTATTGACAGTTTATGGCACATCCTTAGTGTTTGTTTGCAGCTTATTATTAGAACAGTACACACCCACACATGTTGGCAAAGAAATACTTTCTCAAATTCATTGAATTGGCACTTTCCAGTGAATTTTTCAAAAGGCTATAAAAACTGAATAATTAAAAATGAATATTTTAAATAACATTTATTTTTGATTATATACTGGAATGTGATATAAAAGTTAAAATTATAAAATCCAAGTGAAATATTTAAGCCTCTTTATAGCTCTATTTTTTTTTACTTCTTTTCATACAGCATATTTTGACATTTCATTCTGATTTTGAGATCTGTGAATTTTCTACAAAAATAGCATAGTTTTCTGTCTTGAACAGCTGCATTTATGACATTAAAATAGGAAAGCCAAATATTTTAGAGAAATTTTTTAAGAGCCTCTTGGTGAAGATGCTCTGGTCAGAAGTTTTGAGGAAAGAACCTTCTCTTCCTTTTCCAGCCATTTGTAAATATGAAACCATTAATGGCAACTTCCCTGAGATCCCTCCGGGAAGTTCAGCTACATATTTTTTCTGTGTTGTGCTATTGTCAATTGGCTATTTATTTTTTTTCTCCAAGACAGACAAGTGTTTTCTGTTATTTGAATTAACTTGCTGTCACAGTTACCAGGAGGAACAGATGAGGACAGCCAGCATGTGTTACTCCAACTTTTAGCAATGTGCTATACTTCTGAAGGCTGCAAGCAGGCTCCATCGTGCTAGGCCCTGTTACATGTAGTGAAAAAGTATTTCTTGTGCTCAGTAACTGTATTTCATGATTCTTAGGGACTGTCAGCAGGCTGATATAAAATATTTATCTGGATGGAAACAGTGGAAAAGAGCTAGCAGTAAATCATTGAAAAAAGTCCTCAATGAAGTCAAGGAGTTGTCATCTTACCTGGAGCTTTGGCGACACGATATTCACAGTATAGAAGGTATTTACTGTCTTACATCAATTTCTCCTCTTTCAGGTTATTTCTGTTATTGGTAGTTACGTGTGTGAGCATAGTTTCAGATATAACTATATGTGTTTAAGAAGTTTCCTGCTTCCTTTGTTATTGCTGATTGAAAATTCATGATCGGCTAGAAGGAAATATATTGGAGAAAATGATTAAAAAGTCACATTTCCATTTCAGTTATATTGCTAAAAGCCTGCAGTACTTAAAGCTAGTGTTAGTAATGTTTCTTCAGTTAACTCAATGTAACTGAAATGATAATCTACTCGTTCTGTATTTTCAATGATTTTATCGTCTTAATTATTGGCACGTGTTTCTTCTTATTCCCAGGGAAATTTGGTACTGGCATCCAGTCCTACTTCTCCTTCCTGCGTTTTCTGGTCCTGCTGAATTTTATAATTTTTGTCCTGATGTTCAGTTTTGTTACCCTTCCCAGCGTCATTTCTAAATATGGAATATTCAACAGTAGCTTTGCTAAAATTCCTCCAAAGAACATAGGTAAACATCTTCTCTATCTACTGATGTTGTTTGCAAGATTCTCCCTTTCCATCAGCTTCTCCACCACCTCCAAGGACAAAGAAGTGCTTTTTTTATAAGAACTTGCCATGTTTGAATTGACTTAATATTGCAGTTTAACGGGCATTACCATTTGGGTGACTTTTCCTGCCTTTCTTTTGACAGAGCCTCACTGCACAGTTTATAAACCTAGTGGTAATAAGGGACTTGTTTACTTCTATACTTACCTCAAAGATTTGCTCAGTGGCACTGTAAGTAATTAGTTTTATTTTTTTTATTAAGTTTCTGTGTCTCGTGTGTGGAATGCAAAAACATTGGGGAATGAAGCTTTGATAATTTTGAAAAATGATAAGGTATATGCATCACTGAGGTGAAATTAGCCTTTATCTTTTATCTATGAGAAGGGGAGTTTTCAAACTGACTTTTACTGAGCATCCACAAGGCCTGGTTGGCCATGCCTGCAGCCTGCATCTCTCCTCCCCAGCTGCTAAATGTTACATATTCTGGAGCACACTGCTTATTGTGCTCTCTGTGTAGGGTCTCAGTGTCCTTGTCAGAGAGCTCATTGATTGGAGAGGGAGGGATTTTATGCACGTCATGTCTGCATTACAGTTTGGTAGAGGAAATGGCAATATTTAGGAGCTACAGACTGTTGTAGGTTGTTGGGGCCTCCAATAGTAACTTTTAATTTACAAAACGGTTGCTTGATACCAGGTTGGATTTAACTGGGCAGTTGCTGCTACTGTTACAAATTCTATTTAAACTTCATGTTTTCACAGGGGTTCCTTGAAATGACAAGTTTGTTTTATGGCTATTACACAATAGACACTGCATGGCTCAGTATCCTGAGGTACAACTTGCCACTAGCGTATCTGCTGGCTACGTTTGCCTACCTTGCATTAAGTCTCATCTGGATAATAAAAAGGTAAAGATGTTGGTATAGTTTATTTACAGCTACCTGTTGCACAGTTTACATTGCATTCTTGCTTGTAGGGAGCATGCTGTATTCTAGAACTGTTTTGTATGGAAATGGAGAATCTTTTGCTTGAGGATGCAGTGCCACAGTAGCCTTTGTCTGTGTTTGGGAAACTGAGCCAGCAAAATAAATAAAAATAAACAAATTTGATGTATTAGTTTTTCATAGGTACACATACATATAAATAAAAGACCCGCAACTATACAGTAGTTGTTGTTGGAGAATTTTATTTTGGTTTGTTTTTTTTTTTTGGGGGGTGGGTGGGTGTGTTTCTATCTCAGTTTCCTGAGACAGCTCTTTGAAGTGTCAGAGAAGCACTGGATGAGGTGAGGAGGTATGACTGTGGCTAAGTGCAGAGGGAAGTAACCTGTGTCAGTCACGGCTTCAGCTGACTTTGCTGCAGAACCTCACACTGAAAGCTTTCTGGAGACTTGCTGGTGTAAAGCAAATGTGGCTGTTTGCACATAGGGATGGGTGTCATTTGGACTTTGATGAGCCAGGTTGCTTGAGGTGTGGTTTTTTGTTTTGTTTTCTGTTGATAAAATATGTCTTTTCGTGAATGAAGTGAAGTTGCATTTTTCTCTAGGTCTGTGGAAGGATTTAAGCAGAACTTGGTGCATGATGAAGATCAATTTCAGAGTTACTGTAACAAAGTCTTTGCAGGCTGGGACTTCTGCATTACAGATCCAAATGCAGCACAGCTAAAACATCGCAGTTTGCAATATGAGCTCCAAGTGAGTAACTTTCATTTTTCTATGATTACGGTTTCATATAGCTTAGATGGCTAAAACAGAGAAGTGTATAATTCTGCAGATAATGGGATAAAGGTAAGAAGGATTGAAGTAGTTTATATTGGGGGCAGGGCAACCCACATCCTCTTGCGTGCTTTCTAGGTAGCTAGAATTGTGGTACAATGTCAGAAGGATTGGTACTGAGGTTGACAGCCCTTCCCCCATCCACTGGGAACTGAAGCCAGCCTCTTTGCTGCTTGTCTTACCTGCCTCTTCCTCACACTCCAGTGCTGCTTCCTGTGTTAGTTTCTGCATAATCCGACAGGAAAAGCTATCCCCACTGTGGACAAAACCCTTGTACTGTTGGGAATCAGTTTGAGTGTACTGGGTTATAAGTCTGCAATGTGATAGGCAGTAGTTTGTGGAGAAATAGAATTCAGATGGTACTTTTCATACAAGTTGAGAGCATTGATGCAGTAAGAAGATACTGGAATTTTTTCACTAGGTGTCTTTGATGCGCATGCACATTAACTGATACAGCTAATAGATTTCCCAAATCATAAAGCTCTCTGAAAAGGGAATCTGAAAGGCTTTTCTAGTGAAACCAGTACTTTCTTTTTGCTCTCTGTACACCGGAAGCAGAGATTTGTGTAATGGAACAATTACCTTTGAAAAGATTCTTGCACTCCAAACCACAAAGCAGTAATTACAGATTTCATAAATTACAGTGAGTTGCTTTCTGCTGTAGTAAAGTTCACAGTCATCTTTTTTCATCACATAACAAGAGCCTCCTTCACATACCACACTTCTGTCTCTAGAACTCAACCCTTAGAAAAACTTGCCCCTTAATATGACTGTTTGATGGAAGTCAGTCCTCGGAAAATACCTGGGAAATCTCTTGGTTTGCCCATGTTAAATTGCCTTCACAAGCGATACTGTATTTCCGTGTCAGCTAAGGTGAAACATACCAAGTTTATGTGACAAGCTGCTCAAGATTGTACTTCTTTCTCTCTGTGCCATCCCCCAATTTTCCTTCACAAAGAGCAGGAGATGGAAGTTTGAGCCATAGCAGTGAGGCTGGTTACTTACCTGCAGAAGAAAGGAGATGAGTGAGCTGATTTACCTGCTTCAGAGTTTAGAACAAAGCTATTTGAGATCAGTCCCTCATGATAAGCAGACAGATTGTCTTTCTGTAGTCAAGGAGATTTGTTACTGATGTATTAGAGAGAAAAGGGTTATGAGACGCTTGTCTTTGGCTACTGGGCCCTCAGCCTGAAGGAGACTGAGCACACAGGGGCTTCCACTCCTGCATGGACCTGTTTGGGTGTCCTGGTTTGAGTGACACAGGACTAATTTATCTTCTAATGCTTGGGAAAACTACTTTTAGAAGACTCTGGTGTCTGAATTTGTGAAAATACTTACTTTATAGCCAGCTGTGGCATGTGGGTTTCAGTGTCTCAGTGTTTTCAAGCTCGCCAGGTGCAGGGATAAGGAGGAGCAAGACCTGACCACTTGACCCAAGCTGGCCAACACAGTTATTTCATACGATGAATGTAACTTTCAATATAAATTAGAAAGTTTGCTGCAAAGCTGTCTCTCCCTTGATGGCGGCGATCCAGAGAACTTCTTGCTCTGGTGCCGGACCGCTCAGCCCTTCCCTTCTTCCTGAAGCCATAGCATTTGCAGTGTCTGACGTTTACTGTCCACTGCTGGCACAGTGGACAGTATCAGCTTCCTGCTGATATAATTGGCTGAGATAATCCTTGTTTATTTTATATTGGTATTGAGATCAATATTGGTTCTTTAGTGTTATTACTGTTAATTATTTAGTCTTATTCTATTAAATCTGTTTATATTTCAACGCCCAGGTTTCCTTGTTTTTTTGCGATTCCCCTTCCTGGGTGGGGAGAGGTCATTGGGTGATAGAATAATAGTCTAAACAATAATAAATTGTTGTGGGTTTCTCAAACCATAACATTAAGTCAAGGAAAAGGTACTCTCTGTTCAGTGTGCTTGGGCAGGCAGTGGAGTGACCCTCCTAGAACAGGCTATGGATTTGCACATCCCAGAGGCAGAAGGCATGGTGTCAAGTGTTGTATGCTGCACCGGAAAACTACACATCCTTTGTCTTTTGTTTGTAGACAGACTTGGAGGAAGAAAGACTGAAGCAAAAAATAGCTGACAGGACGATGAAAGAAAAGCTACGCATCTACTCTCTGAGAATCTTTATAAATATAGTTGTCATTGCAGTTTTATCAGGGTGTTTTTACTGTATTTATAGAGCAACTGTCTTCTCTCAAGAAAACTCCAATGTAAGTATCAGATGTGACATTAGGAGAGATTCAATCGGGGCTAGTGATTACAGCAAGAGGAACTATTGTGAAAGAGTCAAGTATCTTAATATAGAACCTTTCATGCAAGGGATCTGAAAATGCTTTGTAGAAACCTAAAATATTTTTAGTAGGAGAGAGTGAGAAAGATCAAGAACCATGTGCAAAAAAACTCCCTGTGATGTCTCCCTTTGATACAATGGCTCCAGTGTCATCTGCTCTGGAGCTAACACAGCTGACAAGAAAATCAGCCCTCGCTTACCTTCCCAAGTAACTGTTCTCACCTCGTTGTGATCTGCTAGTACAAGCACTTGTGTGTCTGGGCAGTGAAGTGGCTCGGGTAACTGATCTGGTTAAAACAAACTTCATTGTGATCAGTTTCTTGAGGTGGTTTGCTGCTCAACTACAAAAATGAACAGCAGGGGAAGGGGACAGTAGAGATTATGATCTGTATTGTGAGTTACAGTTGTGTGGGGAAACAGGAAGGCTTTGAACACGGAGCACTTTGCAGAAGAAAAGGTTCTTGCATCAGTAGTGGAAAGAATCAGGTTGGGTGGGGTTGTTCACCCCTGTCAGGACAAGCAGATGGGAAGAGCGATTCAGAAGCAGAACAACAAAAGCAGACGACTGTTTCAACAGTTTTGCAACAGTAATTGACTTTTCTGTAGGATCCCAGGGTTGAATTAGCCTGATATGAATGGGAACCACAGTTTTTCTGTCCCCTCTGTTCATTGGTGATGTGATGGGCACTGGCTGCATGTGGGGAAAATTGTGCATGTGGTGGACCTAACTCTTCTCTAAACTGCCAGGATTGCAGAGAGATAAGCAGGAAATGGGGACTAAAATGTTTGTGTTAGAGGTATTGTTTGAGGTCAGAGAAAGAGGATAGCACAACACCGAACAACTCGAAAAACAGTTTCACTTGCTGTCGGCTTTATGTGTAAAGGTTGATACCTTGACCCTTGCCTAAATGAATAGGTAGAGAAGCTTGCTAAGACAGTAGGAAAGTCAGGGGAGCTGCTTGGTACCAGTGAGAATAACTTTAAAAGTGTCTGCACTTCAGCATAGGTGTGAAAGCTGGTAGCCTTAGTGCTGGGTTAGACAGCATAGTCAGACACAAGCCTTAGTGAGATGTGTCTCTTCAAACAGAAGCTTTTGGGAAGCGCTAAAATACTCATACCTGGAGGTGGGGGGAGTTACTGGTGAAGGGAGCAGGAGAAAGCAAGGATGTGTAGCAGCAAACTGGAGAGATAAATAGCAGTGGTCAGGCTTGTAGTTCCAAATATAGGTGGAGGATGAAGACAGAGTAAAAGATGCTACCTAAATCCTGGACAGGAGAGGCTGGTGGGTAGCTGGAGAGACCACGATGTCAGGAAGCTGTGTTTTCTGTTAGTACTCTCTTGCTCTCATCTCTTCTCATACAGGACGTCAGCAATACGAACTTCCAGGCTAATCTCTTAGTGCAGTATTTGCCTTCAATAGTGATCACACTGGCCAACTTCATTGCTCCTCAGATCTTCTCATTTCTGATCAGATTTGAAGATTATTCACCAGCCTTTGAAATCAGGCTGACACTGATGAGGTAAGGACATTTTTATTGTGGCCTTGGATGTTTCAACATCTCATTCTTGGTAGTTTAGAAGTATTGTAAGCATTCAAATATGAAGAAGCAAAGAGGTTGGACTCTGCACTGGAGGGCCTGGACATGGGAAGCCAAGCAGGCATTGTTTGACTTATGTTTAGTTGGAAACTAATTTTAAATTTGGAAACAATAGCTTGTTTTGATGACAGTACAGTGCAGTCATTTCAGTGTCCAGGTTTCTCTCTCAGTCCCGTTTAGCTGTGTGATCTGGACATCTTCAACAACCTGAATAAATAGTACAGAAGTTGTGGCTGCAGAGCTGTGTATTCACACTGCTTTGTGTGCGGCAGTTCCTAGAATGAGCAAATGTGTGTGTACAGCAGTGACTGAAGCAAGGCTTTGCTCAAGGCAGCAATTAAAAGTTTTGAGATAAAAGATACTTCAGTGTGAGACCATGAAGAACTAGCATTTGGCAGCTTAAGGCAGCAAGATCTGGGTTGAAGCATCTGAACTCTGTCAAGCCCTGTGCTTTGTATTTCTGATTTGGCTAAGTGTCTCTGAAGGCCTGACGCCACCTGAGAGGGAAATGCTGCACACAGAGTTGTTACCTGGCCTCTCAAACCGTACTTGAGAGAATCGCAGCCCATTGTGGGGTCAAGATCTGAAATGACTGATCTAGGAATAATACTGCGAAAAGAAATGGGACTGTAGCCTAAAGCAGGGAAGGTGAAAAGCAATGTAACTTACTACTAAGAAAAGAAATGTGTTTGTTATCTAGCTGGTCATTCTGTTAATGCTCTGTACAACCCTTTTGTGTTTTGAGCCTTCCTTGGACTCCTGTGCAAGTTGACGCAGGTGTTAGAATGGCTCTTTTTTTGGCAGGTTTGGAATTGGGTTTTGCCTGTCTTCCAGGTGTGTCTTTGTGCGGTTGGCCAATATCGGTGTTCTCTTGTTCTCGCTGTGGAGTCAGATCTCCTACTGTGCCACCGACAAGTGTAAGGCCTGTGGATACAATTATGAACTTTATCCTGTAAGCAGATTTATCTTGGTCTTTAATCATCTGAATTTAGGAATAGAGATTAGTTTTGCATGAGACTCGCTTGTCTAGAGGTATTCAGAATCAGACCTGGGATTTCTGTTCATGTTATACCTGGTGCTGGTTCTTGCTGCACAGTGCATACCAGTACAGTTTGTACAAAGATCTTTTGTTTATCTAAAACTCTCATTAGAATTAGTCCAGTGGCAGATTATTGTTTAGCATAGACTTTCTGACTACCATGAGGATTGTTTGAGGTAGCTCTGTTTTGGAGACAATTGTGTTACTTTCTACTGCTCCAAAAAGGAAAATGGTCTTTCCTCAAAAAAAAAAAACCCAACACACAAAACCCAGCAAAACAAACAAAGAAAAAGCTTGGCATGGCAGCTCTGAAACACTTAAACATTTTAGAAAGGAGAATTAATACAATATAAACTTTATGGTATTAACAGAGATGTTTGTTGCTTTAGCGATTGACCAATTTATTTTTCACTTGTTATTTAGACTCCTAATCTCGGTTTTCCTGACTTGTTTTTATAGTGCTGGGAATCTGAAGTTGGGCAAGAAATGTATAAACTGATGATATTTGATTTTATTATAATTCTTGCTGTGATCCTGTTTGTGGACTTTCCTAGAAAGTAAGTATATCTGCCTTTTGAGCATACTTTTGCAAATGACGTATGAAACATATTTTCTTTTTTCTGTTATTAATTCCCCATATTTCTAACCAGGTTACCAGTTTTAAAATAAAACATAAACATATTTCTGGTGTGAGCACTTGTTTGCTATTCAGATAGCTGTGTAGTTTTTGATATTTGAGCCTTTTTTTTTTTTCTTCAGACATTTTTCTGTTACGTTGTCTAATGCTTAAATGCTAAATGTCGATGTGTTCCAAATGTGTTAGAATTCAGCTAAGCTCTATAACTTCAATTTAGAACTAATGATATTCCTTGTCTTTAGGTTGTTAGTTACTTATTGCTCTTGCAAGCCAGTTCAGTGGTGTGGATTGCAGGAATTTGGAATTTCTGACAATGTCCTGGAAATCATTTATGGGCAGACTATCTGCTGGATTGGAACCTTCTTTTCACCACTTCTCCCTGCAATAGCGACTATAAAATACTTCATCATCTTTTACATTAAAAAGGTAATGAAGGTGTGTGGTAAACAAACAAAATTGAGCACATCTGTGGTTTTTGTAATACAGGTATGCAGTTGATTTAAAACAAACAAAAAACCCTAAAACCCCGCAAGGATGCAGTGTACTGGAAATAAGGTAATGGTGTTCCATTTTCTGTAGGTTTTTGCTTTTAAGAGAAGGTAGAATTTTGCTTTGAAATCAAGCAAGCCAACATTTTAATAACTACCTCTTCAATTACTTGTCTGGGTTTGGGGTTTTTTTTAATAAAATCTTTTTACGTAATAAAACTAGTTTATAACCCTTTTCTGCAATAATCTATTTACTAGCAACACAGCTTGGAACTTGGACAGGATTTTGCCAAGCTGCTAGAAGTTTGGAAGTAAAATGGAAAATCCAAGCTGGGTTGGATGTTCAAGATGTGATTTCTGCATATTAGAAGCTTTGCATTATGACCAGACAGCTTCTTCTCTGCATCAAATTCTTACTGATATTTTAGCTCGTACAAGAGGGGATGTATCCAGTGAAGATGTGGCAGAACAAAGCTAAAGGCTGTGCCATGGATCATACACCAAATGACTATGCCAGGTGACTCTGTGCAAGTGTATGAGGCCCTCTGGATCAAATTCTTACTCAGAACAGGAGACTTATACCAGAATGTAAAACGTTCTTGTCTTAGCCCTTTTCGGTCTGTGTACATCAAAGGAAGGATGGTTATGTGGTAGGTGGTATCATATTTGAGAATGGAAAATTCAGTTGGTGGGGAAAGTGTACTTGGACGTATGTATATAGATGTACTGGTAACAGTCTTGCTCACTTTCTATCTTCAGATCAGTTTGATACACACACGTAAACCTGCAGCTAGGCCTATCAGAGCATCAAGTTCCAATTTTTTCTTCTTGGTGGTGCTGTTGATTGGGCTTGTCTTGGCTTTTATTCCTTTGGGAATCAGCATAGCACAGTAAGTGACAATTTAACTTCTATGAAGTTGACATTTATTCTAAGGTTGTCAGTTCCCTAAAAACAGACACAACTTTGGAATGACAAATTGGAATAAAATATGTATATAGTATATAATAAATTATAACTTAGTTCATATAAACAAAAATTACAGTTTTAAAGACAAAGGCCACTTTTACCCCGTCAGCAAAATGTGCTGGGCTTGTGTTGGATTATGTTGTGTTTACATTTTGGTGTAGCGCCTCCCTTCTATTCTGCTTCTTTGACAGTATCCCCTCCTCCAAGGCGTGTGGGCCATTCAGGAGTTTTAACACTTCCTGGGCGGTTGTTCCAGATACAATACTGGGGTTTCCAACAGGTCTGCAGCAGGTCCTTTATGGCATAACATCAGAAGCATTTGCAGTGCCTTTTTTTATGGTTATTTGGTGAGTACTGTGGAGACCTGACTCAGTCATGCAGTTGCATGGTTCATTTCCTTCCTTACTGAACTGATACCAAACAACTATTGGACCAGATATTCCATCTGCAGTCAAAAGCATCAAAGCCCATATGAATCCTCAGCTCTTATGTCTTTGCCCATGTGTTGATGCTCATTAGCTTTATTCCATTTCCTCTTGCATGTCCTATATCCCACACTTGTCTTTCTCAGAAGTGTTGACTGTGAATCATTCTGCAAATCAATATTGTAAGCCCTATGATCCCAAATCCTATCTGCAAACCCTGGTTTAAAAGAAAAACAACCCAACAACAAACAAAACCCCCAAAACAATCATTCTGTAAGATAAAATTCGATACAGAATCATAGAATTTTTAAGATTGGAGGTCATCTATAGAGAGCATCTAATCCAACCCTCTTACTCAAAACAGAGTCAAGTAGAGCAGATGCTCAGGAACTGTGTCCAGTTAGGTTTTGAATATCTCCAAAGATGGAGACTCTACAACCTCTCTGAGCAACCTGTTCCAGTGTTTGGTCAGTCTTTCAGTAAAAAGTTTGGAGTTTTTTTTCTTACGTTTAAATGGAACTTTTGTATTTCAGTTTAACTCGACTGTTTTTAGATCTTGGAGCCTTGTTACCTGATACTTTCTACAACTTCTACGCTTGAGAAACCATGCAGTTTATTTCGGACTCTTCCCCCCCCTTTCTTCCATAGCACGTGTTTATGTGTGTTCTCCTGAACTGAACCTGTTATTGCATACACAGGAAATACCAAGTCCTCTTTTTCGGTTTGGGTGGTTTTTTTTTTTACTTTATCATAAAGCCTACGTAAGAGGTGGAGGATGACTTGCACTGCTACCCTACTACTTATTATATGGAAAATAAAATACTTGATACATGTAGGCATTTGTGCCATTCTAGTTCTTGCTACTGCTCTTCATCATGTAATGCACTGTGGATAATCAGGGTCACGGATTACATCTGGAACATATGCCGTAAGGAATGGCTGCAATACTGCTCTGTGGCTGCTTACCATAGTTACAAACCCCAATGGGAGCAAAGAGTTACTCCAGTGAAACGTCATTAAACTTGATTTCTGAGGAGCAGAGCCCCCATACATACACTTAGAGCAGAGCAGGAACTGACAGTAGCTGTCAGAACACAATCTGTAACATCTGAAAGTGGCTGTGCCTCTATGTCCCCTAGCACTCTGTCCCTGCCTGCTGGCAGCACAAATATCTCAGCCAATGCTTTTGAGCAGAGCTGTGCCCAACCTACTCCAGGTGGATATTGATTTTTTTTTATTTTTTTTTAATTTTATTTCTTCTCCAGCAGCTTCTCATCTGAAGGAAATGCACAAACTGACAATTTCTCTAGCCCATAACAGCCTTTTTCTGACTAATTCCGTTTTGCATGATGCTAACACATAATGTTGGTTTGTTGTTTGCAGCCTCATTATGTTCTATTTTATTGCCTTGGCTGGAGCACACAAACGAGTGGTTGAGCAGCTGAGGGAGCAACTGGTTATGGTAAGATTTGACCCACTTTTCTGTACCCCTCAAGTTTTCTGTGTTGCGTCAGTAATCGGACACGCAAAGGAACAACAGTTTTCATAGTCTTCTGAATACTTGGTGTTTGCACAGGCAGTGAGGAATGTTTTACAAATTACACAGAAAAAAATAACCGAAAGCTTATAGTATTTCTCAGTCCAGTTGTTTTTCTTGGGTATCAGCTGCAACTGCAGCGAGGTCTGGTTATATCAGGCAACGCGCATGCATGAGATGTGCCTCTGAGAAGTGGTGTCCCTGTTCTTTATCTGTTGTCTTGCTTAAATCCACCCATCTGCATGGTTTTTTTCTGCCAAACAAGAACCTGAATCTTGTGCTTCCTCTCCCCTCCACCATCTTACACAACCCCCACCTCTATTTTCTTCTCCGCCCTCACAGACAGGCACCCAACTCCCTCCCCTTCCCTCCAGCCCTGTGTTTCTACTCCATCATGTCTGGAGTTATTCCTGAGTGCAGGTCCCAGCACCGCTTGCAAAAACTACTCAAGGTGGAGCGAGTCACCACTAACTAGTCCTTTGGAGAACGCTGCCAGTGTAGACATGCTGCTTTGTGACCATCAAAAGCTGCTGCCATGTTAGACAGTGTTCATGTGCTGTGGTGTGTCAAACTCTGCTCTAGTCAGAACCCGGCCTCACTAAGACGACTGCTTGCTTTCTTAGGAAACAGCCCATTTCTTGGTATGTGCTTCTTTTAGATATGGCGTTTAAAAACCTGTCCTTAGAAAAACATTGTGCTGAGGACAGATTTTTGAAGAGTAAGGAATTTAGGAGCAAAAGCCTTACTGCTTTTTCAAGGGTTGCCAAATCAGTTAGGAATTCTAAAAATCCTTGCGTACCTTTTTTTGTACCTTTTTTTTTTTTTTTTTTTTTTTTTGTTCACTGTTGTTAGGCTTCTTGGAAGCATGGGCTTAAGTTTTTAGATGTGTGAGATGTTATTACTAGGCTCAATGCAGAACTGTTAATATGTGACCTAATATGAAATAAATGAAGTCAAGGCTATTGTAAACTTAAAATTGTTCAGGCAGTCGAGAGTGTGCTGGGAGCCGCTAATTAGAGTACAATGTGGTAAGTGCACCTGTTTATTTCTGTTAAAGAAATGAACTGTCATAGATAACTTAGGCTACTTCTGTTCATCTAGAGCGTACTGTTTATTCTCTCTTTCCAGGAGAGTCGTGACAAGTTGTTCCTAATCAGAAAGATAACAGAAGCTCAGAGGCATCCTTGAAAACCAGGAAAACCCAGAAGGACTTGACTTCCTGAAACTCCCAGAACCACTAGATAGGGGTAGAACCATCTGCAGCACCTAAAAACTGAGGAGCTGACTGGCACCCCGCCACTGCGGTCTGTGTAGTGGACGCTTATGGTCCTAGTCTTCATTATGCTAGTGAGCCTTAAAGTTTCCAAGACTGGAAATGTAGCTAATTTATACTGTTAGACCTGTCAAAAAAATTGTGTGGTGAGACACTTTATTGCTGCTACAGTTTCAGGGTTGTTGGAGTCCATGGTTTTTTCAGGGGTTTTGGGTAAAATGTGATCAGAACTGCAACTGTGTTTAAAAACTTTGTACTGTTTTTAGAAATTATGAATCAGGAGGGAGGGGAAAGGTGTGGTTTTACATGTTTCCAGCTCATTTCTTTTCTAAAACCAAAGGAAGAGGGAGACGTACATCAGTATTTCGAAATAGTGCATAGGAGAAGAAAATACGGCATGGGTTTGAAACTAGTTTTCTAAATATTTTGAGAGAAGAGGCTTCGATACTTATTTTGCTCTGAAATAGCGAGCGCAGCTGAACACTGAATAGCTTCACAAAACGATGCGGAGCAGGTGAGGAGGGGGCACCCCTCCCTCCCGAGCAGGGGGGCCGGTGCTCGGGCACAGCCTCTCTGTCCCAGGGGGGCCTGGGGTTTATTTTAAATGTGTTAAGGCATTATTACTTGTGTTTTGTTCTTGTATGAACGTCTTGACTACTGTTCTCTCTGTCCTAAAATGTGAGTATTTGAGAGTTAAGTTATAGTTTGGAAATACGGCATTTAGAAACTTACGTGTCAGTACCCTTTGAATTCATGTTTCTTCTCGCCTGAATGAACTGCTGGAGCTGTGTGGCTCAGGGGGAGCGGTATTTCTAAGTAGACTACTAGCTGTTCCCTTCGTTTAAACATTGCGCTTAAGGGTTTTCTGTACAGAACTCCGTTTATTACTTGAAACTTGCCAGTAGCACACTGTTAGTTAACATGTGAGAGCCTATTCTTGTATAATGTTTTGGAATGTCTCCTGGCTTCATTTTAAAGAAATTAACATTCAATAAATGATTTATTTATTTATTTATTAATGTTTTACCGTGAGCTTGCCTTGACTCGCAGCGGGCCGGGCCCCGACGGGCCTCAGCTCGCCCCGCCCCCGTTGCCATGGCAGCCCGGGACGCCGGCCCTGACTGACGGCTCCGCTCTCCAGTGCGGCGGCGCTGGGGAGCCAATGGGAATCGTGGTAGGGCGGGATGGTGGCGGGGTGAGGGGGAACCGGCGCGGAGGCGGCCCGCGGTGATGACGTCGCGGCTCTGCGACGCGCCGGAGGAGGCGACGGGGTCAGCGGGATGGAGGTGGCCGCCGTCGTGGCTTCGGCCGTGCGGCGCTCGCTGGGGCAGTGCCGGCCCCTCCGCTGCGGGGCGGGTAGGGGTTCGGGCCGGCTCCCGCGCCTGCCCACCCCTCACCTGTCGTGGCTTCGCCCAGGACGACGGCGGTGGGCCTCGCACCGCCGCCTGGGCCCGCCTCGCACCGCCCGGGGCCGTCTCAGGCCGCCCGGGCCCGCGGGTGGCAGCGCCCGCCCCGCCTCGGAGGGGGCCTGGGCGGCGGCAGAGCTCGCGTCACCTTTGTCTCTCCGGCAGGTCTCCGGGGAAGGTGGCCTGTGCCCGCCGGAGGGGCGTCCCTCAGGCGCTGCAGCACCCGGGTGACTCTGGAGGGCGTCAACAGGCCCGTCATAGACCGCATCATCCGGGTGGACCATGCCGGGGAGTACGGGGCGAACCGCATCTATGCGGGGCAAATGGCCGTCTTGGGCAGATCAAGCGTGGGACCGATTATCCAGGTGAGCGGACCGGAGGGCGATCGCTCTGTTTCTGGTTAATTTGCATTTGCTTAACAATGGTCGAATGAAGTTGTAAGATCATAGCTTTCATAGTAAGATAAGTAAGCCCATGTTCTTCTAAACACGTTTAAACATGGAGGGTTTATAAAGAGTGGTGGGATTAGTTGGTAAGGGAGTTACCAGTACTGCAGTTGCTGTAATCTTGTCACAAAGACTCTTATTTTGCAAATGTTGTTATGTTGCCTGTTTATAACTATTCTCATCTGCCTTTCTTTAACATTTCCTGTTTGTGATGTGAATAGTCTTACTTCTGCAACCAAAAGTGTGAGTGGCTGAGCTGGTTTGGTTTTCGTTGTGTTAATTAGTTTTATTGGAAACGTTTAATTTTTCTGGTTTTATACCTTATTGTGACCTGGTTCCTTTGCAGCAAATGTGGAATCAAGAAAAAGATCACCTGAAGAAGTTCAATGAACTAATGGTTGCGTACAGAGTTCGACCTACTGTTTTATTGCCTTTTTGGAATGTAGCAGGTTTTGTTTTAGGTGAGGTGGTACTATTACTACTCATTGTTTTGTGAATTCTTCAAATGTGTAAATTACTTGTATTGCTTCAGATTTCATTGTTTGTATATGTTTGGTGCCACAATGGCAGGGGCTGGAAGTGCTTTACTTGGAAAGAAGGGTGCAATGGCTTGCACAGTGGCAGTGGAGGAGAGTATATCGGATCACTACAACAGCCAGATCCGAACTCTTATGGAAGAAGACCCAGAAAAATACAAAGAACTCTTGCAGGTATTTAACTGTGACTTAAAAAGTAGTTTAACATATTCATTGAACTATCTAATGTGACTTTAGTCTTTTAAAATAATATGCTCTTAGAATTTACAGTAGATCGCTTTTTGTTCTGTCACTTAGAATGCTGAAATCAACAGAAACTTTAAGTTAAAACGATGGTTTTTTCTTTCAGCAGCACTAAATTGATCAAGTACCAAAATGAAAATGTACGTTGGATTAGTTTCAGCATGCTTTCAGTAATTCAGCATTTCCCTTTTGATTGGGAGAATTATGCTTTAATTTTGATTACTTTTAATTGAAAGGAAGGGTTGAGAGGGGAAACAAAAGGAGAAAATATGATTGTGGAGTAACATTTTGCTGATATTGGATATGCTTATATGTTCAGAGCATGTAAGGAGCTAATGTTTGTCTGCAACAAAATTATTTCCCAAGTATTTTAGGCATCAAACTGGGACACGTTCCTGTAGGGTGCTTGTCAGAGACTGATGTGTTTCCACATGCAGCACATCAAGCGCTTGCTTTAGGGTCCATGTGTTCATTTCCATTTTTGCTGACTATCAGTATGTTCAGTTGTGCATAGTTTAACATGGAGCCAAGCCTGGTTACTCCAAATGTGCCTTCTTGTTACAGAAATAGTATCTGAAGTAACCCAGATCTTGCTGACGCGTGCACAAGGGAAATACTACCCCTGCAAATAAAGACTATATACCGAGAAGGGCACAAAATAAAGAGAAAAAGCTGAGCAGCAAGGTTATTCACAGGGTCAATATGAGCAGCACTGGTGATGAAACCAAGTGTGATGCGAACCTGTTGGGCAGGGACAGTGCTTGGGTGTCTGTAAACTCTGAGCACTTTACTGAGCAATCCTAGTTATCTGCAGGCATCTCAGGAGAAAATTCTTAAAACCTTTTTGCCCCAGTTGAAACATTAGAAGACTAAAAAATAGTGTTCTTTAGAGTATGCTAGAATGGACAAAAGCCTTGTTTGCTTACAGGGAAATACCCTTACTGATTATCTGGCAAGGCAGGGACCTTAATTGCATTATTTAAATTGTCAGAATAATTTGTGTGTGTGAAACTAATTAGTGTTATGAGTTACTATGACTATAGGTTATAGGTTTTCTTGAAACAGTGAAAGAGATAGTGATATATTAAACAGCAGGTTAGTTTTTAAAGACTTTTTTTTTTTGAGAATATTAAAAGAACTTTAGGTTTGGGGAATGCTGTAAATAATTCCCTTCTTGGTGAATTGGAGATTCAGGTCTTTGAGAAGCTTTTGAGACCTGGGCCTCAGGTGCCTGTCCTGGTCCATGCAGTTGTCAACAGCATATAGTTTTGTATACTAGCTGCCTTGATTTCTCTGCCAAGTAGACTTACTAATTAACCGCTACTTTTACAGATAATAAAGCAATTTCGGGATGATGAACGGGAGCACCATGACATTGGGCTTGAGCATGATGCAGAAGCAGTAAGTACAACGTTAACTAATTGGCACTGTTAGAGAGGACGTAGATGTGATACTCTTACCTTCCTTGTCCAGTGACTGTGATGTACTTCTTTATTTGAGAAATAGAAAATAAGGCACTTGATATTCTTTCCCAAAGATAAATATAAGAAAACACTGCAGCTTTCATTTTTCTAGAACAGAATTCAATCTGTTGGAACTCATGTCAAGTGTTAAAGTGATTGTGTTTTCCTGAGAGGTGTCCTCTGCACAGTTCTTAATTTTATTTTAAGCTTAGATTAAATATTTTTTTTAAGATAAGGCTAACAAGTGCTATCCATACAGCTGGGAACTTGAGGCATCATCTTGGTAGACAAACACAACCATGTGAAGTACTGAACTACATTCCAACCTCCCTTGAATACTGTATGAGGGATGTGTGACTTCTTTTTTTCGTCTTGACGTACATTTGTTGAGAAATGGAAACATTCTGCGAAGTTGGTAGTTCTTAATTTAGCTTTCTCTAGGGTAGATTAGACTACAAATACAGGCGGTTTTTGGTGGTGGGTTTTTTTGTTTGTTTATGATTTTCTTTGTTTTGTTTTGTTTGGGTTTTTTTAGATACTGCTTACTGTTTCTTACCACAATCTGGTTCAAACAAAACACTTCAGTAGATGTATTTAATCTTTTATTCTTTGTTCTACAGGCACCAGCTTATTTGGTTTTGAAGACAGCTATACAACTTGGATGCAAAGCTGCAATATTTTTATCAGAAAGAATTTAGTGATATTTTCCATAATGTTTGTGGCAATAAACTGTGACACAAAAGTATATGGAAATTGCAGAAGACTAATAGTTATTTTAAGATTTTCTTTACCAAGCATCTGATTCAGCCATCCTTTGTCACATTGAGTACCTGTTCAAAAACTATCTCTGTTAAAGTCAGTTGAGCTAAATGTGAATAAAGATGGCAGAATTTGGTCCGTATGAACTAAACCTCCTTATTCAGAGACTGTTCACAAGGTGGCAGCAAAATATGTATGTATATACATGATTTATATATATAATGTGTGTGTATGTATACACACACACATAAAAATGGTAAATGCATTCTGTGTTGCCTTCATGTTTGTATGTACTTGAAATAAGCTGGAGCTCATCAGCTCATTTTAAAATGGTTAAGGAAATTTTTGAGTTCTATTTTCAGGGTAAGCAAATGAAGTACTAGTAAGTATTTCTTTTCAGTCTGTCTTGAATAAAGATTGCTATTATAAGACTTTCATTTGAAGACTTGTTTGTATTTTGGGTTGGTTTTTTTTTTTCAGGCTCAATTCTGAATTCTTTATTTAAGTCGAAACTTTCTTCCTTTGGGTTTTTGGTGGGGTTTTTTGTTTATTTGTTTTTGTTTGTTGTTTTGTTTGGGGCTTTTTTGTCCTGAATGTGTGTGTAAGGAATTGATCCCTGATATAAAGCAGATGGAGAGAGCAACTTGAAGCACCTGTGGAATTGCACTTAATGTTCTGTTAGAGCTTTCAAGTTTATCTTACTTGACTTCTAGTCTTCACTGGCTCTTGAATAGAGATGCTCTTGCTTTCTCCATGTTTGAACAGTTTACGCACGCTTTCTGCTGGCACCCTGGCATGGAGCAGTAGAAATAAAAAAGACAAAGTTGTGCATGTCGGTTCTGTTAAACACTAATTGGAAATGATAAAAGTACAGCAGTGGAATTAGAATGTCTTAAACGGGTAGGGATGAAAGGGACTTTGTGCAAGATTGGATCTCTTGTTCTTTATGTCTTAAGAACTTCCTGAACGTTGTTTTTCTATTGCATCATTATGGAAATAGGATAACTTTCCAAATGCTTATGGATAATATAGAAGATGCTGATATTTTGATATAAACATTTAAAGTCCCTGTGAGATACTTCCATTTCTGTAGCTGAGAAGCAGGATCTTTTGACTATATGTGGTCAGGGAGGGAGACCCTATGAATGAAATTGTGGATCACATGGAAAGCACATATCCATGCTTCTCCCCTTATATCCACGCTTCTGAAACTTTGGGGAGATGCAGCTTGTTTAACTGCCATAAGCTAATGTTTTTTTCCCAATTTTACAGGTTTTCCGATTTCCACAGGTTTGTGGGTTTTATTTTGGTTGGTTGGTTGTTTTAAGAACAGCTAAGCTTGCAGGGAGCAGAATTTCTTGCATCTTGTTTTCTGGGTAAAAGCTACGATGTATTAGAAGTCAGTATTTCTTAGCCCAAGCAATGGGGTATAACTGATGGAACAGGCTAACTATGGTTGTGGGATGTAATGGGCATAAACCTAGTTGAAAATGAAAGAATTGGAAACCAAGAAATAAAACGGTAGCCAGTGTTGCCCGTTACTGTCACGAGGAATGGGGCCGGCATTGCCAATCTTGACTTTTACCTTATATGGCAAAACTACACAGTTATATTGAGCCTGGTTAAGTAATTTGATGAAGTTTTGCTGTGTGCTTGTTCCAGTTCTGTTGTGCTGGCCAAATGCTACGTACTGACTTTGTAGCTGCTTTGAAACCAGAGGAGGATAAGAAGTGCAGAGTTGCCACCAGGAATCCAAGACCTGTGGGAGCCTCTCAAATCCAAGCATCTGGGAGCTTGGTGAGGCTTCAGACAGCTTTTAATCCAGGTACATCTGAGTGTGCCTTTTTGAGTAGCTTTGTTAGTCTTTGTAGGTACTGATTGGTGTGTAATTTGACGTGAAAGACTTCTTAAAGAGGATTATTTTCCCTTATTTTGTGAAGGAGTTTAGGCTGAAAGCTAGATCTTAGTATAGAAACGCCTGTTCTGTATGATTTATTATGGCTGACACTTTGTACTTTCTTTAAGAATAATTTCTATCACTTACACCATTGCAAGTCTGGCCTGGTTATACTCAAACTACTGATGTTAATTTACATTGTCCAAACAAAGTAGCGTTTGGTCCTCTATCTGAGTGGCTTGCACATCCACTGGAATAACTTGATTCGAGGAACTCAAAGTGAAATCACAGATTTCTCATGGACTGTGTAATAAGAAGGTAGCTCTAAGGGATTCTCATTTTACTTGCCTCAGCCTCAGACAGTTGTGAGCAGCGTGCACGTAAACTGGAGTTTATTAAAGGTACGTCATATTAGACTAACACAATATCTTCCCTAACTTCACCAATTCTCTGAACAAAAGTTACATCAAGCAGATTTCTTGCCTTAATTTCACTAAAGCATTCAATATGCTGGCTTGTGGAAAATTCCTAGGTAATTTGGAGAAGAGAGGAATCAGCGCAAAAGAATGGTTAATTAAAGTGGCTAAAGGGGTGACAAGTGGTGTTGAAAGAACATGCAGTGCAGTTGTATAAGTCACAGACTTTAATAATTGAGTAAAAAGAAGAAATAGGATTGCTGGATGAATAGTCCATTGTAAAGCCTTTAATAACAGGGGCAGCGTGGGACGGCATCTTTTATAAGTCCATTATTAGAACCGGGGAGGGAGGGGCACAGTATGTTTTGACTCAAAGCTGGAAGTTGCACACCCATGTGTGCAATGGTCCTGTGGTACAAACTGGAAACTGAGCCAGATAGTTTCCTGGTCTCTTAGCTGTTACATCAGGATTGAACACTGGACAAGGCATCCATGGGGCTTTCCTAGATAGGTGACGCTCGGCTGAATTCCCTGATATTCCCCAAGGCAGCGGTTACAGAGGGATTCTCTGAAGATGTCTGCGGTGGTGGTCAACAGTTGTGGGATTTGCTGCTGACATAGAGAAGCGTTTGTGTGATCCTTCATCCAAGATGTGGGTGGCCTCTGAGACCACCACATACTGCTCACCTGGGGCAAGAACATTTGAGAGACAAATCTCGTTTCTAACGCGTTTAGTTTGGCCAAAGGCTGGGAACATCAAATACCAGGAAATCACTGTATGAGGTCAGTGTGTTTGGCTGTATCTGCAGTAACTGTGAAAACGCTCACAGCGAGTTCTTTGTCCTCAGCAGCTGACAACATCCTGCACATTTGAGTAGGCTGTCAGACAGTCATACTGTCTCTAGCTGCGAGCATAAAATATGAATCGGGAGAACAACTCTGCATTATGCTCCTGATCAGGATTTCTTCCTTCTTTTTACTGGAGCAGCATACTTGCGCCCATCCATTAAAGTGTAGGCAAGTTGTTCTCATGGCACTTCCAATGGCTATGCATTTCCCTGCTCACTGGTGGTTACTCCTTATTTCTGTTGTTTTATATAGAAAATGGAGTTGCTTTTCGTTTTCCTCATGCAAAAGGGATGTTTTTTTGTTTAAAAACCTGTTTCAGATTTTGAAAGACTACAAAAGGTGGTAGAAGGTTACAAAAGGGCTAGAGATACTCAAGTGCTGTACAGAACTTCTGTTGTACAGCTGCTGCAAGGCTGTAGTTTCCTTTTTTGTGTTATTTTCAGGCAGAACTACAGCTGACTAATGTCAGTCATCCTGGCAGGGGTTAATGGCAGGCGGAGGCCAAAGTATATAGCTTATACAAGTCTGTTATCATAGTGGTTCTGGATGAACTCTGGTCGTGTTGACAGAGGAAAAGGAACTTGGATCAGACAGGGAGGCTGTGAAACACTGCATTGTCAAAACCGGGAGCAGGGAAGATGGCAGGGTCTGCACTGTGCCTTTGGGTTTTAGGGGTCTCTTCTGAACCTGAAGATAAGCAGGGTCTTGTAATATGCAGTGGGATGAAATGCTTCCCCTCAAAGTAATGATGCTCTTGTGATAACCAAGGACTTCATCCTGATTTTTCTCCTCCAGAAGGAGAGAATCACTTTTTGGTGAGGAGGAGCAGAGGGTATCCACCCTGTGTGTCTAGGGGACATAGGGCTGTTATCTGCTTCTTGAGCAGTGTCTCACCTCTCACTGTTTTCTCCTGCAATCAGTGCTGGGGACGATCTGGCCCCTATTCTCTGAAGCTGCTCTGAATTGGAGATTGAGGTAATGAAGGTGCTTGGAGGCCAAGTGACACGACCAGATGGTGCGGTCCTTGTGCTGAGCATTTGGGGCATTTTCTGATGCTCTGACAGCTCTGAAGCAGGATATCTGCGCTTGCAGGCACTGCTGCTGGCTTGGGAGGAGGAAAACCCAGCAAAGGAAAGCAAACGGGCAATGGCAGCTTTGTCTCACGAAGCGAGAAGGATGGTTATGAAAATTCAAAGCAGCTCTGAAGACCTGTAGTCCATCAGTAACAACTCTAGAAAGCTACCATGGTGGCAAGGCGCACGTGATGCCGCAGCAGTGTAGTTTTCAGCCTCTTGCTGCTGCAGCTAGGCTAGGCAAAAATCAAATCCCCATGGCTGTGATTAATGTGGTGATGCTGACGTAAGTGGAATGGACTTATGCCATCAGTTATATAAAATGGGACTCATAAGATTGTTTGGCAGAGAGCTAAATCATTGTCTGAGATGATAAATATTACAGATAGAAGAAATATCGGATATAATGGGCTTGATCTTTGTCTGGAGTAAATCTGTGTGGCTCACTTGAGCATAATAAAGCCAGGCTTACTACAGATTGACTGAGGATGCGTTATACAATTCCTGTGCTGGGGGTGATGTAGATTGTACCTCCGTATTTTTTCTTAGCATTTAAGGGGTTACTTAATCCATACAGTCCCTTGTGTCTGCCTGGTTTCTTGACTTTAGGGAAGCTATAATTTCAAATGGGTGCCAGTCATTTTTTGTCACTGGCTTCAAAGTTGTGGCATGTCACTTGCATTGAATTCCGCATATATTTTCAGCTTGGGGACCTTAAAGGGATAAGTAAAAAATATTGGCCAGTTTAAAGGATGAATGTGTGTGATAAGGGAGGAGATTGTGTAAAGGTACTATTTTTCTTCTTGTTAATTCGGTTTCCCCGGAGTGGCTGAGATGAAAAACCTGAATGACAGCAGCCTTACAGTGGCTGTAAGGCTAGAGTGGCCGAACTTAAATTGCGTTAAAGAAAGCTTGTTGATACTTATGTTTAGAGTTGGGGGTCTGATTTAGTGTTGAGTAAGTGAATTAACAGTTAATTGGAACAGGTTCAGCAGGTAACAGTTCTCTAAAACAACTTGATTGCGTTAGAAGGAAAATCCTGTTCCTTGTCATTAGGTGCTTTCAATAAATGCAGCCTTCTGTTGACTTGAGGGATTTTTGAGAAGTACCACCTTATACTGCAGCGTTATAGAGCAGAACCCAAACCTAAGCAGACCAGGGAATGGTACCTCTTTGTGTCCAGTAATACAGTTTACGGCAGCAGCATTTCATCCTGTTAAGATGCAGATTGATATACCTATGCTACTATTAAGAAAGATTTTTTTTTTTTTTTTTTGTGCTAAATATATTTGTTTCAAAAATTAAGGCCGTGGCCCTGCCTTTACCTGTGCTGCTTCTGAACTGGAAGTAGATGATGTTCTGATGGAAGCACAGGAATCACGCAGTGTTGCTTGGAAGGGGAGCTCTGGAGGTCATCTCGTTCAACCTCCTGCTGGAGGCAGGACTGCGGCCAGCACTAAAGCAGGTCAGCCGTGATTTTTGTCTAGCCAGGTGATGAAAACCTCCAAGGACAGAAATTCCACAGCCTCTATGGGCAGCCTGTTCCGGTGCTGCATTACCCTACCAGCAATGCTTCCCCCTGTGCCCCCCCCCCCCAAATGTCCATTCTAAACTTTCTGAGAATGTGGCTGCTGCTGCTTGTTATGTCATGTGGCACCATGGAGAAGAGTTTGGCTCCACTATCTTGGTAAATATTCTTTGAGTAGTTTTAGGCAACTAAGGTCACCCTGTTCTTACCTCCCCAGTGTACGTGTCCTTCACCGAGCCCTGTTCTGAAGAGCAGCCTGGGAGGCGGTGAGCGAGGCGGTGGGAAACAGGGCACGGATTGGGGTGCGCACTTCTCCTCCTCTGCGTGGCTGCATCGTTCCTGCTGTGTTCAGCTGCAGTCACCGCTTTCACAGCAAAAGGTACCTGCGGGTGGGACTGTGTCCCCAGGAAGGAGGGTGCCGAGCTGTAGCTTTCCTTGCAATGCCTGGTTCCTGAACTGGCACAGAGGAAAGTAAGAGATGCATCTAGCGACCACCTTGACAGTCCCATTACTTATTTTAGGCTCCAGGCTTCATGTGAATGCCTGAAGCTGTCTTCTTTCCCTGCAGGTATTTTCTACCAAACTGCATGTCAGTGATTGGTTTTTTAATGTTACCTGTGCCTAGGACAGATTGATTGGATGGTACAGATGGACATGTGTAGACCAACGTATTAATGAAAACAAGTCATACGCACACAGTGGGTGTTTTTCCTATTTAAAATATCTTTTCTGGGCTGCAGAATAAAAAGATTATTTCTGGTACTAGAAGTGCTTTTCTGTTTTCTTTGCGGCCGCTGGCCAGCCACTTGCCAGGGACTGCTCGGGTCGGAGCAGAGGCAGCAGCGAGTGAGGGGGATTTGAATTTTTTTGCGGTGCATTTTGAAGGCAAGCTCTGCCAGCTGCATTTTAGCAAGCTGTCATGAATTTCTCCCAAGTTTGTGGTTTCAGGGCAGCTGTATAGTCAGAGGCTGCTGTGTATGTAAATGGCTAAAACATTTAGTGGAGTGAAAAGCCTTTGCTTGTAGAAGACAGTCATGCAATGCCAAGGCAGATGACTCAATCCCATTGATCTTTGTTGCTATCTCTGGATTAAAGTAAATTTCCTCTTTAAACAGCAGCCTATGTCTAATTTAAAGCCATCTCTCATCTTGCTGACAGATTGTTTCCTTGCTCCTTGAGGGCAGAGATGTACTCCAGAGCTGGCAGCCAGCTTCTGAGGCCGGAAAACACAGATGACTTGCTTTCCCAGGACTAGTGCCCGAATGCCAAAACACAGTGGAGCCTCTGCTCTCCAGGTGGATCGTCCCAAGTCTCCCGATGCTGGTGGCTGCAGGCCCTGAGGCAGGTACAGCAGAGTCCTGCTCTCAAGAGTGACCCTACCATGTTTAACGAATGTCTCTACTAGCCCGCAGCACTCCCGTGAGAAAGGGGCTTTGCTTTAGGGCTGGATTAAGAGAAGGCTACCCGGGTGCAAGTTTACTAGAGATGTAAATTTATGCTTAGCTCTAAGCCCAAGAGCAACAGGGATAATTGGATGCTCCAGGCTAAATGTGTTCTGAGGCCTTAGTGACTTGCCTGTGGCCACCTAGCAAGTCTCTGGTAGAAACACCTGGAAATACAATTTGAGAGGAGTTGAACCTCCCGGGTGTCTGCACTAACTGTACAGTGCTCCTGGTATCTGGCAAAAATGTGCAGACTTCACTGCTTTTAAGTGGTTTTACCCAGCAAAAGAACAGCAGCAGGACTTAAAATCACTGGTGAGATTGTTCTGCAAGTATAGCTTAGTGGCTCAATTCCAGCCCTGACCTGGAAAGCTAACTGCTAGTGATGGATGAGGAGTTGTCTTCCATATCTCATCTTGTCAGCCCTCATTGTTCTGACTGTGGCAGGAAAAATGCGGTTTACTTGAAGACTTTGAAAGTGGCTGAAATGTTGTGATTTTTTTAAAAAACATAGCAACTGTCCGCTTTTGAATTCCTCCCACCCAAGTATCTCAGCAATACTTGCTAATGAGAAAGAATTATATCTCAATTTTAAGTGACACAAGTGCTATTGTTTACACAAAATATGGGAATCTAGTAAGACATCAGGCATATGTTTAGAGGGATAATGCTTGAGAAATCAGTTCTCTCTTCTCAGGGAGCTGAGCCTTGCAAAGGAAGATGACAGATACATGTGTTTACAGACAGACTCTAGAGCTGGTTGTATTTGCTTATCATTTGTCATAAATGCGGAGACTTGCAGCACAAAGTACTGGTACAGCATAAGCTGGAACATATGCTGCTCTCCAACAGATGTGGCGCCAGTCCTAATGCTCACTGGATGTTTCAGCTTGGTGACCAGCTAGAGGATTTATCCTGGTAAGCAGGTCTAAGTAACCTTGAGCCTTCCCATGGATTGTTGCCTAATCCATGGAAAAAAAGCCCAAATAGAGCAGGCCATGTATGGCCTGATTTCAGCTTGCATCACTGGCAGTTCATAACTGCTGAAACAGCCATCTGGGCCTACCTGGTACATTGCTTGGACATGATGCAAAAGTCCTGGGATAAAAATGCTTACTTGAAGCTCTGAAGTGACCTGATAGTTCAATATCTCTTTCCAATCGGCTCGTCGTTTTCCATAGACTTGGTATTCAAACAGAAATAACTCTTTAACCACTCACAGCGGTGAAAGCCCTGTGTCTTATTTTCAGTGACTTCCCTATTAACAAGAAAATATATGGTTATATTTTTCCCCTCTTCTTATCTTCCCTGCACTTACCAAAATACATGTGATACCGATACAGCCTTTGTTTTTAGAAGATGTGTTATAATACACCCTCTGTATGTCATCTCATACTGAGCACTTATCCCAGGCTGAGCTGTAGTGAGTTAAGAATAATCAGCAGAATTCTAATAAACTTGTCTTTCTGATTGACTGAAAAAAACCCCAAAAAACAACCAAAAAAACCAAACCAAAAACCCAAAAATCCCCAAACATTTCGCTTATGAAGTCTTATTGTCACAACCAAGAGAAACTAATAGACCAAATTATGTACATGAGCTGCATGTGTTAGGCATGAAAATGTAGCATAAAGCCAAGAGGAAAAGTTTATAGAGGAGATTTCCTAGAGAGTATTTGTCCACGTTGTAAAACCAATGATAAATCTTGCTGCATCTGGCAATTACTATGCCACACTGCTCTTACTCAATGTTCACCCTGTTCATCTTAGGCATCGCTTACTCATTCCTGAATTCTCCCACATACCAAGATATTAATCTGCTTCTCATGTAAACAGTCAACAATCTGAAATTGCAACAACACACTGTCATGGACTTGATTTAGTAGCTGGTTTTGTTTGCTTTCTTTTGTTTGTTGTTAAGGATAAAGCATCCAAAGTGAATCAAAGTCCATTCAGTCTCTGGAGCTGGATCTGTGCCCCTGCTTCTCACCCCTTTGTTTAGACTTGTGTGCTATGAAGTTTCAGAAGTCGTAGTCACCACCCATCTGTATTTGCCTTAAATCAAGCAATTTCTTAAATGGATTTTAGGTGTTTCATTTTTCTTTGCTTTGCTGGGCATAAGTAGGGTCTGATTTTTCTGTGGCCTTTGCTTTCCTTGGCTTCTAAAATCATTTTATAAGGTGTTGCTCATTTGAATCATTAGGTCATTGGGCGAGTCCAGCTGTGCCCCTAATCCAGGGGTTACAGAGAGAATCAAACTCTTGTGCTGAAGGTAACAAATTACAAGTGCAAGTATTATTATGAAAATTGTTTTTGATTATAGGTGGGTGAAAGTATCTATGCAAATGCACATCAGTGCGTGCCTCTTTATTAACACTATCTATGTCTCTTGAGCCAAGAAATGGGCAACGTGTCTGTTGTTCAGAGAGTGTTCACAGAGATAAGAGCTGCTACGGCCCCACCTGCGATCACCGGTGATGAGCTGCGTTCAGGTGTGGAGTCTGGGTAGGTGACGAGTGGACAGGCGGTGGCTGGAACGTGGCTGTAGATGGAGCCATTTACATTTAGGAGAGCTGGCAAGACCATTTTACTAGCCACATCTTCAAGTTCGCTGGGTGCTCTCTGCTGGCTCTCCTGGGATGCAGAGAGCACACAGGCATATTTATGCCTTTCCTGGGCTTGAAGCCTTCTAGCCCTTCTTGGTGAGATGGTAACAAATGGTGCGTTCACACCACTAAGCAGGAACCGGGTTTCCCTGAAGCAGAGGAGAGGTGGTTTTATGCTGTTACGATGACCTGAAGCGTGGCTGGAGGCCAGGAGAAAACAACTTGGCTGCCACTGAGCTTCCACATACCGGGCTGCTGGGCCCTGTTCAGGTATATTTTGACCTGGATGGCTTGCCTTTTGCTGATGGATGAAGATAGCTACTAAAACTAAGTTATGTTTGTTTCTACTTTTTTTTTTTTTTTCTTCTCCGCCCCCTCCCCCCCTTCTTTGATCAATGGACAGGGTGTAAATGGACTTGTTGACTGGCTGTTTGGGAGATAGCTATTCTTTGTACAAATACTTGCCTTTGATTAATCTTATGTTATTATTTATTCAGTCATCTAATCAGGGAGCTAAATCAATGCTGTAGCACATATGCAGCTGTATGCACAGCACAAACTAAAAATGACAGAGGATACTGGAGGCAAATGGTGTCCAAGAAACCTGCTGGTTCAAAATTGCTTGTTCAAAGTATTTGGTGAAGAGCCTCAAGCTTCAAGTAAGATAAATGTCCAAAAGTCCATGAATGATTCATTAAAACAAGGGAAATAAATCCAATGAAGCATTCAATCATCATGAATAATTCATCGTACTTTAATATGTTTAGGAATGATATTTAAAATATATTTCCTAGGCTTATAATTCATAAACCTGACAAAAAAACTGATCTAGAAAGAGGGTATATTATTTATTCCAGAGCCAAAGGCTGGTGCTGAAATTGTGTGAACTGAAATCTCTTAGTGAGTTCAGATGCATCCCTTGGTATTTCATACTTCTTAAATGACTAAAAATCTTCCCGTAGAGACGAGTTGTTAAAGCTCCCGTCAGATCAGATCCCAGGAAAGCTGTAACCACAGTGGAGCAAAAGGTATGGAAATTTCAAGTGTGTAACTTTCAATATCAAAGTGCTCTCAGAGAGAGCTTGAAATTTGTTCAGCCTGAGGTATCTCTCCCCAAGCCTCTGTCATCTGTCATGCCATGGCAGCAGACAGAGCAGAGAGAAGGGAGGGGAATAATGCAGTCATACGAGGACAATGTTGTGCCATTTAAGAGCTGCGACCTGAGCAGAAGTTTTGTTTTTGAGTGGGTACCCGTTCCTATTTAATTTTCAATTCAAGCTCTTCATTCTTTGGCCACCACAGGCGTCCCTTTTTTTCTGCTACCATGAGGATCAGCAAATTCTTGTGAGGGCGGCTGGTGACGTCTCTGCTCTGCAGTGCCATGTCCGCAGTCCCTAACGTGTGATGCTGCAAAGGTGTCTGAGTCTGTTCCATTTTAACACTTTCTATGTGGTCCTTTACTGCTCCATGCTTTCTCCAAAATTTATGTCCTCCTTTAATTATGAGCATGTTCTTTTCCATTCAGAGAGGACTCGGACGTAAAGATCCCAGAGGCACTGGTGACCCTGCTGCTTGGGAAGGGGTTGGGATTGGGCACTGCAACATGAGCCTGATGCTGATGAGATGCCACCTGCAGGGAGCCAAAGGGGCCTTGTGTCAGTGGAGATCAGGTACCAGCGGCTGCTGAGGAGGACGTATCAGCATCCTCCTTGCCTCTCTGGAAGAAGCCCTGCTGTCCCGTCTGCAAAACCTCCCACTAGTTTCTCTGAGCACTGTAAAAGCCCCCAGAGAGGGATCCACACCCTTGCAATAGCAGGACCTCAGCCAGGTCATGGACGTGTTGAGATAAGAGAAAAACAACTTTTTGCATTTGCCGTCCTCCTCCCCCATTTGCAGGTACTGCATCAGAGATGGCAAATGGAAAAGGAGACAGAACATGTTCCTGGGGATAAAGTAAGAAATAAAATGAAGCTGTGAACCAGCTTGTTGTAAAGGCAGCTCGGGCTTGACTTCTGTCACCCTTACATGAGGCTGTGCCGTTCCTCTTGTTTCGGTGGGTTTGCTTTGCATTTGTACCGATGTGAGATGAGAAGGTCAACTCGTATTTTACAGTTCCACAGAGTGAATATGATGCCTTCTGTATGGTAAATCAAAAAAATAGATTTAAATTCAATTAGGTAGAACATGACAGATGATCCTACCTCCGTTCAAGGGGTTGGCACTGTAATAATAAGGAAACCTATGACACCAGATGTAAAAATCGCTGTCATTTAATGAGCTTGTCTGACTGGCCTTAAACAAAGACAGGTATATGCTGCACTTGCTGTCTTGCTAATGAAGTAATTGTGTTGCTTTGCATCGATCTGTGGAATGTTTCGTCTTAGTTAAAGGGCGCAGCCTGACAAATTGGTGAGGAGGGATGCTGGGAAGAGATCAGGTTTAGCCTTCCTGGCGGGATTTCAGGCTCTAGTGCTGCAATGCTGGTCCCCCCACAGGGAAGCTGAGCAGGTAAAGAATTTCCCTTGGAGCAGGAAGATTGCATGGGTGAGGCTGGGGTTTTGGGCACAATTTAAACAACTGCATGTGCAGACATGTCCTATACCAGGCACTGTGCTGCAAGGTTTTAATTTCAACTGATGATGAGCAATGCCTGCAGCATCCCCCCAACATCTTTCCACCCAAATCGTGTGGGCCGGGAGCAGTGCAGAGGACACTGCTCCGGGTGGGCTGGTGTCACTGGGATGGCACATCCCGATGGAGATGCTGCCAGCTGGGGACTGCTGCCAGGCACAGGTGGGGTGAAAACTCCCTGAGTCCCAGGACCTCTGCTACCGTCTCTCTGGGAACACAGGGGTGAGAAACAGTGCTGGCTCAGGCCCTTTTATCAGTTTGGGTTTGCCTTTTCTTCTCCACAAGCCACCTTCCTTTTAAGCCATTAGCTTTTTCCCTCTCTGTCCTTGATGGGACAAAGTAAGGGCCTAGGACAAGGCTTCCTAGAGCTACCACTGCCCTCCAGCCCTGCAGAATGGGCGCTGTCAGCCAGAGCATCAGCTTTTCCCACCATAATTGCCAAGTGCTGATAAGCTGTTTTCCTTGGACTGATCCTCCCTTGCTCAGGTTTCCTCCCATGCTGTTTTTTCCCTCCTTTTCCCTGGGTGAGTGATCCAGCCCAGGCTCATCAGGAGGAGTGTCAGCTGAGCCAGGATCATCTCATAATTGGAGGCTGTAAGCTGATAACAGAGCTTTTCCCTGTTGTGCGCTCGCCTTTGATTCTGCATGCTGTATTTCATCGCTTCGTGCCAAAGCTTCGTCTTTGCAGCTCACTGCTGCAGGTTATTTGTCAGGCACAAAGCCCTTTCTCTAATTTAATGGCAAGCTTAGGGGTACAAAAGCCTACAGCTGAAAGACACGGAGGCCAGGCAGGCTCACGCCTGGGACTGGGTAAGGAGAGTCACTGGAGGGGAGGTGGCTGCTGCCGCTCTGCTGCTCTTTAAACGCCATCAGTGACACAGACAGGGCACTGCTGAGACCAGCGGAAAGCTGAGCGACGAGCCCAAGGTCTCTTCTCTAACTCCCTTGCACTGGTTTATGAAAAACAGAAGCTTTTTTTATTTTTGTTGTGGTGGTTAAGGTGATACGTATCACCAAGGAGCTGTTTTCATGGTGTGACTTGAGACTCTCTGCCAGGATAAATTCACAAATGCTTGTAGATGGAATTTATACATCTTGTAGATGGAATTTATACATGTAGTGGTGAAAGTGAGGGAAGTTTTAACCTACTTTATGAAAACTTATATTTTTAAAGGTAAAAAAGAACAGGTGATTCTCTGAGCAGCCAATGAGGTTTTGGCTTTATTGCTCTCAAGTGGAATGAAATTGCCAGGCAGTGCTGATGTCCTGCTGCAGCCTGAGGACCTTAACAGGATCTTTCTCATGTGAAATTGCATACATTAATGCTTTGGAATTCTGCTCTCCTTCCCAGTGGCCAATTTCAACCAAATTGATTGCAAAGTTATTTGGAGGGGGAGCGACGGACAAGCAGCAAAGTTTCCCTGGGAAGCAAAGGGAGAAGTGTGTTCCAACAATGTGAGCAATGACTAGCAAGTTGAAACCTGTGTTAAATTCCCTTTCCTAAGTCCTCTCTTTGCTAGCAAACGGGCATTGAAGACCCAAACCGATTTAAAATGGTCCAGTCTTGCTAAATTGATTTTAAAATCAATCGAATAGCACAATAACACCAAACTGCTATAATGAAACTGTTACAATCCTCATTTAAATTACTCTGCTTGAATCAGCAAATTAGGGCTCAGCTATGCAATCAGTTTTCATTAGTTTAGCAAGTTATGGTGCAAGTACACGTTTAAGTGACTTACCATTAATTAAGCTAAACCATTTCAGTTGGCGATTAAATTTACATTTGAATACACACACATCCATGTTTAATTAGATTGGTATTAAACTGTTTTTTCTTGAACTAGTTCAATACAAGCACAGGATGCAAGATTTGGCTCTACCTGATGCTTGTCAAACCTGGGGGTTACTTGCCTCCACCTTGGGGGTCCCCAGACCCACAAGCTCTGCTGAGCCCTGGGGGTGGTGGGGAAAGGGGAGGGCTGCGCCCCACAGACTGCCCTGCACAGGGAGGGTGACACACTGGGGCCACGTCCTGACACCCAAGCTCTCGGATAAGAGCCTGAACTGCAGTAAGGCATGGCCACAGGGTTGATTTTTGGCAGCTCACTCCAGCAGGACGCTGGGAGGACCAGCAGAGCGTGTTAACCTCCTCTGCCGCCCTAGGAGAGTTAGCAGGGCTTGTTGTCTGGAGCCTTTAGATACAGCAGTGGAAGCTATACATCAGTATGACTGTTGTCATTCATATGTGGATCACATCAAGTGCTGAACTTAAAGAGCAAGTGCAAGACTTATGATCTTGACCTGGAGACTTTTCATGTTTCCATTTTCAATGTAAGAAAGATCTCTGACGGAAATACCTATGGGTATTTCCACTGACAATTACTGCTGGTTCCCTTTCCATATGACAGTTGTATACTTGCACTCCCCTTGCTGAAAGATGTTTCCTTTCCATGATGCTGTAGTTGCCTGTCTTCACAATACCAGCAACCTCAGCTTTCTGGAGGACGTGTGGTGGCAGTCTCCCATGCTCACAGCTTTTCAGACAGAGCTCAGCATGCCAACTGACACTAATGCAGCTAGGTTGGGGTTTTTTGTTCTTGTTTCATTGCTTAGCTGGAAATATATAGGCATGGCTTCCTGAATGCCAGTGTAATGGGGAAGTATAAATGCCCCGCTCACACAAGTTTCTATGCAAAGTAAGTCCTTGAAGGTTTTCAAACAACATGGGGCAAGTTGAAGATGAGCCAGCTGATGCTGGTACTGTTCACAGCGTAGAGCCAGGGTGTTTCTGGCTGTAATAAGGACAGGCTCGGGCAAGAGATTGTTGTATGAATTACTCAGGAAGCTGTCCTTCTACAGCAAGGAAATCCTGTATTGGGCTATATGTCACTTGTAGCAGCCAGGTCTGCTTGCAGGCTTTCTGATTAAGAAGTGCTACACCCTGCTGATAGCTAGTGAGCAAACAGACTGGCAGAGGTGGCAAGGACATCCCACTTATCAAATAGAAAATATTTTAAGAGAGAATGTGTAGTGACACCCCCACTCCCAAACTCCTCTATGTCCACGCATATGCTCTGGAAGTCCGGCTCTCCTCAGTCCTGGGTTGCTGAAGCTCCTCAGCTGTTTGTGGTAGCAAGACACCCTCTCCAGTTTTCCCATCCCTAAATGGGGACTCGGTCACCGTGCTGCTGCAGCTGGCCAAAATTCAGTAGTCCACGCCACAAAATGGATTCATGTTGGTTTGTGTTGTAACAAATAGTTCCCTGTAAAAGCTCAGTGTCAGAGGAATGGCAGGTGAAGGATGTTTATTTTGATGGCGGCATCTCCCTCACAGGATCACCCATTGGGCTGTACATCACCAGTGCAGGAAGGGATCCCCATATATTTCCTCCTGCACCTGCAACAGGCTACGTGCAGCTTTGGTTCACCAGGGCAGGTACTGACCTGGTAGGAAGTCTAAGGCTTGTGGCTCAGGTACATCGTGAAAGCACCAGACAAACGTTGTAACCTGTCTGTGCATTCTGTCTTTCTGCCACTTTCTTCTACCTACTCAGATGGTGAGCTCGCTGGTGCAGACTGCTCTTCCTACATCTCAGACAGTGAAATACTGCTAACCGTGGAGAAACTGTAATGGATGCTGTATATCCAATGCTTCCTTTTGCCTCTGCAAATCTCCTCCAGAGATATCAGGCAGACTGTATATACTGGGATATCTATTTTTAGCTCGGACTTGCATGTGAATAAGTAAAACATTCCTTATTTAGTGAACAGGATATCCTGCATATTGGGCATTCTGAAGCAAATGTTTAGATAACATCTATTTAAACAATGGGTGACTTAAACAATGAGAGTAAAAATTGATGTTGTGAATTCTCTCTGGTCCTGATTTTGAGGTCATGGTTATTAGTGTACAGCTTATTATTTTTCTGGAGTACACAATTGCTATTAAAAACCTCATAATTTTTTTTTTTTTTTTTAGTTTTATACAGGAACAAGAAGACTACTGCTTCAAACAAGGAGCCATCAGGATTATAACTTGCCACCAGTGGAGTTTATAGATATTTTAATCCAAACAAATGAGTTGCTCCTTCTTTGGGAGACAAAGAAAATGAAAACAAATCTGATAGCCACCACAGAAGTAAATGTATTGCATGTGGTCCAGCTCCTGGAAAGTAGTGGAAGACCATGCAGGAGAGGTGAGTTGCATGTCACTGCAACTTGTTCTCAAATTCAACATATTCTTGTAACTAGAAGTGACAAGAGGAGCAAAGTACTCCAGACACAATAAAATGGTTTCTTTGTTTTCCTCTGTGATAGGTTGTAAAATGCAAGCTACAGATAAGCTGTGATAATGTGGAGGAACTGTAAATACAGCCCCTGCAGCATAATTTCAGTAGGACTGGAACGAGGGGTGATAAGGTATGATACTTGTTGCTATTTGGGAACTGAAAGCAGTTTTGTGTTTATGACCACTTAAATTCTGGTACCACAGCCATCAAATGCCCTTAGCTTGTGTGAGCAGATAGACGGGGTGACTCTTAAATTGGCTCTTTCCAAGTAAGGTCTGGATAGTAAAGCTGAGCAATTGCTCACCTCTGTGAAGTCTCCCACCTCTGACATATTCAGCATTTTGCCCAGAGATCCAGCCTATACTCAGGGAGTCGTGAAGCAGCCAGGGACCTGGAAAATAGGCCATTGTCCATCTTTTACCAGCCGCAGGCTCTACAGCTCTCGTCCTGCCACTGGCTGAGGTGAGAAAGCACTAGCTGCTAATTTAATCAGCAATAGTAAAAATCAGTGTTGTGGGTTCACTCTGGTCCTGATTTTGAGGTCACTGTTATTAGCATACAACCTGTTATTCTGCAGCTTGAGTGAGCCTGCACCAGCACTGTCTGGTGCGCATACAAGCATGCGCTGGGCTGGCATTTGCACTGGTGGGTCTGGTGTGTCTGGTTGAATGCTTTCTGCCAGCTGGCCCGTGGGCTTGTCCCACTGGCTGGGGTGACATCTGGATTTTCTTCAGCCTGTGGGGCCCACAGCTGACTGGGAAGCTGCAGACGTTCCCCTGTACGCAGGTCCCACAGTGATAATCGCCGTGCTGCTAAGCTCTAGGTCACCTCGTGGGCAGCAGCTGCCCGACAGGCACAAAGGGCCGTGCCAGCTCCTGCAGATGTAGCTGTCTGTCTCCTGAGCGTGGACGTGCAGCTAATCAAATCAACCTTGCATGAAAAGAGAGTGCAGGCTGTCTTGAAAAATCGGTATGCCTGTAGCAAGACCTGAAGGCATGTGAAACATGCTGGGCTTGAGGGTGTAGAAAAGCACAAGCTAGTAAAAATCAAATGTATGGGACAATGGGTTCATAGAGTTCAGTGGTATTTTTCAATAAAACATCTAGAAGGATCAGTTTCATACTGGCACAGCTGTGCTTTTTAAACATTTGTGGGTTTTGGGGGTGCAGAACAAAGTGTTTGAAGCAATGGGTCACAGGCAATAAGCAGCATGATGAATGTTTTTGTCCTCTTATCTGGCTTTGCGAAGAAATACAGGAAAACATGAAACAAGGCATGGGGAAGAAAGATGCTTTTGCTTCCTGGTTGTTTTCAAAGATATGGCTATTGTAGAATGACATTTCTGAGTAGCAAGGTTGTGGCTTCAGCTGTCCCACAGCTATCAGAAAACATGGGGCATGGAATATTGTGCTGGTCGAGATGTTACAAAATTGCTTATGGTTTCGTACCTTTATATCTGCTTTATTTTTAGTTAAAAAACCCCCCAAACAACTCCTGATTATAACTCCAAGGGTCAGTGCTGGAGTGGTTAGGACGTCGTTCTGTAGATCTCAAGTGTACTCTTGACTCTCACTCTGGTTTGGTTGCCTGTGAATTATTTCAGGCTGCTTGATCTTGGTTACCTGGTTTGATTTTGAGTGCACCATCTTGGCTATAAAACATAAGCTGCTTTCTGTGAAGTATAATTTTTATGTACTTGAAGTCATGTTTTGTTTCATATAAAGACAAATAACATAACCAAGCATTTGCACAGCCTTCCTCTTGTGCTTGGTTCTCTGACCCGTTCCTTGTTACAGCATTTTCAGCTTGCTGGGTTCAGTCTCTTGTATTCAAGCACTACTCCTTCACCTTCATGGTGCCACCCATGACACTGTAGATGCAGCGAGTTGCAGTAATGCAGTAATAACTTGATCACCTGAAATTAAACCACAACAGAATGCTTGCACAGAAGGCCCTTAAACTTCAGCAAACAGCTTCAAAACTCAGTAAATGTTTATTAAACAAATAAAAGCCAAGGATGATGATCCTGTCCCCATCAACACCTGAGACAGAGCTAACACGCTTCCAGCAAAATACAGGTTTAAAAAGGATCTCAAGTATCTGTGCAAAAAGCAGGGGGGATAAATTCTAGAAAGAAAACGAGCAATACACAATCCAGCCCTATGGTCAAGAAATACAGTGATGGACAAATGTTATATAAAGAAGTCTTGTCCCAAACAGGAAAAATGTCAGACCAGCATGATGACTGGATCTATGTGGTACAATGTGGCACAATTTTCCTTTTCTTTAAATTTGAACTGCTGCCTTTACATCTTCAGGTAATGGGAATCTCCAAAGACTTGCAGCAGCAGGAGCTTGATACGCTCATTTCTCAGGTTTAATGATCATCACCACCGTAGAGGGCTCTTCAAGCTACAGCTGGTTGGGACACAAAGACACATCCAGAAATAGTTTGGCCGCAGTGAGGATGGTACAACCCACAAGGGAGATATCATATGAGATATAAGGAAATGGAGGTCCTAGAGATCTCTTCAGATCTGCAGTGCCCTGAAGAAGTAGTTTAGGTGAAGAAGCCTTAGTGACAGACAAGTCCCAGTGATTTCTGTGGGGTTTAATGTGACTGCTCAACTCTCCAGCAGTGCCTGGAGGCTTTGCACATCCAGTAATATTTTTGTACCCATCTTCTCACCTGAATGTTTGGCTCTGCTGTTTGCGGGCTTGGGATGATGCCTGAGGTAGCCCTGTGCTCCTATTTCTGATGGATCCTCAATTCTTCCATTTGGTTTGTGCTGAGGGTGATGCTGTGGCCAGAAGCGTCATGGCAGTTGCAGTTAACAACAGTGGGCCTGGTATGATAGTGGCTGTCATCCAACACACAAGACCCAAAGTCCCTGTGCAACAAATTAGAAACCTCTCCCAAGGGTTACTTCTTCCATTTTGGTTTGTCTGTGGGCACAAGGTAAAAAACTCAGGCTTTTGAATGATTTGACGGCAAGCAGCTGTTAGTAGGGCAGCAGACCATACACACGCTGGTGAATTAACAGTGATGACTTTGCTGTCCCTTTGGCACCGACACCCTTCAGCAGAGCTGTGAACAGGACAGACTCCCTTGCAGCAGGACAGACCTTCAACACTTTTGAGGAAAAACGTCCAACGTGGAGCTTGTGACCCGGCACCACTGCTGGGCTAGCAACACTTCCCAACGACACAGCCCTCACCCTGATGTGGGCACACGGAAACACTCTGTTTTACACCAAAAAAAACACCCAACCCTGCAGTGGCCTGTCACAGCGAGGGGGCCGTGGAGACGTGCGTTTGGTGCGCACAGAGCGGCTCACGCTCCGCTGTCGGGGCCGGCGCAGGCAGGCCGCTGCGGGAGCCGCGGTGCCAGGGCCTCTGCCCTGGGGCAAGGAGCCGCCCGGGCTGTGTGGGCTCGGCCTCCTCGGTGGCGGGGCCATGAGCCTTCGCGCTTCGGCCCTGAGGCGCCCCGAAGCCGGGCCGCGCTGCCTCAGGGCGGCGGCGGGAAGGAGCGGGCGGAGCCGCTTCCCCGCCCCGCGGGCGGCCCCGGGCCGGCCGGCCGGCCCCCAGGGCGGACAACGCCCCCGGCCCTCACGCCGCGGCCGGGCCCGCCGCCCGTGGCATTTCCTCTGAGCTCACTCGGCGGCTGACGCGACGCCGCTTCCCTCGGAAGAGGAAGCCTCGCAGCGGAGCGGCCGGCGGCAGGCAGGGGGCCGTGCGGCGAGCGCCGTGCCGGCGGCGGGGCGGGGGGCAGCGGCG